>JADLSH010000034.1:0-583571 GCA_016169945.1 Trachythela sp. YZ-2020 | reverse complement strand
AACAAATTTCTGGGTAAACAACGCAAAACAAAGCCATATGCACACATTGCTCTCCCACATACACTCCCATGTATACACGCTCCACAGGAAGCATATAAGCTGGGTCATTTTTCTGGAGTACTTGCTCACTGCCTCGATGATTCTTTTTACAGATGGAAAAGTAGCCTGTTGCAGCTTTTTCAGTAGGAATGAATGTGTGGCTTCATTCATTGAAGAAGCCCTAACCGGCGAAATACGTTTGGGACAGATTTTTTTAGAACAATTCTGCTTTTTTATTTAAACCGGGAAAAATATTATATTCATATATAAATCAGATGCATGACTTATAAAAACTCATCATCTATATATAAGGTTAAGTTTCAAATGCGTGCAGGTTAGTTAGATATAGATAGATTATTTGCTTAATTGGCATATATCAAATGTATGCACATACCGTTCATGGATTCTTGCTTATATATATAATAATAAGAATCGCGGATGTGCATTGAAAGTCATCGAATACGTAGGCTACATACGAGTCCATTTGCACCCACACTGAAATTTATATAAACAAAACGACACGTCTATGCCCGCATTATCTGTATAATATCGGAATATACTAGAAATGTGTATCAAATATACCAAACTTTACATTAAAGTACAATATTCAATAGCGATAAATATTGTTAGTTTGAGAATGTCTCAATCTAACAATAACACCTAACATTCGTGCGTTAAGCAGAAAACAAATATTTTAGGAAAGACTGGATATTGCAATAGCATGCCGTTAAATAGCTATACATGTCATTGTTAAATTCCTTTGATTTGTCCTTAGTAGAGCAAACATTTACAGCGTGATGCTTATATATAGAGACAGCAAAAACTACATTCTATATTACAGTCTAACTTATTACACTGTTATTTCCAGGGACACACTGTTAACTTCAAAAACGGGTTAGCAAAAAAAGATTCAAAAATAATTCGTTTTTTGAGTTACAACAACTCCATTTCTGGGGTTAAATTAACTCCACTTTTGGGGTTAAATTTAACCCTCATTTTGAGTTAAAATTTAACTTACCTTTAGGGGTTAAACATGTTTAACTCCGTCTCTGGAGTTAAACTATAGTGGTCTTGAAGATGTATCCTCATCTTTTAACTGTTTCTACACATTTTAATGCTATAAAAACTAAATCATTTAAAAATATCATTTATGATTTAGCTTTATAACATTGAACAACTGTCTGTGTAAAAGTTGAAAAGACGATGATAATTATATCTTCCCAGCGCGCTATGATTATTAATTATTTTAATGACTTAATGTCACTTACTTGGCAAAACGGCTAAGCATTGAAAATAAAGTTTTCAATCGACAATTATATAACACTTCAACTCGCTTCAGCAAGTCAATTTTCCATGGAATATGCATGTTCTACATCAAACGCCATGTAATATTATAATATGGTTCTACAAATTAAAGTGCATTCTGAATCTTGAGTACAATTCAGTGACAATAAAGTTTCCAAGTTTAATTTGATCGATTGAATTGATTATATCCAACATTAGCTAGTTAATTAATAATCAACACTTTCTCTTAACAAGTAAAACTTGTATGAAACAGAATAAAATAACAAAGTAAGCCGCATTAGGTGTATTAATTGGTGTATTAATTCAGCTTACATGCAGTGTCTTCTGACTATAGCTTATTGTTTATAAGTTCAAAAATATATATGAGGTTTCATTTTTGCAAGTATAGTTGTTATATAACCTTCTCCTGTCACCCACCTTGAAAACAAACCTAAGGGTTCAACCTCTGAAGTACTATTAGCCACTAAGCTCTAGTAGAGCTAAGGTTGTTATTATTGCCGTACTCCAAATGTCTTGCAAATCCCAGTTGAGAGTCAGAATGCTTTTGATAAATAATAATGACCAGGACAACTAATTAAACATCAGTAAGACAGCATTTACATTCTACAGCATTAAGTAAGACTTTGTAGTTTTGACTGAATGCAAATAATAGCAAATCAACATAATATGTGATGTACATTTGTTAAATCATTACTGGCAATGTGTCATCTATATTACCAACTGTATGGCAAATGTCACTTGATTGTCCACCAGTACCACCTTCTCACGCAATTTTGAGAACATATTTGCCCAGTATAATCGGTTAATGGTGACCCTCCCTCCATATAAGCATCCTTGATTGTTCAAGAGAGTTGCCTAATCAACTCCATCTATACATACAGCATGATATTTATTGACATCAAGCCAAATCAAAATCCCAGTCTCCAGTTATATGAATGAACACATACAGGCTGTGATTATTTTCCACAAATAAAGATGTAGATATAATTTAACACCAAGAACCTTGTTGTAGCTCTCGAATTAAACAGGGATCTTATTACCCTTAGGTAACGGATAGGTCAATTTGGACCCTACAACATCTTGGTCTACCTGTAGAAATACCCAACTAGAGCCACAATGCGCATGATTATTTGAAGAGCAATGACTTCCTCTTAAAGGCAAAACAAAATTCACGGCGATAGCTTCAGTTTTCTTGGCGATTTACAGCGAATTTTGTAAAGTTTTTGGGCGATCAGCCGGTATATTAGATTTCAAAATGGCTTCCAGACTGGGTTATCTGATATCAATGAAGTAATAGCTACATTAGGCGAAGAAAACGGCTCGAAATCGATTCAGATTATTCCAGTCCCTTCAGTGGCCAATGTTGACTCATGCTTCCAAGATTCAGTGCTTCACAGTGACGACAATATTCAGCAAGTAAGTAAATTATATATTTTTGAAATATTATCTTCTGCTGAACGTTGACACAAAACTATACATTTATTTGAATATAAATCGCTTATAAAAAGTGATATAACAGTATCATAGTATCTAGACTGAAATCTCATATTCCAGATCACAAGTTTTCACTCTATCATGATATAATAGAAATCATAAGTATCAGCAGTATATATGCTCATGGAGTTCGCATTATATTTTGCAGCAAGCTAGCAGTACTGATCTCAGTACAGACCTACAAAGTAGTGAAACGATCATGATAGTGGCAATGAACCCATGCCAAGCAGACCAAGCACTTCATCTGGGCATCGTGGACACACTAGGCCAGGCCGTGTCTCCGCTACCAGGCGAGGTCGTGGCATGCAATTCAGGCGAGGCCATGGTATACAACTACTAGACGAGGTCATATATTTTAACTGTATTTTTGTAATCGAAGAACAAATATATGTCTCTTGTACTTTATGAACTCAAAACCCCTGATAAATTGAACAGCAACGATAAAAATACCAGAGTACACAACAATTTCTCAAAGACAGAAAAACAGTCTATTGGTAACCTTCTGCAAAAACGATCAACTTATTGTGAAACCTGCTGATAAAGTGGGCGCTATAGTTATATGAGACTCTTATATAGCAGAGGCAAACAAACAAACAACTAAACAACAAACGGAACTACAAACTCATCAAAACAGACACATTTCCTAAACTGAAAACTAAATTAAACACCATTGTAAAAAGCTTTTACACTGACAAACTTATTGACAACACAACATTTAAGTTTCTATTTATGGATAAACCAATTAGGAAACCATCATTATATTTGCTTCCTAAAGTACACAAACCTGACGTCTCGGGGAGACCAATGATCTCGGGTTGCGAGGGTCCCACCGTCAGGCTATCGGAGTATGTAGACGTTTATCTAAAACCCGCACTTGTGAAACACATACCATCTTACGTTAAAGACTCAACGGACTTTCTCAAACACATTTTCCAACTTAACGATACACTACCAAATGATATACTCCTTACAATAGACGTGACAAGTCCCTATACAAACATCCCAAGTCAAGAAGGAATTAACGCCTCAATTAATCTACTAAACAATCACAACACTACAGGGGTAAACACACAAATGATTCGTACTATACTTGAACTGATACTTGAAAACACTTACTTTGAATTCAACGACAAATATTACTTACAAACGCACGGGACAGCAATGGGAACTACTATGGCTGTCTCATATGCCAACATATTCATGGCAACACTAGAGGAGGAAATCCTTAAAAATGCACCAGGGGGGCTGACACCATGCAGAGGGCCTGACTTTATCACTTGGCCTACGACCATCATCTACACTAACCATAAACTGAGATACTTAGCTTATCCAATTACCACCTGACGAAAATGCACGCTATCTAGTCTATATATCTACGTCATTCCTTCAGAACAAGATAATAAAAAACAAGACCACATAAAAACCAATATTCATTCTCGCAAATTACGCACGCTCGTGATAAAGCAACTTATACAACGTAAGTAACAACAATGGCTGGCAGATGTGGTTTACCACGCAACAAATCATTTTGTAAGTTTTATAATATCCTATTTCAGTTTAATGTATTATTATATTTTATTTTATTTTATTTTGGCATCATGTTTCCGCATTATTCTGTTCCATAAAATCATGTACTTTTCAACCACACACTTCTTTGTTTTATTTATCTTCTCACTTTTTTAACAACACCAAAACATCAACTCCCAGCCCTAAAGTCCCTCCTGATGAAGATCACACGATCGAAACGCGTCGAGGGCCAATGCGTTAAAACACAATACCACACAACTATTTCCTTTTCTAATCTACCCATCTTCCAATCTCTCTCTCTCTCTCTCTCTCTATTTCTCAGACCCTATGAACAATAAAAACCTAATGAATCACCATCTGTATCATATACGTACATAAACAATACACCACTAATTTCAATGTAGGTTGAACTAGACCTATATTACTGGTGAAGCTGATCTAGTTTATGTATTTTACAGCATGGCCAATATTTCAGACCCTGTAAATAAAGTATATATACACCAAACAAACCACGCCTACATGCTTGCAGTAACTATACCAACATTACACAATCTATAACACCTGTTATTTTAAGGCTGTATGATATACAGTGCAGGCTATTCACATGCCTTTTGGACTTTGTACAGCACGGTCTAGTTTTCAGACCCTCAAGATTGTTTAAAAGCCATTTACACCATTCATTATACAGCTATTTCAATTAAGGTTGTCCCCGAGCAAAGCGGAAAAGTCGAATACGAGGGCGAAAGGCTTGCTGGGAATCGCTAAATTATTAATGACCTCAGTGTATTCCTAAGAAATTAGCAATAATAATTCCAAAGTAGAAACGTATTAAATGTTTTGTGGGCTGTTCTTTGTGGGTAATTCCTTTGAGACGTTTTTATGCATCAGCGGCTCAGAGCTGTGAATGAATCAAGGTGGCATTTATGACTGACATACAATTTTGTGATGGAACGAGTTCGAGGCATTTTCCACTGCGTTATAACGACCGGAGACACGAATAATCATAAGTTTGCAAATTGGCATACAGGGTGTATAAAAAACAAACCTCGAAATTAACATATTCTTCTTAACCATAAGATTTTATACCCCTGGGAATTAAAAATGCCTTCTAATCGTATGAGTAGCATAAACTCTTGTACTTAAGAACAATATGTTGATTTCTTAGGAATCCACTGAGGTTTGTCAAATTCCCGATTGGCGATTCCCAGCAAGCCTTTCGCGCTCGTATTCGACTTTTCCGCTTTGCTCGGGGACAACCATAATGAAATAGCTGTATAATATGGTACATACATGCATACACAGTTACATAAAGGACATATTTAACACCAGTGGAGGTTCTATTACCTATTCTTATAATACAATATGATGATGTCACGGTAGATTTCACGCGGAAAAGGACTCGGGGCCGATGCATTGACCGATGCAAATCAAATCTACCGTGACGTAGCGATGCATTTGCTTTCTACCGTGACGAAGACGAACAGAGCATGGCTGGCGTGAAATGTTATATATTTTGTCGCGAAATTATTTACACTTAATTGGCGCGAATTAACATAAAATACGAATTTGCCAATATTTCCTCTTACACGTTGTATATTAGTACTATTTTAGTCATTTCACCTGTGATTAAAATTATTTACATTGGATATTTCGCTCTAATTGGTGTATTAAATAGCTGAAAGGAAATTTTAGGCAAGATTTACGGTGATATATTTTATAGCCAATTTATTGATCACAGTGTATAAATTTAAGTTAATGAGACAACACATTAAATTGAGGTTTGTTTTACTATCCAATAAGTGGGAAAAGCCTGTAAATACCCACTAAATTAATTCACAAGAAAATATTTCTGATCAAAGTTCAAAGTATGTCCAGACACGTGCAATACGAATGCAATTTGCTCAGCCAATCGAATGACTCTACTGCCAATCATATTTCAATGACAATAGGTAAAGCGCGCTATATATACTGCCGAATGTTTCAATATGAATGAATAAAAATATGCGAAGTGCTTTGGACGGTGTTATGGACGGTGCGAGAACTTGGGCGATTCGAATGCTAAATATGTCGATGCGAGATCTCCTTCGGCACAACAACAAGATTGTTGCGAACGACGGACAGCATGGCGATCGATCGAATAACGACGTGGTCTTATATCCACAATCAGAACTCACTGACGCAGAGCATGCATGTGCTATTATTCCTCCCATGGTCCAAGAAATATGCCAGCTCAATTCCGCTATAAAGTTAGTAAGGACAGACACCAAACAGTCAACAGATCCGACGAACACGACATGCCACGCTTGCTGGATATAATAACACAATTGGTTGCCTCGCATGCGGCACATGCGGGGCGTTGTAAGTATTACCAGCAACTGACTCAAACGAATGTTATATTTCATTTCAACCAATTTTAGTATATCTCTCAATTGCCATAGTATTCTGGTATCATATATGTATAAATTATAATTTGATATATTTCTTTAATATATCCTATTGTTATATTGAGTCCAAAGTTTAATCCTTGTCTCGTGGCCTGAAAATATTTGTATTTACGGTAAAATTTTACATTTATAGAAAAGAATACCATTATCGTTAAATCGGCAACACGTATTTTGTTAATGAATATTAAATACTACGATAAAATATAGTTCAGTGTATCAGTTGTCAAATTTGGTTCAGAATTAGGACACGTGCGCTCGAGCGTGCGTTGGCGTATGTTCACTTGAACGTCTATTGGTTGTTCAGTATTATTGCCATCTTGCCGTTATGACAAAGTATAATTTGGGGTTAAGAGGACGGTATGTCCAATTTGAGCAGTATATGTTTCACTGGCATTGTCGTCTAATTGTCAATATATCTAGTTCCTGGTAGGCACCACTTGTACTGGCAGCAAGGTGGAGGGCAAAGGGGCAACCCAGTAGCGTCGCCAGGGAGGGGACTGGGGGGGACACTTCCCCCCCAGTTCTCCTCAAAATCACTTTTGAGATTCTCTCAAATCCGGTGAAAAAAAGGATGGGGGGTACGTTTTCTGACCATCAGAATTCTGTCAAATCGTCCCCCAAAGTCCAGGAAATGGTATTTCAGAGACTCTAAATTAAAACCCCTAAAAAAGCTCGCGCTAGACTCGCGCCTTCGGCCCTCCTTTTCAGCCCCCTCAATATCATTTTGTCCCCCCCACCTCTCCAGGGCTGGCGACGCTACTGGGGCAACCACCCCTCTCCCCCAATAATTCCTTAAAGTCTTTGAATTACAGCTGATTAACTGTATGTAAGAAAGTTATATCAATGATTTTCAACCAGGAAAACATTGATAGGCTATAATTTAATTAAAATTTTCATGTAATTTAGGACAAAAGGTTTTAAGAACTCAGATTTCCAGCAACCGATTTTCAGTACCCCAATATTTCACCAAATGTCCACCACTGTATATTAACCTACTTGATTCTCTTGGTATAATATGCAGTTAAGTCAAAGGCTAAGCTTGTTGTAAAAGTTACTAAAAGATATGGAAATAATTTGGCAGTTCATTATATTTTATTTTCAGATTGCAATTTCTTTATATACTAGGCCTACATAATACTACCAATATTGTAGACTATATTCAGATAATATTTCAAATTCGTTGCTCGTGCAAATCTCAACATGCATGTGACTGCTTTCACTGTTGTGTTCACGCTTGAGTCGATATACTACATACACCACTGTTATCACAGTTTAAGGAAATACAGTTGATGCCAATTTAATGTTAACCTTTAGAAAACAAATATCTGATAATCGGGGATCAATTGAACGTTATGCACTTGGTTATAATGTGACAAACGGAGAGCTACATAAAATGTTCGATTTGGCTCAGAGCGAACAAATTGTCGTCAAACCTAGACAAAAATATCAACAAAACAAACTTTAAAATAGTACTCAATAACAGAGAACTCATTCAAACAAATGAAATTGTTTTCTTAGGTGTCATTCAATAGATGAGCATCTCACTTGGAAATCCCACATTAATCATGTGTCAAATAAGATTTCCAAATCGATAGGAATAATACGCAAATCTAGCTTTTTTCTGTTAAAACAATCTCTGTTAACTCTTTACTACTCGATGGTGTATCCCTATTTGCAATATTGCAATATAGTGTGAGCATGCATCTACGTATGCATCCAATTTAACTCGTTTAGTAATTCTTCAAAAACATATTGTCAGAATTTTAAACAATAGTAGTTTCGATTCTCATACCAATTTGATATTTAAAAATCTAAGATTACTAAAATTTCACGACCTCCGTAAATTACAAACTGGCCAATTTATGTTTTTGTACATGAACAATCTTTTACCAGACCATTTTGAAAACCTATTTCTTTTAAAACGGCAAGTACATAATTATAATACTAGGAGAGCTAATGAATTTTACATTGCAACTCCAAGAACAAATCTACAGCAATTTTCAATTAAATATCAAGGTCCACTTCTTTATAAAAATCTAAATAATAATATAATAAATAGTGTATCATATTCATCATTTACCCAAAAATGAAAAAGCATCTCTGCTCGTCTTATATTATAATTAATCAATAAAACCAATTTTGTTCATATAATTATCACTGAGATAAATTAAACATAAGAGGAGGTTTGATACACATAATAAGCCAAGTGGTTTCTCATCAAACCTCCTCGTCACATAAATACCTACTATTGTAAACTGTTATTATTACCCTTTTGTAAATTGATACTTTTTTGACCTTTGTAAATAATTATCTATGATTGTGTAATTTGTGTGACAAATCTAATAAATTCAAAAAATTCAAATAAATTCAAATATGTGATACACAAATATGTTTACTTGTTCATTTATGTAATTCAATCACATTCTCTGTACAGTATACTGAACCTGTTGCTGTTCAAACGTAGAGACCTTTTATCGTATACCAGACTGTTGCGTTAGATGAATTGAAAAATAAATAAAATGGAAAATAACAAAACAAACATGCCTTGTTAGTCAGCTCCGTTTGTCGTGTTACCAACACTCCAATTATCAATTTGTGAGATAAAAAGCTTCGTGGGGGGAGCTGCTGTATATCTTGGGCCCCTTTCCTGTACTGCAGGTTTTTTCTGGCCTCCCTGACATCTCAGCTGTAGTATGAGTGATATAATGCTCAGATGGAAGTCAAATATCATCAGACAAAAGCTGTCTTCTCTAGGACTACAGCTTTGTGGGAGATGGGTTTATTCGTCTATGGGAGAATACTCTTGCAGCGTATTTGTGGGGTTGAAGTGTTCCAAATGGTCAACTTCATTGCCCATAGACTCAGATTATTTCATGGAAATATAATCAGTCGAATCGTAAGGACTGCCCAAGGGGATTATCACCCATTGGTTCAGGTAATGTCGGAGAGGGTCGCAACCTTGATGACAGGGCTCTATCGGAGTTTTTACCCCTAGGGCATTCAGTCTCTCCTAGCGGGTCTCATGTACACCCCCGCGGGATGAAAACATAAGGCTAGAATGAGTCTTTGGGTTAACCAGAGTATAAATATTGGTTCACTTCAGTCTTCACCCCGAACCCGTTCTCCCACAAATTGGGCGTGTGTTTAATTTAATTACCGGGTGTATTTTAGTATATAATGTGCTTGGATCATTAAAGCTTTGTTTTGGAGTTTTATCGAGAAATATATCAGTACTGTAAAATCTGTAAATCCAATATTAAATTTTGACCGATGCATTAGCTTCGATTGAGTCGGTCTGGATCCGCCTCTGGTAAGGTGGCAGAGTTGTGTGATGTTTCACGTGGAAGCGTTGTCAGAATAAGCAGAGAAAAACGTGCCAGTCAGTGGTTTGAAACAAGCAAGAAAAACAAAGGCCGTCCGAGAAAACTGACATGCCGACAGACGCGTTTGCTTCTTAGGTGCCTGAGGAGTCTGCGTAGTGAAGAAGGCAACTTGGATGGATTTGGATGGAACTGGATTTGCGCATCAAACAAATCCACTCGATCAAGCACGTGCGCCAAAAGGAAGGACATGGAGAAAGAAATCAGAGGGTCTTTTACTGGGGTGCACTGGGAAAGGACGTAAGGAAGGGACAGGCGGACGTGTACTGAAAATAATGGTTGCAATGAGCTACGGAAAGGAGGTGACTGCGTGTGAGCCATATGAGAAAATGTGTGGAAATTATTTTTCAGATTTCATAGACAGAAACTTTGATATCATGTTTCGAATGGCAGACAATGGAGATAGTCGCGTTTGGGTTCAAGATGGAGATCCATCTCAAACCTCTACCAAGGCAAGAGCAGCCATGTTGCGGGCACGATGTGAGCCATTAAAAATACCTCCGCGAAGCCCAGATTTAAACTCCATTGAAAATCTATTTAATGTAACTTCTCAACTACTAAAAAAGGATGCCATATCGCTCAATATAACAAAAGAAACCTTCGAAGAGTTTAAACAAAGAGTTATATAAACCATGAAGTCGATTCCAATAGAATATATTGACAATTTAATTGCATCCATGAATAACGTTTACATCTTGTCATTGCATTTATTATAATAAAAACGAATAAAACGAATAAAAACAAGGAATAAGAACATATGTATAGCTTTCTACACATTAAACATGTCTGGCGATCGTACTAGTTTCGTCCTCCGGACTTTATCAACTTATCGCCATTTTGTTTGTTGTTGTTATGAACTGGTACTTCATGTAGTACAAATGAGGTGTTGGAAATTAGAAATTTCATGTAGTCTCTGTCATCCCTAACACGTGATAGTGGCGCGGGGGATTTTTACATAGTTCCATTCGTTCTTGGTGTTAATTAGCTGGCCAGGCAGTGCTTTACTAATAAACACACCTTCAGTGATCTGTCTCAGCATCGCATCATCTCGGATCCTTGTAACATTCATGACATTCATTGCGAATAAGGGAAAATCGCATCAAATACTAAACTGAAACTGAAAGTTGCCAACAGATCTTTTGGACAATCTTTTTCTCGTGTGTACGTGGGACTTCTAACCTCTAAGTATAGTGTGATTGCATGATGGTTTTACCTGTAAAGCGTGTATTGCAATGAACTGAGTTGTGTATTATAATTTAATATCAAATTAATGTATAAGTACAGTACAAGTTACAACAAAGCTAAAAAAAAATGCCTGTATGTGTTTCTAAAATATTCAGCTATCTGTGAAATATTAAAGCAAATTTACTGAAATAAACTATTATAACTTGTCACGTCGTCCTATCGTTACTGTTAGGGACTTCCGGCATTCTCAAACGGAACGAATAACCTTGACGATTATCCATTTTTGAAGGACAGTATTCGAGATTTTTAAGCTTATTGTAAGTACTTTTTAGTTATCATCAAACTGCTAACACATGCCTTCCTTTTAATATATAAAATATACAAACTATACTTAATTTTTCAATTTAGATCGCACACCACTAATGAAAATAGGAAATCAGTATTTCAACATAACAAGAATTACTATTTACAATAACCATGGCACAATTTAGTTTCTTCTTGAATGGAACTGAGATAACAATATTCCACAATTAAAAGTGATCATGCCGTGAGTTCTGCAATGCAGCGAGGGCAAGGTAAAATATCGACTTGCTCTGCACGAGGGATTTGGGCGTGAAAGTTGAATATCTTCCATTGGACACGCATCGTTTCTGTTTCACGTTCATCAAGAACTCCTCCACGAACATACACAAGCTCCTCTTTCCCTGTACTGAAAATTGGCGCTTCTTTCACAAATTCGATGTCTCGCGCAAAATTAATGGGATTTTGTTGCTGGCAAATGCACTGCTTGTCCCTCGAGTAATAGTAGCAAGTCGTGCCAAGGAATAACTTTTTCTGACCAAAACTAGTAGTAGCAAAAGCAAAACTAGTAGTATAGCAGGGTTGGTGAACGTACGGTAGATGGAATTCAGAGGGTTTAAGATGAAGGTCTTTCCACAGTTTGCCGGTCCCTTTATCAAAATGTTCCTGTATTTGTCCCGGACGTTCGTTAGCAGTGATGTCAAGGCTTCACAGAACTCGGATTCTGGAATTTCATTTCGCGACACAATATCGCGTGCCATGTTAAGCCATGCAATGCTTATTACATCCTGCTACGCATTCTGTCTCTAGAAATCCTTTAAGTATTTCTATACGGGTTTTGGATGCTCTCTATAAGTCACGAGGGACCTCCTCCATTTCCCATCCTACTCTCAACGCATCTTCCAGTGCTTTATATCCGCAGTTGGCGATGAACTCCGCCAAATCCGTTTTCACCCGATTTATTTTCGGTATTGGCAAGCGCGAGTAGTTCCACTCTTGTTTTAATGCCTTTGCTAACGACGATTTGTGAAACCTCATATAGACTGAAAGAGGCGGCGTTCGTCCACGCTTTGAATTATTTTCTTCTTCCTACTGTTCACCGTACGAACTTGACTGGCTTGTTGTGTTTGAGGTACACTTCCCAGGTCAGGTCTTCTTTCGTGACGTATTTTCACGCGGAGTAGTAATTTGCATGGTTGTTTGAAAAGTTTAGTTTACGCCATGTTTAGTATCTGCATAATTACGCACTTTCAACCATCGTCGATTGCGCTCTAGTTTCACTACCATGTGGTAATGAATTCCGCCATTTTTATGCTTCTCTTGACTACAAAGGACTTTATTAGAGACATTTTCATCAGCGTTTCTGAATGCATCGAGAACCACAGAGAAAGCGCCGAAGGCGAGGTGATTACAAGCCTATAGTCACTGAGCTAAAGGCGAAGTGAATATAGGCTTGTAATCACCGAGCCTGAGGCGACTAATTGTTTTAGTATAATTTCAGTATTGTAAAAGTTTTATTTATAAATACAACTAATACACATGTTTATTTTATGAATATAATTTGCATAAATAATTTTCTTCCGTTTTTGGGTCACGCGACCTAATATCAAATGACCTAAAAATTAAAACGGCTAAAACCTTCGGATCAACAACAACGTGGTCGAATCGCTTAAAAGAGATGCTAAATGTCTCGAATTTTACAAGAAATGATGCATCATGATCAAAACGAACAGTTTAATACAAAACGATTGAAATAATAGTGTTATTAATTGTTGATGTTAAACGTAAGCGAACATCCTTGGAAAGTGCCACTTGGAAGAATCGATGCGGGACTCACACCATGTGTTTGAAGGATGTTTACTTCATTCCTGCCGAAGTAGATTGTGCTGTTTTTAACAGTTGGACGGCTTTGTACTAGAGATGGAGGAACTGTTGTGGGGATGATCGACGAAGATGAGGTCGCTGCTGTGCTTTCTTTGCCATGAACAAAAGAGCTGAGCGTTGATGACATGTGTTTGAATCACAATCCTTACAATCAATCCCAGGCGAAAAGAACAAAATAATATAATTACTATTAATATTGATGGAAAGGAAATAAATTCGTCAAGTACACTCAAAATTTTAGGAGTTAACTTGGACGATCAATTAATTCTTAGTGAGCATATCAGTGAAACTTGTAAACGATCTAGTCAAAAAATTAGGAGTAATTTTAAGGCTACGTAACCTAATCTCTAAAAGAGCTAAGCTAGACCTCTACAAATCATCAATATATACTCCCACATCTAACTTAGTTTGCCACTTTTGTAAGGCATCTGATAAACGCAAATTAGAAAGGGTTCAGGAACGTGCCTTACGGGCAGTATTTAGTACCAAGGAGGACTCATATGAGGACCTATTAAGCAAGTCCAACCTTCCTAGTCTTTTAACAGAAGATTGCAAGACATTGCTATTTTGACGTTTAAAGTTAAAAATGGTTTAAGCCCAGTCTATGTAAATAGGATTTTTCGAAACATTGATAAGGGCAATTATTCACTGCGGAATGCAGACTTTCATAGACCATGTCATGACAAGGTTCAGTATGGTAAGCACTCGTTAAGGTACTTTGGCCCATACTTGTGGTCAAAACTTGGTAAGGAAGAAAGGGAAATGCCTACATTAGAAAGTTTTAAAGAATGCATCAGAAAAAGAAATTTACAAGATATTGTAGAAAATAACTGCAATAATTGTAATATTTGTTCCACGTAAAATATGCATGAATAGATAGACATATATATTTACTCCTTACATAACATTATAGATATATAGTTATAGGTACTATAGGTGTTCCCAATTAGTTGCAACTAACTAAATGCATAGACACATGCATTTAATAATTTTTTGGGGATTTTTTATTACATACCCTCAGGTAGACTTCAATAAATTCGACTTTTTCAGACGAAATATTTTACATATGCAACATGTTCAATCTGATTTGGCTTGCCAAGACATTGTATTTCTAGGGACAATTCGAACCAAACATCCACAACATATACCCAGTTCGGTATTGCGATGTAATTTTCATGAATTCTCACGGATTTCAGCCATTGAAATATGACGCCGGAGTCAAAATTCGACCAAATGTCAGGCATAAACAAACTGAGCTCGGTGCTTCCAATTTTGAAAGTGCACGTTTATAAATCTATAAATTACCTCAATAATGTTGTCTTGTAAGCTTTTGACGTCTTACGATTTGCCATTAGCTGGCCCAAATAAATCCTTTTAACGATTTTTCTGGTAAAGTAAACTCCTTTAAAACCGTTGAAATTCTCTCTGGTTGCAATGTTCAGCTCAGTGTACTGTTGTTCGAGGAGCAATCAGACAAAATTCTCACATCCATGTTTATTTATTGTTGATTTAAAAGCTCCTTAACTTGTATTTGTACGGCCAAATGGTTTTAAAATAGTCTGTTTTTGAGCAAACTTGAAGCTGGGTTACCATTACTGTAGATCTTGCAGTGAAGAAAAAACCTCCCAAATTTCAACCGTATACCACCGTGTTCTTTCTCGCCATTTTGTAAACATTAATGCTCATAGCCGCTAACAGACAAGAGGAGGTAACCGAGGGCTCGAAATAGTGCGAAAATTAAAAATCTATAGCGCGGAAATGTAATATATTTTGCCTTGGTAAAGCATATAATTTTGCATACAGTACATCAGTGAAAGGTAGGTCATCTTCGGTAGATTGTGTGGGGGTGCTTCATTTCAATTTAAATAATATTAGAAGAATATAAGACAATTTTAACATTTATCTTTCCATAGCCATCACAAATTTGCCTAAATTCGACGCCCGCGATGCAGTGCGCTGAATGTCCTCCATTTCTGGCCATGTCCATGTTTACAAGACATTGGTTTATAGAATGTGAATGTGTAGTCTCGGTGGAATGCTTAGTACGAAAGCCTGATTGATTGGGTAATAATAGCTGGTCATCGTCGAGAAATTGGTTCAGTTGCCTATGAACAGGTTTTTCAAAATGTTTTGCAACTGCTGGATGTTACCGAAATGGGTCTATAATTGCCAGAATCCGTCTTTTTTCCTGATTTATATATGGGTGCTACTTTAGTGTGTTTCAAGTCGTCTGGAAATATTCCTGTATTCATAGATAAATTAATAATGTAAGTCAAAGAGTTAATAATGATCTCTCCAGCAGTTCTTAAAAGTTTATTTGAAATTTTGTCGAGACCTGCTGACTTTCCGGTTTTCGCTTTTATTAATTCATTTCTCGATTCAGCATTAGTTATGTTTTAAAAGTCGAAAATTTCAGTTCCAGGCGTCAAGTAACTAAGGGGGTCGATGTTATCACTAGGTAAATTTCCACTTAATTTTGAGCCAATTGAGAAAAATAATCGTTAAATTCCTCTGCGATATTCTTATCTCCGGTTATTTCGGTATCGCCGGCTTTAATCTCGTTAATTCTAGATGATTTTTATTTTTGTTTAATAGTTCATTAATTGTTCTCTACCGTTCCCTACCATTTTTGCTGTTTTCTAATTTATGCTTGTAGTATGCAGCTTTTTTATTCTTAATAAGTTAGTTCACACGGTTCCGACAATTCTTGTATGATTCATGATATCTTGCCGAGTTGTGTTTTACTGCTTTCTTTTTTAATTTTATTTGTCATCCAAGGATTGTACTCACTTTTGACCTTTCTTCTTATTACTGGTGCGTGTAAGTCAGCAATTTCCAGAAACGTTTCCTTCGATGCATGCCAAGCAGTATTTGCGTCTGTGCAGGTAACAGGTGCATTGAATCAAATGCTTGGTTCAGATCATGCTGAAAGTGATTAGTGTTGAAATTTTTAAATTGCCTTGTCTGAGTTGTCTCTACTATTTTGGGTTTTACTTTCGGGACACTAACTTTCCTGCATGCATAGGCAAGACTATGATCACTGATCGCTAGATGAATCATCCCTGAGTGTATTGTTTTTGTATCGTTTATTTCAGTAATTATAATGTCTATTAATGTTTTGGTTTTGGGAATAATTCTAGTTGGGTTTTTACTTTTTAATGATCTGTATCTTTATTGATAGGTCCCAATGTTTTGAGGTCGATATCGACCTAAGATTTTGCAGGTTCATATCTTCGATTCAGTGCATGTTATGTAGATAACATTACCACCGTTCGATTTAGCGTTTTACGATCTTTCTAGAGAAGTAAATTTTTATTCTTGCAAAATTTCGTGTTTATTCAGTTGAAACATTCGGCAAAGTGACACGCTTGACGTTATATAGCGCGCTTTACCTATTGTCATTGAAATATGATTGGCAATAGAGTCATTCGATTGGCTGAGCAAATTGCATTCGTATTGCACGTGTCCGGACATACTTTGAACTTTGATCAGAGATATTTTCTTGTGAATTTAGTAGGCGTTGACAGGCTTTTCCCACTTGTATAGTAAAACAAACCTCAAGTTAATGTGTTGTCTCATTAACTTAAATTTATACATTGTGATGTACAACGTTATGCGGCCGATTTAGCCGCTTTTAAACACTCCGAATGTTGTTTTGTTTACAAATTAACAATAATATAAACTAATTAATTCATTTCGCTTTCCTACCTTTGGTTTACACGCTACAAACTCGTAAGTACCAATCTCTTTAGTTTTGTGCCATTTTTATTACATTACGACATAATTTAGCCCTTTCATGGCAATTCTCGTGAAAATGCTTTCTTTGTTGCAGCGCCGGTGTTGTCGGCGCACGCTCGAAGCTAAATTTCCGGGATCTTTGCACCCTATGGCCTTGAAAGTACCGGCAATCAATTTCGCGTGATGTCATTGCCTAGATGGCGGATTTTTATTGGTTTATAGCAAGCAACACATCTGGAGATATTTACATTTGAAACAACTGATCGTAAATACAGCGCGTTTTCTCTTCGTAGGACCCAAGTTGATAATCGTTTATTAAATCGTTTAGTTGAGTAGTATGCTTGTTATGTTCAGCTGACAGAAAGTTGCAGTTGAAGTCGCCAGTTATGATCATTTCCTTCTCTTCGTAATTTAATTTTTTAACACATGTTCAAAGTAGTCAATTAATTATATGTTGGCGTTTGGCCGGAGGGCCATACCATGTCGACATTAAGAGAGGTTTACTATTGTGGCTCTCAGAAGCCCTGGGATAATATATCAAAACTGCAACACCCATAAATGTGCTGCTTCGGGATAAAAATGCTGATTTAGCATATTTTTGCACAAGGAGTCGAAATGCTAAAATTGTTGCAATTATGATTATTTTGGACTTGTAAAGATGTTTTAAACTACTCTTGTATGGCTCTTAGAATTTAAAGAAAAGAATGTTGAATTTGGGGATACATTTATGCCTAAAATGAGCTTTTTCGCGGACAAATGAACATCTTATAGCGCGACAAAGACAACAATATCAAGTCGGCGATTCACAAGAAAAATTGTGGAAAATATAAAAAATTATATTTGTGTAAAACGTCGTTATTTCAAAGAATTTTTTTGATAACATACTGTTTATCTTTATTTTGACGGTTTTCAACACTATGTTGCAAAAGATTTTAATAAATACTGTGTACTAGAGAATATTACTGGAGATTTCGAAGATTGATCGAACAGTGAAAATCTACAGCTTGCTTTGGTTACTTATGGTGTCCCATCCTCGCCAAAATTCAAACTTTTCATTTTTGATACCACTTTTTAAATTTGACATCCAAGTTCTAGTTTTATATACAACTTGTTGTATTTTATATGCAACGTCTTCTATTTTGTACGCAACGTTTTTTATTTTGTATGCAAGTTTTTGTATTGGCAACTTTTTATTTCCAACCGCAATCCAATAAATAACAGATACTGCGGGCTCAGTTTTACCACTGACCAGAGTTCTATGGGCGCTTCAGTGAACTCTAAGTAAACTGGAACGTTAACTCCTATGATCAAGGCCTATGATTCGTTGAAGCTAATGCGCGGGAAATTGAACTTTTAAAAGAAATGGGGAGAGTTTCGAGGAGTGAGGAAAATTCTGTCAAAAGTTTGTTTTTGAGCGAAAACTTGCAAGAAAAATACTTTTTATATCAGAAGACTTCAATTGTTGGGATTCGAAGTTTGTTTTCCGATTAGTTTTGACTGTTTTACATCTGCAGCAAAAATGAGGGGTATTTCTATCCCTATATGGAAAAAAAATGACAATGTTTCAACATGCTGAAACAAACTTGAAAACTAGAAACACATCAGCAGTCCGCAAACTGATTTTCCACTATACTCCAGGTATTGTTTTTAATCACGAGCTTTCAGTCCTTGCCTTAACCCTTCTAAAACATAAACAAATTCTCGATTTTCAAGTGGTGTTATTTTCAGCTTCGCGCCTTGTTGTTGTTGGCCATTCAGTCATTAATGAGCACTTTTAATATGGCGGCTGAACTAGCTTATATAATCCTTATTTTAACTGTTAAAAATAGGTTACTGCAAGCTTCAAAATAAATTCTAAACGACATCTAGGATTCTTCAACATAAATTACCTTCCCGCCTCTTCCTTCTCTTATTAATTAATATCTATATCTGCGCGCCAATGGTCATGTGGTTTTCACTTTTAATACGGACTTTTACGTGATTTTAAAGTACGAATGGACAGATCAAAGCTCAGCGAAGTACGGGCGAATTTATTAAGAGTTGCCAATAATATATCTTCGTTTGCATCCAAGAACAGCGTGACCAATTTGTCCTCAACTAGTGCATCACGTAAGCAGTATAAAATCTGTAAATATATGTATATTATTACCTATTATATTTATTCTATTAATTTGAAACAATGTGAGTACATTTTCTTCGGAGATTTACAATTATAACAAACAGACCACATGATGTCATTATGTAGCAAATGAATGTAAAAATATTCGCATAAACATGCCTATATTTACATATTTTATACTGCGTAGTGCTTACCGCTTACGTGTGCACTAGTTGAGGACAAATTGGCTACGTTGTTGTTGAATGCAAGCGAAGATATATTATTGGCAACTCTTAATACCGTCGCCCGTATTCCATTGTTACTTGTATATAATATGTACATGCTAATACGAATATTGTATTGGTAATTCCAACTTTTTTACGTTAAAGTATTTGCTTAGTGCTCTTTAATAACAATTGATGTTCTAGTTTTACAAGGATACAAACTTCACTTCACTGTGCCAGTGCTGCTGAAATAATTGTGGTTTTATTTTGAAATACATTATATAATTTATCCTTCAATTTAGAGGTCACAGACTAACAGTTAAACCACTATGCATTGTTAGTTTGTTATTTTACCCTGCCTAATAAGACTGATGACAGAGGAAAGGAAATGATGGCTTCTAGTCAGCCTTGTACCCAGGCTCTGGCTTTTAGTTAGAAGTTATAGCAGCATTTTGACTTTAATTCATAGAATATCATCCTCCAGAGGATGATGAATTTGAGCGCTCGTATCTTTGGCGCCCCTTACCCAAAACGGACGAAAATACTACCAATCGATTCAGCAAAAGAAATGTTCTCGGCTAATGCTAAACAACTCGCTAAACACTTTATTTTACAGATCTGCGTGAGTTTTAACCTTTATAATCTGATATATTTATTATATCGGTAAACTAATTATATGTTCAGTACATTTGGTCGATTATAACTTCTGTTTTAAAACTCGTGTGGTTTTCGCTAATATACCGTGTTATAGAGCTTTACAAACAGTACCAACTGACCAACTTTCAAAGAAAAAAAGTAAAAATTGACAAAGTTACGGCGAAATTTGAAATTTGTGGGCCAAACTGGACTTTCAGACAAAAACAACCGGAAGAGGTCCAAATGCTGTTGCTATCGTTTTTTAAGTGGCCGAAATGAATTCCTCAGGGTAAAATACCCTATATAAGATATTTTTGTCGTGACTGAAGCGCTTAGGCAAACCATATATAGTCAAACTACGGCAAGCACGTGCGTCCTAAAAAATACCCGATAAATAAAAAAAATTCAAAATAAATACTTCTACTGGTCGTATCGAAGCAAAACTTTCTACAAGAAATACACATATAAAAAGCTAAATTTTCGAATGTAGTCTAGGACCTGTATAGGAGTTTGTATGCGTTTCATTTACCACAGGCAATCTCAACTGTTTTAGGGTAAAATGACCATGGCGGTCAACATGGCATATGTGCCAAAACCTGAATCCGGGACGAAAGTCCTGAAAATGACCCCGCCCTGAAACGGCAGTGCCGACATAGCTCTAACTTCCGAAAAGCAGAAGCGACAGCCTTTCTGAAGTGCTTATAGTGTTTAGAAGGTTGCTTTTAGGGGTAGTTATTGGAAGGAAAAATTTGTCTAAGTATATGTTACAAGAAAATGACCATGCACCACCCCAGGTCAACTGCTAATTATCCATGAAATAACTAATATACCTGGCAGAGATTAAATTTTCTTATTTCCTAACAATTTTTATCATGGGATGAAAAACTATGCTTAATTTAATATAATTATTGTAGATTTCATAAGGATTGACATTGTTTTGTTTAAATATAATACATTTTATTTCACTTACCCCCCACCATAATTTATGAAAAAAACAATAAATATTTGCGTATTTTCTATTGTTTTTATCATAAATCATAAAAATACAATAAATATAATATATTTACTGGGTTCTGTGGTGGCGAACCAGCGTTTCGTGAAAATATTGCCCCCCCTGTCAAGTAGCCCACGAGGAGTTTTCGCGAAGATTGCGCGTGACTTTCAAATTATTTTTAAACTTGTGTCTTTGATTCTGATCCTAAATTTGTTATGGGAGGTTTTTTCCTTTCAAGTACGACTATACTACTCTAGTTTTTCGATTGGGACTATTCTACAATGAAGTACTCTTGGATACTGTAATCTAAATACATATAAAGACGAAGAAGTGGCATTTATCGGGAAGAGAAACGGCGAGGCATTGCAATGGCCGCTATTTGACGAAATATCGAAGGACACAATATCGAAGATAAAATACACTGCACTGCTTCAAAACTTGACGAGACTTGGTTGAAATCCTCTTTAGCCATCTATCATTATGCAAAACTACAACAATTGGATGATACTTGCGAGACTCGGCGATAAAAAGCAAACAAGACGGCAAAATATGGCTGAAATCGTGTTTTGGTGGGGGGTAAGTGAAATAAAATGTATTATATTTAAACAAAACAATGTCAATCCTTATGAAATCTACAATAATTATATTAAGTTAAGCATAGTTTTTCATCCCATGATAAAAATTGTTAGGAAATAAGAAAATTTAATCTCTGCCAGGTATATTAGTTATTTCATGGATAATTAGCAGTTGACCTGGGGTGGTGCATGGTCATTTTCTTGTAACATATTATACTTAGACAAATTTTTCCTTCCAATAACTACCCCTAAAAGCAACCTTCTAAACACTATAAGCACTTCAGAAAGGCTGTCGCTTCTGCTTTTCGGAAGTTAGAGCTATGTCGACACTGCCGTTTCAGGGCGGGGTCATTTTCAGGACTTTCGTCCCGGATTCAGGTTTTGGCACATATGCCATGTTGACCGCCATGGTCATTTTACCCTAAAACAGTTGAGATTGCCTGTGGTAAATGAAACGCATACAAACTCCTATACAGGTCCTAGACTAATGGCAGTCTATTGTCAAATCCAAGAAATAAAGAAGATATTAAAGATTGCTTCAGTTGAACTGGAGGTATGTTTGGGATTAAACTTTTAGTATTTTTGATTCTGTAATGTTTAGTCGGCAACATAACCTTATTTTGTAAGGATTTCAATGGTGTTAGTTTCTTTGCCAGTGAGTAAATATTTGCAAAAGAAATCGTACTCAAAGTGCTCTTGTAACAACATAATTAAAATTCGACCGACCAGAAAACGTCCTAATAAATATAATTAAGAATTTATACTAAATATTTCTGAACTAAAAGAGTGTATATGATCAAATTTTAATCAAGGATAGTGGACAAACATATTATATAACCATCATAATGTATCCGAGACAGGGGGGCAAATTATGGTTGCTTATTTATGCTTATTTAATGCATTTCGAAGTTATAATACTGATAGCTCAGTACCCCTCAAATTTCAGATACACCAATATATATAGTAATACTAGAAATACAATCATGCAGTAACCCCTTGCCATTAGAACCAAACAATTATTCTCCCGAACACCCCAAGAGTTATTGTAACATGAAGTACTAAACCGGTTACTGTAACCATGGAAACACGCAAGCGAACACTATATTATATACTGTATATTTCTTTTCTTTTCTGTACAAACTGGTAAAATAGTGATAAGATTTTTTCTTTTAACAATAAAATTACCAATTGCCCAACTATATAAAGTAGGTATGTTATTTTGTTCTCTTTTGGCTTTGATTTACTACAAAATTCAATCTTAGACGTCTCACAAACCGTTTCGAAATTGTCATAAAACTTCAATTGTTTTTTGAACAGTATTTTTATACTATGAAATTTTTTAGATAAAATATGTTGTTTATTTTCTATATAACGCATTTGAATTAATACTAAAACAATTTTTAAGATTAGTCAATGTTGTATTGAGCACACAGGCACAGGGTGCAGAGGAGTCAATTTCGATTAGAAAAATAAACCATTACCTTGTTGATTATAGTCTTTGATAGTCGTCATAAAATTAGTGAAATATAATCCATATTATCATATAAAAACACATAATAACATATACACTTGTCGTCGAAATGGTAAATCGTACTTCATGTTACTTCGTTACTTCATGTAACATCAACCAAAATTAATATACTCCGCTGTCTTGCATTACTGTGGGCTCGCGCTTCTCGGAATGATTGGCTTACAATAAATAATACAGTAAAGGGAAGAAACAGCCGACGGGTTGATATTGTAGAATTGCTATAACTTGCTTAATATTTCTTAAAAATCCATAATTTTTGGTGTGCAATCTAGAAATCATGTGTTCTAACTACTTTATAAAAGAAATTCAATAAAAGGACGTTAAACCTACATATTTGACGACCGATATTCATGGGATTAATTTCGTTCGATGTGCACCGCAACACCCTATGACGGAAGTGACGTGTGGGTGCATGGCAGGAAGTAATTTAGCAGATTCTTGTTCAATTGTTTTTCTGTTTCCCTTGTTTTTGCGAAGAAACGCTGGAAGCTACTTAGCTATCATCACCTTATATATCACAGTTCTTATATAAAATTATATCCTAAAGACTGAAACCTGCTTTAAACGTGGACGAAACAAACGCAGATGGTGACACTGGGAGGTGAGAATTTATGAATAATATGCTTTATATAGATGCATAATTAAAATTTTGCTAGTGTATAAATAAGTATGTTTTCCATTTTAAGCATGTCTTCTTAATATAAGAACAAAATGTAGCGTATTTCTTTGTTTCCTGAGCACTAGATCATAACTATTAATGACATTGAACCAAAGGAACACGCGACAGTACGTTTGAAATGGAAAGAGGTATTAAAATGGAAAGAGGGCTTAAAATGTAGCAATTTTAAATACTATAATATAATTTACACAATAACCATGACCATGCATGTACATATTTTGGGCTTTTGGCTGAATGTCTGATATACAACAGTTCAGGGCATGAAAATGGGTATGAATACTTGATGTAGTTTCAGACATGCAAGATTTCTTATTGCCGGTCTTATGCACTAGTATATCCCGATTTTTGTGTCAGTGTTAAAACTCTAGTTAGCATGCATATATGATGTCAACATTTGTTGAAACTCTGTATTTCCCCCGCAAAGTCCTGTTAAAACCCCGGAATATTGGGGGAGGGGGGATTCAATTGACTAGTGCACTACTGTGGGGCAGAAACATTCATGGAAGCAATGCCATACAGTCAAACAATCAGTATAATGTATACTGCACTACATTATAAACTCATAAGTATAGTTGATAAATACTATCATCGTATCAAACCATTAAATGAACTACAATGAGCTCACATTAATAATCTCCATTTCTTTATTTCCCAACATATATTAGCTAAACTTGGTCTTCGACAACTGTATATTTGCACAAATATATGTACACTTATATAATTAAAAAGGAATATATAATTGCATAATATAAGTACTGATATATTAGCCATCAATCAATTTTGTAAGATTGTGGCGTCGCACACTCATCTCGGTCTTTTTGCTTCAGACTGCTTGGTACTGTTCAAAAGTCCTCATTGTCTGCCTCCAAGATGATCGGTCTTAAAGCTGTAGCTTCTCATGGGTTTAAGTTCATATAACTATTTCTTTATGTTGACATTAGAGCTTTCATACTGGATATATTTCCATTTGAAGAAAACTAATAGGACAATTCTTATGTAACATACTGTAAAAATTAGAAGCATATAAACTGATGATAGTCGAATAAAATCTGTTAATATACGGTGTAAAAACGGTGTATGAATTTACTTTATATTGAAATATCTTACAATTTTAATAGATACAAATATATGCTTTTCTCTGTTTGAAATTTATAATTTTTTCCCCTCAACTTCGTCGATATTCGTCGCGTGCCTTTTTAAAATAAATCTCTCCATGTTTCAACTATAATTTTTAATTTACGGAGATATTTTGATTTTTGAAATTCAATATTCGATCATTGTCAAATGAGGTTATAGGTCATAGGTCAATTAGTACGGCTACTTCCGATTTTATTCACTTCCGTCATAGGGTGTTGCGGTGCACATTCGACGAAAGATCTGTAAAGTTTCCTCCCTTTCTCTATTTTCTATTCGTCGCCCTTCGGGCGATGTTCGTTCCTTTCGAAGAATACGAGTCTGCAGTAATGCGGGCAGCGGAGTATTTATTAATTTATATATTTTGGAATTATTTTTTATTATTTTGGTTTATTTTTGTTGATTTTCACGACTTTAAGACATCTTTGCTGTATGTATTGAAATTTTATCGTACTCTGCTTTTAAAGATTATAATCAACAAGGTAATGGGTTATTTTCTAATCGAAATCGACTCCTCTGCACCACTCCAAATTACTGGAGTATGCCTGTCCTGTATTTAATTGTGCTTTACCTCAATACTTATCTGATGAAATAGAACGCATCCAAAAACGAGCTATGTTGATTATATACCCACACTTATATTACAAGGACGCATTAAAAGTTGCAGATTTTCCAACACTTGCTGAACGAAGGGATATGTTATGTAAAAGGCTTTTCTCATCTGTTGTTAGCGACCAAACACACAAATTGGCAAGCCTTTTACCTCCAGAAACTGACTCTGAGGTTAGACAATTAAGAAATAAGAGACACTTTCACTTACCTAATATTAAAATTAAACGTGCTAGAAACTCTTTTAGATATAGCTATAGTAGTAATTATACACATTAATGAACAGCATAGTAGCTTTTATGTAGTTTTGTAGTTTTTTAATACTTATCATAATATGATGTACATAATTTTATACACGTAATTCAGTCCTTGACTGCAAGATGTATATTTTTTCAATTAAACGATTTTTCAACATCTCTATCTCACTGCAAAACCTCAACAAAACTGGATTGCGAATTAAAGAGAAACCATATGAAGCATTATTTTTTGTCGTAAAAAAGAGGAGAGACACCATCTGTGTTCTGCCTACAGGGTATGGCAAATCCTTAATATATCAGCTTCTTCCTCTTATGCTTGACTTTATCCACGTTGTGAAGACAATTTATCTAGTTCATTTTCATGTTTTTTTTTTATTTAATTCACCACTAAATAATGCTTTAATGATTGACCAAATTAGCAAACTAAAGGATCGTGTACCTGTCTCAATTATGAGAGCTGTTCATATGGATGAATCAAAGGAAACAATATGTAGCACAAAAGAGTCATTGCTTACGAATAGTAAAATTATATTTACAAATCCAGAAACTTTATTAGAAGATAAAAATTGTTCTAACGTTTGTTAAAATTTACGGATTAGCTACAAAAATAATTTAAAAGCAAATTTTGTAGATGAAGTCGATCTTGTTACTAAATGATAAGTGAGACTTTAATTGTAGGACCTGTTGGCAAATATACAAAATATTTATATTCCAGTTTATATTGGTCTAATAATAGCATCACGAAATGTAAGGTTATCTCTACACAAGGAGATCTGTTTATCTGATATTGACCAAACCAGATGTTTGCATTCCACTTGGGAATGTTTCTCGGTTTTTTTTACTCTATAAGTTATTAATTCAATTCAATGTCAATTCGTAATGCTGTATTGTGAATGACGTCAGCAATTGACACGAAAACGCTATAGAACACGCGCAATGGCGGGGGATGGCGCGAGCAACTGCCACGCCAGGTCAGTTTGGAAGCTCTTTCGTTAATATTTCCGCGCACACAAATTGTCACGCGGATTTAGTCATAATTATAGCATCGAGCGGCCAAAGATGTTTTAAATATAGAGGAACTAAAATATGGAACGCACTGGAAACACAATTAAAATCTATTAGTGATGTAGGTGTTTTTAAAACTTAACTAAAACCAGACATTTTAAAGGAACATTTATCTTAATTTTTAAGACCATTTTAAATCATTAAATTGTCTATATAACTCGTAAATATCTCACTTGCATGCAAATAGTATTTATATTTAATCTTTACTTTACTTTTTTTAATTTTATGTAAATTGCCATTGAAAAGCCCATTAGGAGTTACTGGGAATGTCAATTAATAAATATGAAATATGAAATATGAAAGTCTACTTTCGCGATTCCTGCATAGGGGATTTCGTGATTACTATATCGAGCCACCTTACATATGGATTCAAAGTTGTGTTGTTTCCATTGACTTGATAACTCATTTTGCTGAGCATCAGCCAAGTTTAATAATGTTATGCAGTTTCTAACCTTGGTCTTAAGTCAGCAGTAGGTCAGGTCTTTAGAGTAAACACATTTGGATTGACCCATGACCAATTTCCATGCCGACATATCCATGTCATTGGAGTAAATTATGTTAGCACTCATTTATTGTTAGCACACTGATGATAGAATATTGGTTTTTAGTGCATTTTGAGTGCATTTACAATGGTCCAATACATAGGATTTTGCATATAGCTTTTGGTTGAGTACTGTAAATGCTTATGACTAATGTAAAACACCATGCCAGGTCCCAATTGAGTAATTTTCTTAAAAGAAGCCATTGTTTTTCTTGTTTCAAGAAATATTTTCTTCAATTTTCTAAGTAGGAAAAATGAAGATAAATTTTCATAAAACAAGAAAAAATTTTTCTTATTTCAAGAAAAAAGTTCTTCCAGATTTTTTTACCAAGAAACATTTCTCGCTATTCTCCTAGTAAGAAATTTCTTATTTCAAGAAACAATATCTTAAAATAGCTTCTTTTCTTGAAAAAAGAAAACTTTTTTTTGCTGTGTATGGGAGAGGGTGAACTCAACTATTCAGAAAGAATATATGATTGGTACTCGTATTAGAATTTCATATTAATTGGTGTCTTTCGCTATGTGTTACAGGGCAGCAGATGGTGGTCAACTTCAGAAATTTTGACACTTATAGGAGCAAAATAATTAAACTACACCTCTCAATTCTATATATTTGCCTTAAAATGAAAGACTGCTATGTTTCCCAAGGTCTCAAAAATAGGACCGTGCCCGCTGGGGTCGAGGGACGATTTTGAGGCCGAGGAAAATATTTTCCTATACAGACCGACCAAACCGGTAAATAATTTTTTTTAATATAATTTTAAAAACAAAAACATTGGCTCTATGGATTTAAATCTCGCGCGGTCCGTATACGCGGACCGCTCGCATAGCCAATCACATTGCAGGAAACCCTAGAATATAAATTCGGACCGCAAAAAAATAATTATCATTATTTTCTAATTTTGATAACTACAGGTTGCTCACCATTCGCTGCATGATAATGCTTAGTGAGACCCACCTAAAAGCCACTTTCAATTTACAATCTACCTGACAAGCTGTGCTTTGGTGACCTTGGAGTGCGACACAACCACTAATCTTGCATGTGAATTTATAGGCGCAGTAATGGCCGCACGTAATTTTTTAAATCCAGTTAAAATCGCCAGGAAAATCATGGAAGAATCACCTCATTGCGCCTTAAGTGCAGATGGAGCACTGAAATTCGCTCTGGAAAAAGGTTTTCCTACTTGTTATCCCGCAGAACTTATAAAAGAAGAGACGAATAGGAGAATGCAACGTACCGGGAAAATTCCGAAAGTGGAAGATTACTTTGGGGCAAAAAGAATACCAGAAACTATCAACTACGACACAGTCTCAGCCGTTGCCATGGATAGCAATCGTCATTTCGCGTGTGCGACCTCAACAGGTAATATATATAGCAACACGCGTACGTTTTATTATGGCTTGGGTTAAAACACTGCAAGCGATGCGCTTGTTAGCTGGTTGCCCATGCTAAACTGTTCTGGCCAGGCGAGTACTGATAGTTGGAAGAGCACATAAGTAAGACGAATATTTAGTAGAGAGCATCATAAAAAATAAAGAATCGTAATGAAAATTTAATTTTTGTTATTGGATTGAAAAGCCAACATGTATGCTGTCCAGTTTTTGATGCCCATCGCCATAGCAACAACGACAGTTCCCAAACATAACTAAGCTTTTTCGTCGCAAAATAAACTTCGTCAAAATAGGGTCGTGAAGGGGAAAAACGAAACTACGAGGATTGGGATTTCTTAATTTTTTAACGGGAGATATGGCAGTTGTACTAGCATTTTTGTTACAGGATGTGGGATTCGGTAAATCAATGACCGAGTCAGGTATCTGGGTTTCAGAAAAATTTTGCCAGGGAAAAGGGAATTGAATTCCCCAACCTTTCCTTTACGACGTACTCAAAGTTATCGCTATATGAATGTAGCTACTACAAAAGGTGGGCAATTGGTATGTTTTTTAAGGAGTCTCACACGAAATGTATAATTTAACCCTAATCCCCACCCTAACCCCAAACATAACCCTAACACTGAATATAATCATGTACAGATATAATTTGTGTAGGGCTACATAAAGAACCATCGGAAAAATTGTCCTAACTGACCAAACTATCGTGGGCGCTTTCTTGTTCAGCATTCATGTTTGTTGAAAACAACCAAATTAACTAGGCCTTTCCCGATTGCGCTGGTAAAATCCTAAAAAAGGGCTGGCAAAAATGGCTAAAAAGTGCTCAAAAAGTGCTCAAAATCTCAAAATCGTGCTCAAAAAGTGCTAAAATTGTGAACAGTTACCTCTAAGATTTTCGTAAATGTGTCAATTTTTACTGAAGTAATTAACCTTACAATCTACTTTGCGTAGTATTATTCGACAGGTTGTTAGTGTCATAGTGTGTTACTTGTTACGAAAGGTTGATAGAATATAGAACAATAATATTTTTCAAGTTACTTCACATGGAACGACGAACGTAAAAATTTCAGCCCTTAAAATCTGTTTCCGCGTCTTTCTCCATATATGGAACAAACTTCCGTATATGGAGTTGTTTACGACAAAAAAAAGAGAACGCGAAAAAGTCAGAGTTCTAATTTTTGAAGCGTAATGTCATATGCAGCTGTACGGCTTTTCTTTTGGAGTTTTACCTAAATTATATATAGAATAATACCCGTCAATTTTTAAACCTTAAACCGAATTGTATGTTTAATTAATCGAGTTTCGAATCGAATTCTATAATCGCTGAATTTTTGTTGCTCGAAATTCGCTCTAAATGTGAAATATTGCTCAAATGTTGCCCAAAGTGCGAAGAAGTGCTCAAGGTTGCTCAACATGCAAAATAGTGCTCCAAACTAAAAAAAGTGCTCAAAAAGTGCTCAGCGCAATCGGGAAAGGCCTAAAATTAACCTCATATTTCGATGAAATTTTTCTTTACGGCTGTGAAGTAATACCAAAAATAGGATAGTAGATTTAATCGCTGACAAATATTACAATTATACTTGTCATGATCGGGAAAATAACAGCAAAGAATTCATCGGTGCAACTTGCCATAAAATGGAGTTTGTGTCCAAGTTGCAAATGTGTGTGTTTTGATGGCAAAAAAACATTGCTTATATATGTTTGATCTTCATTTTGTCTTAGACAGGCCTGCTCTGGGATCTTAACTCGCCTTAACTCGCCTTAAATCGCCTTAACTCGCCTTAAATCGCGGATAAAAATTGGCAACAATTCTCTTAAATCGCTTAAACTCGCACTAAATCGCCTAAACTCAACCAAATTAAAATGCTGAAAATAGTAAATACTATATACAGTGTAAACACCCTTTCCCCAGGAGAGGGGGGTTCTGGTTGTTTATTTCAGATAAGATTAGGAGTGCGCTTATCCGTGGGGGCTTGCTGGAGAGAGGAGGCTTAGCCGAAACAAGGGAAGTTACATGCTTATTGATAAAAGCCGAAAACACAGTAATGCACTAGTAATTGGAAAGCCACGCACCCCCCTACCCAGGGAACAGCGGACATTAGATAAAGGTTGTGTCCAAAATCATTCTAATCCCCAACCTATACATGGCCTTCTTACTAGTCTAAACATGACTAAAGTCCCCCGCTACCCGGGCACCAAAAATGAAGGCTACCATAATAATTGTTTTAAAATGCAACAAACTATTGTAAAATTTCCCCAATTTTGATCATTGGAGGCCAAACATGCAATCCAGAGTTTGTCAAAACTTTGCCAAAGTAGGTAAATATTTTGCATTTTGTCTGTTAGCTGTATCTTGCAATTTATACAAAGTCAAATAATACATTATCCTGTAAAAGCTATTTTTAGTAAAACAATGTCTATAGAGTATAGGGTAAATGTCGATGAACAAGGCTTAATAATACATCTCGAACAGACGAATTCCAACTGATTCCCAGCCCATATCCTGGCCATCATGACACATATCTAACGTACGCTGTCTAATGCCCTGAGTACCCAGGCATAACAGATAGGCTAATCTGCAAATAAATCCCCGCTATTTCCCGGCATGTCCCGGATAGGGGGGTGCGAGGCTTTCCATGACTGGTGCATAAGTTACATACTATCAAGCTTATAGGTATATAATATGACATAGGAACCCTTATATTCAAACAGAAAAAAGTCAGGATGGCAAGAATCAGTCTGTTTTCAACATTTTATCTATTTCGATAAATGCAATTAATATGCCAATATTGTGATATGAACTTCCAGAACAATTCATAAATTGTTTCGTTTTCCTTTATTGAAAATAGTGCGAGGCCTATAAATTACAGGGTAGAGGGTTTATCAACTTTCGAAATTTTATGTGACGGTAAACTGATACTTTTAATAATTCCGACGGCCTTATATACAAGTGCTGAATTGCAGTGCCTGTAGTGCACAACATTTAATATTTTATATCAACAGTGTTCAATTCAAACTTACATAAATTGATAAACCACAGCATGATCCTGGTCAACTTTTATAGTCAGCATTGTCCGGGTTCATATCGTAATAATAACCGAGGTTTAACATTTTTAGCGTACGATCTTGGGTCGATAACAAAACCTGGCATTTTCATTAATTCAGTTAAATACTTCATGTTAGCCACTGCGGGGAGGGAGCCTTCTCTCAGGCTATCCAGCGGAAATTTATTATTCAAGTCTGGGAAACTTTATATAAACTAAATTTTAACATTAGTGAATTTTTATAAATACAGTAAAATAAAATACTGCACTTTATATATTGAGGGGAATTAAAATAAATACCAATCAATGTTGAGTTTTACTTATTAAATGAACACATGGAAATGAAATACTATATTTGCAACGTAAATTCAAGCTTATTTGGTAAGTTTATAACACATATGTAAATTCGTTTGAATATTAAACTACAATGTTTTGCCACATTGGAACATGCATGGTCACAGTTTTAATATATTCTGTACCCTTGGAATTTCCAAGATATTGACAAGGCATTTCTCAAAATATAGGATAGCAACCCCATGGGATGCGCTAAATCTTCTCGTTCCTACATTCTAGCCCCAACCCTGATTTTTTTAGATTTCCAATTGATTGTGGTTCCAGGACTGAACTTAGTAATAGGTATTAGTATGCAATTCAATTTAAAAATACATATTATATACTGGTTTATGTTCTTCATTGTATTAATTCCAGCAATTTGGTGGTATAACCTTAAAATTAGTAATACGGCAAAATAACAAGCTAATTAATAATAAGTTTCAACTGGGTCTTGTTTACATGACAGTCTAACCAGACCCCCTGGGGTGTGAGGGGGGAGTGGTGCTCTTTCAAAATACATTTACTCTGCACTATTAATCCCCGAGCCGGCGCGAAGCGCCGTGCGAGGGTACTAATTCCGCTCGGAGATTTACAACCGCGTATGTGAAAACATTGTGGAATGCAAAGTCGTCCGCCATTTTTTGTTGTCATGGACTGGACTGGACAGGACCTTTTCGTAAGTTATGCGCATGCGCAAGTCCAAGCCGAGAGAAGACTTCCATTTTGCAAACTTTTTTTCAAAATTAGTTTTGCACTCATTTTATAAGTAAGTCATTAGTCTCTACGTCTCCAAAACAAGATAAATGAAAATTATTTAGAGGACAAATTAACAAGAGTAGAAAAAGTCGAAAGACCGAAAAAGGAGCGTTTTAAACAGGCAAGTGTCTATTTTCCATGCTTCCTTTGCCGATTTTTTAACAGCTTGCAGTATAGTTTGTGAATTTGAAAATGTGTAGATCATTCTGTGTAGTCAATACAACATTGATTGATCTTTAAGAGTATTTTAGTATTGATTCAAAATACGTTATAGAAAAATATAAAACATATTAAATCTCGAAGTATAAAAATACTGCTCGAAAAGCAGTTGAAGTTTTATGAAAATTTCGAAACGTTTTGTGGCGAGTTAAGGCGAGTTAAGATCCCAGAGCTCAATCTCGCGGCGAGTTAAGGCGAGTTAAGATCCCAGAGCAGGCCTCAGGTTTTGGCACCAAAGTATGATCAGGTCAGAAAATGTGCTTATCTTTTAAGTGGTTTTTACGAAAAATGAAAACTCACAAAAAAAAAGGATTTTAGCTGGTTTCATGTGCGAGTGTAGTTTGTATGATGAAGATGTAGCGCCTATTTGCTACAAGGAATACTCCACACATAAGTATACGTTGAAAGAGCTTCAGCGTGGATTTATTAAACAAAATATAGACTTTAACCGCAATAAGTGAAAATAAACTACAAAATATAAAATATCTTGTCTCAACAAAACACGCCGTCTGTCCAGGGAAGGGAGGATGAGTCCTAATGCCAGGCCTCTGGCTAACACTACTACAAAGGCTACCTTAAATGTGGGCATCAAAATACACCTTTTGCACCAAATACACCTCAATACACCAAATTAAATGGTTTAAAAAAATGATTTTCGGGTTTTCAAAGTATTCTAAAAACAGATAAATTTAGTAATCAAATTTTTCTAAGACCATCGTTTCGAAGCGTAAAATATATTTTCGGACAAAATTTAGGCTTGTACAATATTCTGTAAACACGAACTTTGTTATGTTACAGGTTGTGCCACCAAAGTTTAGCACTTTTAAAATAAATTTCAAGGCATTTTCCACCCGGTAGCAGAAGTGATAGCCTTGTAAAAAATGGAGAAATATTTGTATTTTTGGTTTGAGTTTGACCTTCGGTAGAAGCGAAATGAGCGACCATTTCGAACAACGCGTTCGAAGAATAATGCATTCTGTTCTATTTTGTTTGTTATTAAATACCGATATTTAATAGTTTACATCATAAATATTGCGAACATTAAAAAATAATACAGTTATAATACAACATTGTTTTCAGAAAACACAAATTTTGTTGTGATTTGTGGCCCTAAACAGCAGCTGCAAATTTGTTTTTAGAATCGACAACATGCATTGTTTCGGTTTTGCGTGAAATACATATTTCTTCAATCCCACAAAATACACGCGCAGTTCTTGGCAAGTTTTTGGGCATACTCAGACAATTTTTCTACCTGTAATGTACTATTAGCACTGCGGAAAACGTCTGCGTATGCGTCAACTTGATTGAATTTTGCCTTGCAAAAACTTGCTGCCAATGTCCAAGTCCTCTATACTCAAGTGTTACGGTGGGGCGAAGATTCAAAATGGCTATCAAAAGGAGTGACTTCCTCGTGTGTTTTGCTGTAAAATTGCTAGTGAAATAATTAATGTGTCAACTTAAAGACTAGAGAGAAAATGATAGTTTACAAGCTCATGAAATAGGATCATTCAAGAAAATAAACCAAAGTTGATTGGCGATAAATTTATCGTATAAAAAATTCCGTCATACAAAATCATGCAAGTATACCTTTCGTAGGTTCATTTGATCCACATTTTTATTCATGCATGTTTTTTTGCGTAGCATGAAAATTTTTGGCGTAAACAATAATTAAAGTTTGTGATTTATTTGAAAGATTAAGGGCATCAAGGCCCTTATATTCCTGAGAATTTTCTGATGTAATTGATAATTTTGCACGAAGTGCTCAATACATCCTATAAGCTATGCGCATAAGCTATGCGCATGCGCGAGTTCAGACCAAGACAAGATTGCCATTTTGCAAACTTTTTTCAAAAATAGTTTTGCACTCATTTTATAATATTCAGCAGTCAGGACATAAAAAATGCAAATCAAAAAGTATCCAAAGCAAGATAAAATATTTAGAGGACAAATCCACAAGAAGAAAAACAGTCGAAAGACCGAAAAAGGAGCGTTTTAAACGTGTATTAAAGTGTCTATTTTGCATACTTACTTTGCCAAATTATAGCATACAGTATAGTTTGTGAATTTGCAAATGCGTAGATCATTCTGTGTGGTCAATATAACATTGATTGATCTTAAAAGTATTTTTGTATTGATTCAAATACGTTATAGAAAAATATAAAACATATTAAATCTCGAAGTATAAAAATACTGCTCGAAAAGCAGTTGAAGTTTTATGAAAATTTCGAAACGTTTTGTGAACGTCTAAGGTTGAATGCTACAGTAAATCAAAGCTAAAAGAGTACATAATAGCATACCCACTTTATATAGTTGGGCAATTGATAATGATAATTTTATAGTTAAAAGTACAAAATATCAATACAAATTAAAATAAAAGAAATATACAATGTTGCATGTTACATGTTACAATAACTTTTGGGAGTAAATTGTTTTGGTTCAAATGGGCGAGGTCTTTCTGCATGCATGTATTTCTAGTATTTTCTGAAATCTTTTTTGGGTTAACGATTTTTGAAAGGATATGAACAATGGAAATATTGTTTCAAGCAGTGGAAGCACCGTAGTAATGGCAACACCATCAATATTATAGTTCTACTTTTATGCAGAACAAAACAGGATACAAAGCGGCAACAATAATTAAAACATTGTAGTTACTTTAGCCATAAAACTCCGAAATGTATAATGTTATTATGCATTATATAGTATAAGCTTAAAATAAATGTAAAATTCAACCTTCCGTTCAAATGAACGTTTCGCAAAGTTAATAAAACATTAAAACGTAACTGTATTTTACAATACGTTCCTTTTTTGAAATGAAATCAGTTCAAAATATACAATTATTTCGTAAAAATGATTTCGTTCTTCTTTTAATTTAGAACTTGTTGATGACATAAAATATAGGATGCTTTAACCGGAATTAAATGAAAAACTATTTATATATAAAAGCAACAGTTTTAGAGCAACAAATTCATCAACAATTTATATGACGTAATATTTATATAAGATTAAAGTGCTTTTGAGAGATTTGAGTTTATATTTCGAAGAATTTTATTTACAAAATCTGTGAGTTTGTGAGTTTTTAGGAAGCGTGTAATTCAAGTTTATACGTTTTCGATAAAGTAAATTCGTTTTACAGCTGTTTCTGAAGTCGTAAAAAGCGACACTTTTAATTCAGACCTTCATGTCTTTCTATAATCTCACTCATTTTGCTCCTGCTAATCCATACTTTTGAGATCAGTGAGATGACCACCCATCGCCAAAAAGGATAAACTATAACCATGCGCCTACGATCATTGATGCATGAATTTTAAAAACGGCTAGCACTCCTTTCCACGGGTGTAACTAGCCAAAAAATTTAGTACCCTCCCCTCGGGCTGACGCCCGCTACGGCGCTGTTAGCTCAAGGATAATCACTCGTGTTCGTCTAAGCAATACTTACGAATGAATAATAGAATACACCAAATTTATAGTGATCATGTTTATTATATATAGTGATCAGAAAGTCGGTATTAAGAACCACTACTAGTAGCCATTTGCCACCTGCCTCTTTTTTATCCCGAGCGCCAGTACCATTGCCACCAAACGTCCACACAGCCCAACCTCCGCAGCTACAAACGTACAGCTTACACCCATGGCGCCCCTATCTTATCCAAGGCCGTTAATGGAAACCCCACTACCCTCGTCCAGTTTTCCCCGATTATCCTCCCAGATCCACCGGAACAGATTTTACTAAATCCTTCCAATCAGAGCTCCACTTCATGTATTTCCCTTGAGTCCTCCTCCACACGTATTCCTACGCTTTCCCCGATCAGCGATCTACCAGAATCGACCCCATCACGATACTCTCATTCAGTTCAAAAAATTAATACACTTGAACGCATAAAATTTGTATCTACGTGACCCTCCACCAAACTACCAAACCTTTTAATTTGTAATCTCCGCTCCCTCACGTCCAAGATCGACGAACTTGACGCTGTGGTGTCTTTTAATCAAACGGACATGGTCTGTATTACAGAGACCTGGTTATCCCCTGCAATTCCTGACAATCTGGTATCCTTATCCAATTTCAATCTGTTTAGGAACGATAGACTGGTTTCAAACGGCGGAGGTGTTTGTGCCTACATAAATAGCAATATCTATTGTAGACGAATTGAGGAATTTGAAAACTCTTCGATTGAGTCACTGTGGTTATCAGTGAGACCAAAGAAGTTACCCCGCTCTGTTTCGGTTACCTTACTGGCTGTTGTTTACCACTCCACAGCATCTCGCCAAACTGAAAATGTAGAATTGTATTCACACATTCAAACCAATGTTGACTCATTGACGATTTTTATATTCCCACCCTGAAGCTTTAGTCCTAATTACAGGCGACTTCAATTTTAGAAGCACGGGTCTCGATGCAAACCATCTTAAAAGAATTGCTGGTCTGACGCAGATAGTCAAGGTAGCTACCAGAACCGATGTAACTTTATACTGGTGTTTAACCAACTCAAAGGTAGATAACATTTATGAATCAATCCAACTTCCCTCCCATCGGAACCAGTGATCATTATACGATTCTTATGAAAGCCCAACCTTCTCCCTCAAAGCCAGACAATTCACATATATGGAAACGCGATCTCAGAGATAGCAGGATACTTCCCTTTTGGACGATATATTACTACATTTGATTGGTCTTCCATCTTGAACATACATGACTGTGATACAAAATATGAAAAGTTTAACGATACAATGATTACGATGATTGAAAAATTCTTTCCTTTGGAAAGGATTAAAGTACGGAAGTGTGATAAGCCTTGGTGACGTCATCAATAAAGTCTGCTATTGGGAGACGCCAAAAAGCCTTACATGAAAGCGGGAAAAATTCAGATATTTATAAATATTGGCGTAACAGAGTCCAATCATGCATTAAAGTTGCACGAAAGATCTACTATATGAGGTCAATCGAGAAATTGAAAAATTCTAACCCGGCAAGATGGTGGAAAGAAGTGAAAGCCATTGGTGGTCTTTCGTCAAAAAATTATTGGTATTCTCAGTTATTTTCTAATGATGTTCGGAACTGTGAAGAATTGGCTGAAAATTTTAATAACTTTCTTACTGCCCTTACATCACATCTCGACTCTCTCGACGAAAACCAGGAGGACCTAGAAGTACCAAATGATTACCTTGTCGACGCCCAACAGATCTATAGGAAACTTCGTAAAATTAAAACCACAAAATCACCGGGTCCTGACATGTTTCCAAATAAAATCCTGAAAACATTTGCCTTTGAGCTTGCCCCAGTTATCTCGGACATTTTCAACTCATCCATGACACAAGGCACCTTCCCGAAGGCATTGAAGAGATCTATTGTAGCGCCTGTCCCTAAGGTATCACCCCCAAAGAGTATTGAAGACGACCTACGACCATTATCTTTAACATCTCAGATCGCCAAAGTTATGGAGGATTGTACTTTGGACAAATTTTTTCCTGAAGTTGTAAATAAACTTGACACTAAGCAATTTGCACTCCCGAAGAAATCAACAACCCACGCTTTGGTGTACCTTTTACATTCAATCTTGGTTGCTCTTGAGAGAGGTTCTTGTACTGTTAGATTGTTCCTTGCAGAATTTAAGAAAGGTTTTGATCTAGTAGATCACAATGTTATTATTAAAGAGTTAACCCTGCTTGGTATCCATCCCTCTATAATCCGGTGGATTAAAGCCTTCCTCTACGATCGCGAACAATGTGTCCGGGTGGGAACTTCTATGTCCTCTTGTCAGAAAACAAATGGTGGCTTACCACTAAGTACAAAGTTGGGTCCATTATTGTTTCCTGTTCTCATTAATTCCTTACTCAAAAACTGGCCTGGTAGGGTCAAGTTTGTGGATGACACCTCGGCCTTAGAGATTATACCACTTTTTTCACCCAGTTTAATGCCATTAGTCGTAAATTAAATCTCGGACTACGCTTCAGAACGCGGAATGGAACTAAATTATAAGAAATGCAAACAGATGTTGATCAACTTTTTTAAATATAAAGGATCTGATGATGAAAACCCGATCTATGTTGCAGGTAAACCGATGGAAACTGTGTCCTCATTCAAGCTCCTTGGTGTAAGGATATCAAACGACTTGTCATGGAATACTCATGTTAACATGGTATTGAAAAAGGCAAATTCTCGCTTATACGCATTGCGTCTGTTAAAAAAGGCTGGTCTTCAAGCATCACACATTGTACAAATATACCGTATATCTCATTCATTAGATCCAGAATTGAATATGCATCCCCTGTGTGGTCGTCAATACCTAAATCATTATCTGACATTCTCGAATCTGTTCAAAAGAGAGCATTCAGAATAGCTTTTCCAGATCTGTTACATGATGAAGACCTGGAAATTTCAAACTTACAGTATTTGAGTACTCGTAGAGACATCTCTTGCAAGAAATTCGTCGAATCTTTGCGACGTGATGCTTCACCCTATAACCAAAATTATGGAAATTCGTCCCGGGGTAAAAACTCACGATTATGACTTAAGGAATGACAGAACGGTCGAACAAATTTTATGGCCAGAAACTACTGAACGGTTAAAGAACTTCGTGACTAGGAAATATTATTAGTTTTATAGTTAATTAACAGTCCTAACTAAATAAACATTATTGTACATAATAAATATATATATATATCTATTAAGATTACGGATTGTACATTTTAATATAAAATTCTATACTATATTAGTACTCCATGTAATTCAGTTTTTTCTTTAAAAACTGCAAATTGGTTTTAATTAAACAGATTGATTGATTGATTTCATATTTTTGAAGGTGGTATAGCAGGAAAATCGAAAGGTCGTATTGGGGATGCACCACTGGTTGGCTGTGGAGGTTACGCAAATGAATTTGGAGCAGCGACAACAGGTGGACATGGAGAGCAGTTGATGAAAATGACTTTAGCAAGAGAAGTTGTTTATAATATGGAAAGGGGACAAGATGCTCAGGTTTATTTTGAAATAACTTCCTGTTAAATAATGTACCCTTAATTCGGCCTGACGCTTTTGGTAAACGGTAAATGATTTCACAAACGCCCATCTCTGGTAATCAGCTCGTATCAAATAGATGTCCGGTCAAATGAGCCTTTTGTCTTCGAAAGGCCTTTCTCTATTCCACAGTCCGCATCTATAATAAACGCCCCCCTTAAAGGGCGTTATATAGTTAAGTAAAATTAAACGTTCGTTAGATTAGACACATTAGATTAAACAATTGGTGTTGGAATATTGGAAAATATGTGTAATGGAGGGTAAGAGCTATGAAAGTCGACATTTTAAATTTTTGTTTACTTTGCAAGTTTGGAAACTAGATTATGCATGCAACAGTCAATCCGCTAGTCACAACTTATTAATTCATATATTCACTCGTGAAAAATATAAACGAATTTAAGTCTACCAAAACATATACAATGAAAAGTAATAATATATATATGATTAATGAATAATGGTATATATGATTTGTTCCAATAAGATTTAAGTGGTTTATATATTATCTAGAAACTTAGAATGCCTCCGGGTTCGAGTTTATGCTGTATCTACATGCATTTTTAAATAGGAATCTGTTATGAACGCTGTAAAGAGAATGAAAGATCGTGTCAATGGCTATGGATCTGCAATTGCGATTGATCGACAGGGAAAGTTCGGAATAAAAAACCATTCAGCTATGATACTTTGGGCAACCAGGGATGATAACGGTTTGGAATATGACCTTTTAAAAAAGGAAAACTGTTCATAGAAAAGGGCAAGTATGAACAACAGAGTACATTCTTTGAACAGTGGTGTCAATGCACATATATTATTAACTATTGCACAGAACTTGCGCATGCAGATCAAATGAATTAGTCACGAGTAGTGATATACAAATGCAATTAACGTTGCATATTTCTTTATTTTCTGAGCTCTGGGGTAGAACTAATGTAGTAATTACTTGGACGATACGGTTGAAATGGAAAACGGCCTTAAGGCTGGCGCACTCATATCATATTCATATAATTAGCGAGTACTAATGTTGCACTGATAAGTATCCTTAATTGGAACACGATAGTATAAGCACTCTGAACAATAAACTTTCTCTCCTCTCTATTAACTTGATGTATCTATAACTGTAGTAACGTTTTGCAAACTCCACTGGTATAAATATATGTTCTATTTTTTTAAATATAACTATTACACCACTTGTACACGTTTAATAATAAAATTAAAAATTTTCACAAAAAATCGCTTATTTACATTATAGTCACGTCATCATTTCCAGTATATGGCACTCTATATTCACTTAGATTGCTCCAACTCCATATCCAGTGTACTGTTGAATTCGCTCCATATCCCATGCATGGGCCAAATAATGGAATAGTTCGAAAAAATTTGTCTAATGCATGATTCGACTCTAATTGGAACATTGCAACACGATTTCGACCAGTCGTTGGATTTGTACCCAAGAATAACTCCAAGGGAGGGTCAACCCAAAACTAAGGCTCACAGAACTAAGGCTGCACACTGGACACTTTACAATAAACCTCTGGCAAAATATATATCAGGAGATAGCTAATGAAGTCAAGATTATAAAAAATATTTTTGGACACCAACACTCAATGGCTTTCGTTTCCTTCGAATTTCCGGTTATGCTTCTTGGAACTTTGACATTTTTCAACTGTTTGTTCCACTTGAGCCATTGTTTCTTTAAATCTGGTGAAACCTCCGAATTCCACCCTTTCTTTTCTTCGCAGGCCTCTCTGTAAATGTGTTTTCCTTCAGCCATCGTAGGTGATACTATGCCAAGAGGATCGTAGACTTTTCCCAACTGGCTTAAGATGCTTCGCTTTGTAGCCGGTTCATTTTCAGGCACTTCCGGTACTTGTATTTCTAAGGTATCTTCTTCTTTGTTCCATACATGACCGAGGATCTTGCTAGGGTTTTGCATGTTCTCATCTTCTAATGTTGAGATGTTCGACTCCCACTTATGAATTGGGAATTTTGTACTCTCGAGTTTAAGTTTTGTTTCTCCCTTGAATTTCTCCAGATTATCAATGTCGCCTCCCGTCTGCATGATGTTGTCAACATAGGTGTTTTCTCTAAGGGCAGTCACCGTATTCTCGTACTCTGGTAATTGCTGGTCATAATGGTAGTCTAATGTGGCTTCAACTCCAAATGGGACTCTGACAAACCGGAAATGTTCCTTGTTTCCGTTTCGTTCGAAGAGAAATCTAAAGGCATCTCTGTCTTCTTCCCTGATTGCTATTTGTAGAAAGGCTTTTTGGATATCGGCCAGAAGAATATTAGATGACATTCTCGCTCTCACCATAATGTCCCACAACAAGGGCTGAAGGGTGGCCCGGTGAACATGCAGTCATTTATGCTAGATGACAACGGATGGGGTCTGGAGCTGGCGTCGAAGACCATTCTCACTTTCGTTGTTGCAGCATCTTTCCGAACAACTGGCTTGTGCGGCATATAATTACAATCTTTCTCCCGACGGCATCTTTGGGGCTCTCTCAATCATCCCACTAGATATCTGGTCTTCAATAATCTTCTCATACTCTTGCTTCAAATCTTCTTCCTTTGCTAGCCTTTTGTTGACATTGTATAGTCGTCTTCTACTTTGCTGTTCGTTTGTGGCTGTCAACTTGCTTCCTGGAATCCAAGGTATGCTAACTTGATATCTGCCATCATCTTGTTTTGTTATGCTGTCTCGAAACTCGGTTAACACTTGCAACTGGTCGTTTTCACCACGATCTTCAACCCCAAGTACATCACGACTGTACAACCGTTCGTAATCATCAACATCTCTCGTGAACATACAGGCATCACTTGAGTAATCCTCACCACCATGAATGACCCATCCAAATGTTGTTTCTTCCACTATGGGATCTCCTGGATTTCCTTTGTATACTTTCTCCGTTCTGATTTTTGTGTAAGTGCCATCGCCAAGTATGATATGAATTGGATACTCTCCTTTGTCAGTCTTGTAGATTCTCTTGTCTTGTGTGTGGGTGTATTTCATCTTGACCTCATTCATATCAGGTCTCCTAACAGTGGTAAAATCAGAAAGTTTAGAACCAGTCAGTTCAATTTTTTCATGTGTATTCCCGTCAAGAGAATCTATGGTCGCTTGATAAATTGGCATGGATTGAGTGCTAGTGCCATTCACGGTTACTATCTCACGAGCTTCATGATGTGTTGGATCTAAATTGAGTTTCTTTACTGCCCACAGTGTTTGACCTTTGATGTTGACGGGTATAATTGCTGCAAATGACTATTCCTCTGTGAATGTGGTAAATCCAGTAAGCGTTGCTCTGTTTTCTTTGTTGACTCCATTCTTGTCACACAAGCTTGTATGATGTTTCGCATTACACTTCAGGCAACCACGACTTCGACAATGATTCGCCCGGTGTCCTGAGCGAGCACAATTAAAGCACAGGTTCTTTTCGGAAAATATTTTCTTTCTGTCTACCAAGCGCTTCACTGTATTGCATTGATCACCCCAGTGTTCATTGCTTCCACAAAAAATACAGTGAGGTTTTCTTGCTTCTGATGACTTTTGATACCAGTGTCCTTCTGGTTTCTTTTTTACTCTTGGGTGCATCATCCACTTTATTCCTTCGTAACCACTTCTGTAAATTATTGATTAGCACATCCATAGACCATTCTTCCCAGTCATCGTCTGTTCGTACCAAGTCTGGTTTTACGTGTGGTAGCTTGTTGAGTGTGGTCATAACAAATCCGGAAAGTTTTTCACCTTCACCCAGTGTCGTAATTGGGTCGAAATTCTTACTTAATTTCTCATAGAAATCTTGAACTTTGTCATAATTCGTTCCTTATACTGGAGTTAAGTTGATTATTGCCTCCATATGAGCATTTATGACCTGTTTTGGATGACCATACTCGCTTTTCAGCCTCTCCCATGCAATCTTGTACCCAATTTCACCCGGTTTCAAATTAGATATCTTCTCTCTCACCTTTGGGTTCACCATTTCCAATAAAAACCCATATTTTTCTTCAGCTGTAGCCGCTTTCTCATGAACCAGTGTTAAGAACATATTCTCAAATCTCACCCAGTCTGTGGGGGTTCCATTAAACGGTGTAATTTTTAGCTTTGGTAGTTTCGCTGTGGTTGAACGAGCGGTCTTTTCCATTTCTAGTTTCTTCTGTGTCATCAATAATTCTGCCTCGTGTCTTTCCTGCCATAAATGTCGCTCGCGCATTTCGTGTTCTTCACGAAGCTCAGTCCGTCGTTGTTCTTCATATCGCAATTGCCTCTCTTTCACTTCTGAGCGTTGCAATTCAGTCTCTCGATCCAAATTCTCTTGTTTTTCCTTTAGTTGCCGAGCTAATTTTTCCTTTTCATCGATCAGCGCTGAATATTTCGACTTTATATCTTTTTTCCACTGTCTCACGGAGCGTGGCGTCTTACCGTTGTCTATTTTTAATTCTTCCGTTTGCGAAATAAGCTCGGATAATTTGGCGATTAGTTTACTCGCCCTTTCGTTTGTCGCCTCGATTTCTCCGTAGTCTTTCGCTTCGATAATTTGCTCGGTTTCTTCCAGAAAATATTGTAACTTCGAAATTTCTTTGTCTATGTTTCCTTCGAGTTCTTGTTCACCTGTATTCACCCTCTCGCTCGCTTCTTCGTCGCTCATAACGTACTAAACCTGTTGTACAAACACGCAAATATTCGCCTCACCTTCGCTTCGAATTTCACTTCAATATATGTTGATTAGTCTCGAGTATGTTGTCGTATTTTTCGCTTTAAACGGCCATCCTGGTCACGGCACCACTTGTATACCGAACTCGTAACACATACTCAAAATAAACTACTAAAACTCTCACATAATCAATAATAAAACATATATTTCACTGCTCACACTCACACGTTTCGTTTTACAAGTCTCACTGTTTATATTATCACTATCTGTTAATCAAAAGTCTTATTATGTTTGAGTCACGCGATGTGATGTCACACTTCCGGTATATGTCTATGCAATAATCATGTTAGAAAACAGATATTAATCCTCAATGGACCATTCCCCTATTAGAATAACTTTTGAACCATAGGAAATTGTATCAGTACAACTGGAAAGAGCATCCTAAGTTTAGCAAAATTGCAAGGTTTGGTTGCGAAATGTCGTAAAATGTGGAAAATATAGCGCTGTGAAGTTGGTAAATTTTCTATATTTTTGTATTGCGCGCGGAAAACGGTTACCACTTTTAAAAAAGATTTACCTTATTGGTTTTGACTTACCTTATTGGTTTTGGAACAACTATGCATACGATATCGCGCCTGTAGTAACTACCATCTTCAATAGCTCAATTAAGGTTGGTGTTGTTCCAGACATTTGGAAATTGGCAAATCTTTTACCACTCCCAAAAGAAAATCTTCTTACTGAAACTAACCAACTCCGACTTATTTCATTGACTAATATAATAATGCCCCTTTTTGAAAGAGCAATTTATAAAACTGAATTAACTCAACCCATGGAAAATTTCATTCACAAAGATCAATATGCTTATAAAAAGGGTTACAACTCTACAATGGCACTAATAAAAGCCCAACACACTTGGTTGGAATGGCTGGATGGAGACGCCAGGATGGTCAGAGTTTTTTCGTTTGACTTCAGCAAAGCTTTCGACACTGTACCGCACGAGATTTTATGTAACAAGCTGAAGAAACTACCTATAAACCCTTATATTATAAACTGGGTCATTAATTTCGTGACAAATAGACACCAACGAGTTGTTGTCGATGGCATAAAAACAGAGTATTTACCAATAAATCGTGGAGTCCCTCAAGGAACAGTATTGGGGCCAATCTTGTTTTCAATCATGATCAATGACATAAGACCTGTCTCACCTTCTAATCTAATCGTCAAATTTGCAGATGATATTAATTTAGGGGTCAAAGTTACAAACGATAATGACACTTCGGTAATAGAAACGAAAAGTATTAGCAACTGGGCGGATACTAACCGTATGAAACTGAACTACAAGAAGACATGGGAGATGGTTATACACGGAAAAAAATATCATCACTTCCTGAGCCGTTACTTACGATATCTCGTAAAAGCTGGTTAAAAATTCTTGGGGTAACGTTCCAAGAGAACCCAATTATTTGGGATATGCATTTTGATGAACTTATGACTAAAGCCTGTAGTAGAATGTACATTGTCCGGATTTGTAAATACTACGGGTTTTCCAGGAGAGAGTTGGATCTTCTTTTTCATAGTCTCATTCTATCAATATTAATCTTTGGCATAGAAGTTTGGGGATGTGCGTCTTACTCCAAGTATCTTAATCAAATTGACAAATTTTTAAATCGCTCATATAAGTATGGATATCTTCTTCAACAGTTATCTATTGTGGACATTTTAAATACAAGAGATAGAAAATTATGGGAAAAACTTACCACAGATCTTAATCATGCCTTACATGTCTTGCTGCCACCTAAACGCCAATTGGAACTACGTAATCGCGGACACGATTATGAACTACCGAGTGTTCGCACAGAAAGATTCAAAAGGGTGTTTTTAAATAGATGTCTTTTTAACTTTGTATAACGCCATAATGAGAATTTCCGAGTAATAGAACATACTTTATGGTTATATTATTCATAATAATATAATTTTAGCAGTACAGTATCTTAATAATCATTATACTATATTTTAATTAATTCTATAGTTGAATTTTATATTGTAAGCACACACGTTTGTTGTGAGGAATTGCCAGTTAAATTGGTTAATAAAGATTAATAATAATAATAATAATAACGTAGAAACCACCCAAAAGAAAGTCCAACGTCCATGATATGGCGGACGACTTTGCATTCCGCTATGTTGTCACATACCCGGGTGTAAATATCCGAGCGGAATTAGTACCCTCGCACAACGCTTCGCACCGGCTTGGCGATAAACGATCTTAAAAATATCAGCAAAAAAATCTATACCATATAGCACGGCTATTGGAAATCACAAATATTTCCTGCCCGAAGGCCTAAAGTTGCATTTTCTTGCAACTGCTCTTGGTTAGGTCTAAACATGAATATAAATTTTCGTTCGAATATTCCACTTATACAACTAAACCATATTCTACCCCAAGTGACTATTGGCATGCCTTTATTTTGATGAGTGTTATCAAGATCTATTAGGAGAAATTGTGAGGTGGCTATTGCCTTTTCCGCATTCTCATTGGACGAATTAATTGTGGGTCCAAAAAGTGATAGCCACTGGCTGCACAGTGGCTATCATTTGTTTTCGAAATGGCTTCGAGCCTGATTTCGAAGTTGCAAATAAACAAATGCTGCTAAATTCGAGAAGGATGTATTATTGTAACTTTTCAAGCTAAGCGATAAGAAATACATTATTTTTCTTCCAAATAAGGCAGCGTTTTATCGCTGTTAAAATATACAGCCATGTAAACTTTTCTCGTACGGCTCAAGTGCTTAGTTTGCAAATTATTCGTTTTATCCTCATTTATATTGTTATGTTCAGCAAAAATCTAGCTATGATATACTTTTAAAACCACCGTACTTTTGGACAGCACCGTCGCATTACACTGGATATGTGGTAATGGACAATACAATCAGTTCGTGGAAAACCGAGTGCGAAAGATTCAGGAACATTCGGAAATACAGTGGAGACATGTGCCAACGAATGAGAATCCGGCCGATCTAGCAAGTCGTGGCGGACCAGTGAATGGATCATCACTTTGGTGGAACGGACCAGAGTGGCTGCAGCATCGTGATCAGTGGCCAGACAACCCGATCACGAAGAGTTCACCAGATTCCGTAGCGGAGAGTAAACGAGTGAAAGAAGTTCTTTGTGTTGCTCAAGAAGTAACGACGCCAGATGATTTTGACGCTCTGCTGACGAAGTATCCACTACGTCGATGTCTGCGAATTCGGGCCTGGATCGGACGGTTTCTACATAACTATTTGAATCGGAAGAAGAGTGGTCCGTTGACCACAGACGAAGTGGACGACGCCAAGATACGGAGGGAGACCCGGCATTCGAAGTCATCGGGGTGGATTTCGCGGGGCCCATTAGACACAAGAAAACGGGACAAACGGAAGGTAAAGCATACCTTGCGTTATTTTCTTGTAGTCTGAGCCGAGCAGTACATTTGGAATTACTGCCCAATTTGGAAACGGAGACGTTCATCCCGTGTTTAATGCGTCTCATCGCACGCCGTGGTCGACCGAGAGTGATATATTCTGACAACGGGGGGACCTTCGTCAAGGCAGCACCGTGGTTGGAGACGGTTCGCAAAGGTGAACGGCTGCAGGGGTTCTTGGAGGATCACGAGATACGGTGGAAGTTCAACTTGTCGCGGGCCCCTTGGTGGGGTGGCCAGTTTGAACGGCTTATCGGGATCGTGAAGAAAGCCATGTTCAAGACGATCGGTGCCGCCACACTGAGTTGGTCAGAATTAAACGAAGTGATTTTAGATTTAGAAATCCAAATCAACAGAAGACCGTTATCATACGTGGAAGACGATCTGGAAATGCCCACACTTACTCCCTCGGTGTTCCTGTTCCAGAGATCAAGTTCATTGCCAGAACAACAGCCGTGGCGTGAAGAGGACACGGAAATTAGAAAGCGTGCTAAGTATTTGAAATCTTGCAAAGATGCATTGTGGCGGAGATGGGTGAAGGAATACATGAATGCGTTGAGAGAACGACACAATCAGAATCATGAGAAGAAGCGTTTCGAAGTGTCCGAAGGTGATGTTGTACTTGTCAAGTCGGATGAGAAGAACAGAGGAAAGTGGCCGTTAGCAATTGTTCGAGAAACTACCCGGGTCGTGACGGTGTGGTACGTGCGATACAACTCCAAACAGGCAAAGGATTTCTCGAGAGAGCTGTTCAACACTTATATGCGTTAGAGCTAGCTTGTGATAAAGTTCCCGTGAAGCAGAAAACGTTGAATCCAGAGGCTGTAACATTTTCTCCGAAACGAGCAGCAGCTAAAGCAGCGGCAGCGAAAATCAAGTTGATGTTGGATCAAGAAGAGAGTGAACTGTAACCAAACCATGGTTAAACTTTGTGAAACAATCAGTTTGAACATACTTTACTTTTATGTTAGTGAATGCTCGGCTCCTTTAGGAAATGAGGTTTCTTTCAGTTACCTCATGGGGGAGTGTGTTGGAACTGAGCCGGGTTTTATAGTTTAAATATTAATAAGGTCGCGTGCATGACTCGCGTGACTTTGGACATAATTTATTCGAACCTATATGCGACCATATATGGTCTTGTTATTGTAATGAGTTTAGCCTAAAAAAAGGGCACATTTTAAGTAATGGAAGCGAGCGACGTGAGACAAGCGAGAGACTTTATATTTTATGTTTGGTGAATAAATAGTTGAAAACCTATTCTGAGATTTTTGGAATCGTCGACACTTGGGAGGCAGTGTTATTTCCAAAATTGGGCCTTTAAACCTAATATTGAAAATTCCATAGTTTGTTCCTACTTTTGGTAAGGAGTAAGGTATTTTTGAAGAAAACCGAGTGTTATAACTATGTGTTTTGTTCACACACTTGAAAAATGTATCAAAAACAGAAGGTAATGTTGTGAAACTTATACAGAAGCACTACATTATGAAAAGTAACTAAATCAGGCACGTTGACAATATTCAATTGCTTAATAAGTGGATAAAATATTCATCAAAATTTGAAAAAGTTATTTATTGGTATGGCTTTCTTTTGAAGAATAAACAAATTCTGAAGAGTAGTAGGGTATGTGCTACCCCATGAACTTAATTGGTTGTTAAGTTGTGCTCATGATTCTTCGTATTCTATTATATAATTAGTTGTGATTTGTTAAGTTGATTTAGCCTATAATAGGATGTAATTGTATATAAGATAAATTTCCTGTAATACCATATATAGCATTATTAATGATTATTCAGACCAATTGTAATTTAACACTTTTGTAACATAAACGCACTTAATGTAAAATAAATATCAGTTCTTGTATGCTTCCACAGAGGTAGCATACAAGAACTGATAGTATATATTGATAAATATATAATAATGACGACTACAACGAACTCAACAGTGGTCTAATGAATAAAAAAATATATCAGTAAATGTACTTGAATGATCGGTAATTATGCAGTTATCTGAATAAATTTTTACCTCAGTCACATGTAAAAAGAGTGCTTCCAATTTGACACCAAAATTAATTTAGTTTAGCTCTCCTCCTGTAGTAAACACTGGATTAATACGGGATGGTTCTTACTGGACCTCTAGAGAGAACAGTTTAGAACTGATAGAGCTATCCAGTATAAATATAGTTAGTTTAGTTTCGGTTTCCTCTTGTAGTAACACTGAACCAATAACTTTTAAAATATATGAAGCTAAGTAGGAAAACACGAAAATGTATCGTTTTATGTATGGATGGGCTATATCGCAGCCAGATTTTTAAGGATTGCACGCAATCGACACTTTTGCCAAGAAACAAAACATTATTCAGCAGGCGTTTCACGGAATATTTCTCTTTCGATATTCCGGCCGCATTTATCATTCCGCCCGTGCGCGCCCTAATTTTCCCAGCCCGCTCCAATTAATGAAACGCCTATGGAGGAGGTAGACAGAACAGATCAATAAGGAAACGGGTAAAATTACAGAGATTTTCAAAAAACTTCGTATCGATCCTGACAAGGTAAGCGGACAATTATGTTGCTTACTTCAATATTTGTGGCACAGTGGTTAGTGCATGCGCCTTTCACCTCTGTGACTGAGGTTCGATTCCTGCAATATGCAGTTGTCTGATGATAATTTTGTGAGAAGAGTGCTTCTTGCTTGACTTTACTAAGCACGCTACTGTTGCTTTCCTGCGGGTACTCCGGTTTCCTCCTGCTGTAACATAAGGATACCTCTTACTAGACCTCTAGGAAAAACAGTTGAGAACTGATAGAACTATCCAGTATACATAAAGTTAGTTTAATTTACACTTCTTCCAACTTAGGTAACAGGAAAATATGCAGTGATCCATGTGCTCGGAAATAATCGAATTGAAAGACGCTCAAGTTCTGTCCTTGGAAATATCCGTCAGTATTAACTGGCGTTAAATGCTAATTGCACCTTTGGGCTTTGCTTTGGTTTGCTTTGCTTTAATTGCTTTGCTTTGCTTTGCTTTGCGCATTAACTCATTATGTGGCAATGCATGCTATTTTATACTTTCGTATGCCATAAGATTCTACTTGTCAAAGAAAAGTTAATAGGTACAGAGACATGGGGTGTGGCTACAAAGGATGTGGCTAGCAAGTACAATGATTTCACCAGCGATCATTAACTGGTTTTGCTTGCTTTGAGAGAGAATATTGGAAAATTTCGCTCAAAGTCATTCTGCTAGCTAGACTAAAGCGACTACACCCAGGCTGAATATAAACACAAAATATTCGCGGAGTGGTCTGAATTTTGAAACAATGCTGATGATACACAACTGCAGACAAGATTGAAAACATATTATTGGGTTTCAGTTAGCGTTATAAGCAGCAGATGGTCGTCAACTTCAGAAATGTTGACACTTACAGGAGCAAGAAAATTAAACTACATCTCTCCATTCTCTCTATTTGCCTCAAAAATACAAGGCTACTACATATAATGAAAATAATTAACATTATTTTCTCACTCTGATAACTGTCGGTTGACCATCATCTACTGCACGATACATATTCAATGTAAGAAGAGAAGATCCTTAGACAACAGAAAAAAGAAGAAAAAGGAGAAGGAACTAGCTCTAAAACTGTAACTTCTACCGAAGAACCACATGTGGAAGTGGAGCCAATAGAGGTAGAACCAAGGCGAAAAATTACACGCCAATCAGTCGCAGAAGCTAAATATAAGACCCTGCCTAAAAGAAACGAACATGTACTCCCAGAAATATGTATTATTTGTGGAAGAGACGCCTCTTGGTTCTCACTAGACAAGGTATGGTCATTTTGATAGGTATAATACTAGCGCAATGTGCACAACATTCTCTTGTTATTAGCAGATATTTAGTTAATAATTTTGTTTCACACCAGGTAACTAAGAAGAGAAGAAGAACCCCACTCATGTTGGCAGAAACAATTGATGCTGGTCTTCTACGTACAGCTGCCAAGAGAAAGAATGATGAACGGATACTCGTGCAAATCCGGGGGAAAGACTGTGTAGCACTGGAAGTCCGCTATCACAAAGTTTGCTACTGCAATTATACGAAATTTCTCACCAGAGAGACAAAGAAGCCATCGGAGACTGAAAGATCTACATCAGTGTACGATAAGTCTTATGATGCCTTCTGTAAGAAAGTAATCGAGACGGAGGTCATCGGAAATAAGCAAATAAAGTATATGAAAGATTTGCTGGAGAAATTTGTTATCATTGCTAAGGACACCGAGAATGTGGATGCATCTAAATATAGAGCTTTTAAACTCAAGCAACGACTGATGAAAAGTTACCCCCAACTTGTGTTCTGTGTACCGAAAATGAGAAATGTTAGTGAGATTGTATATGTGGAAAATTTGGATTCTTCTGAATTGGTTGAGGAACATATGACATATAAGTCTGAAAACAACGATGAAGACTTTGATGAAGAGAGCTGTACCATTGATGATGATGATCTTAATTCCAACACAGAAACTGAGGGAAATTCTAAAGTCAATGAGTTACAAATTCTAGACAATGCTGCGTTGATTCTTCGCGAAAAGGTCCAAGAAATACCAAAACTGAATCTTCCTTGGCCACCATTGGCATCTGATTTGACAATGGACAATGTGCGAAAAGTGGTTCCATGTGAACTTTTTTATGTCTTGGCTTGGATTTGTGGATTCTCTTCAGAGCCAACTTTAAGTGAGTATGTGGCAATCGAGGGCAAGAACAATGCCAAACTAACATCAATCACACAAGACCTTGTGAATCTAGCATCTGGGGGAAGGAATCCTACGCCCAAGAGCATAGCACTTGCCATGGCACTTAGACAACTGACAGGTTCAGCCTCAGTAATTTCTCTATTGAGTGGCTTGGGACATTGCATGTCGCACTCCTTTGTATTGTGCCATGAGACTGCCCTTGCACAGATGAATATATCCAATGATTCTGCTATTCCTCCAGGCTTTGTTAGTGATGTTCCAACTACTCTTGCATGGGATAATGATGATTTCTCAGAAGAAACTAGATCTGGCAAAGGGACAACTCACATAACTGGGGGCATTATCATTCAAAGGGAACAAAGTACAAGTACTGAGTTACAGAGACGAGATAGCATTCCAAGGTCAAGATCCCTCCCAGCACCATCAAAGGACATTGATTCTTATTTTCTTGGAAAAAGAAAAACTGTTAATTTAAACGATGCCATGCAAAATAAGGAAATTGAGGAAGAACATCATATATTACCTCAGATTGATGCTAAGAAGAAAGACCTTGCATTCTGTCTATGTAGATATCTTGGTAGGAGCAGTGCAATTCCAAATTGGACAGGATTCAACACCAGACTAACTGTCAATAGAAACATACCTACCCAGTCAAAACTTGGTTATCTACCTGTAATTGATGCTTCCCCTACAGAACTGTCAACAGTAAACGAAATATTGAATCGGAGTGAGGAAATTGCCAACAAACTAGACTTAAAGTATATGTGCTTGGTTTTTGATGAGGCCATTTATGCCAAAATTCAACAAATAAGATGGAAGGAAGAAAGATACCTTAGCCGATTTGTTGTCCGACTTGGAGATTTCCACATGGCAATGTCATTCTGTGGAGCTATATCAAAACTCTTCAAAGATGCTGGATTACAGGTATAGTATTTTTTATCTTTATTTTTCCAAGTAGGTACAGGTGTATGTACATGTACCACAGAATACCACAAAAATTTACATGTTCCATATCTTTTGTCAAATATATCTAATGTGTAATATATTTTTTAGTGTAGTTTATCGATATATTTTTTCTTCCTGGGGCTTTTGTGGCTAGATTTCATAGACTTACAGTCGCGGCAATAGAAGCGTTCCGAAAAATTTCGATCAATTCATTTCCTCACTTCAACAAATTCCTTTGAGAGTTCCTAACTTCCTGTTTGAATAGACCAATTAAAATTGCTCACTAAAAAGTATACAATTCTGATTGGCTATTCAAACAGGAAGCTTCTATTGCCACGACTGTAAATATATATTTTTAATTTAACATTCTGTGAAACAAACTCTAATGTACCACAGAATACCAGTGCAGAGACAAATAAGCAACGGTTTATCAAATTGTACCAGGATTTGGTGTGTCATGTTGTGTGATAATACTGTAGGACATTGCTAACTTAATTTAATGAAAGGTAAATACTAAAATCAGTACAGCATACCAGTGGTGTAACCAAAGAATACCAGGTTTATCAATAATTTTGAAAAATTCAGTTTTTCAATGGTAAAATTGATTCCTCGGTGTGATGCCTGTACAGTAATAATGTTGTGTTGCATAGAAAAAGTAGTGATCAACATAAGTTATACTGGTTTGCAAATTTATTTTTAAACTTTAGAATTTTACAGGCATTATGCGGGAAAAAAGTATCAAAAACATCCTGATTATTTTTAAGAATTTTTATGAAAATATTCATTTTTTGTTTTTTGTATGTCAATTAAAACTAAAACTAATATATATTCACAAAAATAAAGTATATACTAGTATGTTTCCTCCAAATTTTATAAGATTAATAAATAAGACTGGTATTCTGTAGTATGACCAAAAATAAAGTTAAATTGTCAATCATTTTTTATTAGGACATTCTCATTGAGTCTGAAGTTGTAGCAGCTGGATCCATTAATGGAGTAATGTCTGGCAAGCATTACAACAGAAGTGTTAGGTCACACAAAGTTGTCTATGAGGCATTGATTAGACTGTTGTTTCAGCAATACCTTGAGTCACTTACACCAGCTGAAAGGGATGAAACAGTTACTTTGATTGGTGAGTTTCAAATTTAAATGTTTATTCAGACATTGAGGAAGTTTCAAAACAATGTCTAAATGCTTTGCCTTTTAGTTTTTAATGTTTGTGAGTTGTGATATAATATATGAACAACAAGAAGCGAGTGTTTCACCAGGATATCCAAACACGAGAAAAAAATGTATGAAAACACGAGCGTGTAGTGTGAGTGTTTTTGTTAATTGTTTTCGAATGAGTCGAGACGTAACAGAATGTTTTCGATTGCTGATTTGAGTAGAATTATTAACCAAGCATAACGTAGTTAGGAATTCTATTCAAGTAATTTTGCATGCGTAATTAAGATATTTGATGAAAACACTAGTGACTTTCATCAAGTTTCACCGGGTTATCTAAATGGCATCTCGTGATCAAATAGGTGATTATCATTGGCTGAATTGCTCATGAATTATTAATGAATTTGAGAATTGGTAATCTCAAACTAAATAACATTACTCAAATGGTAACTATGTGCCTTCAAACTGTAATAAACGTTCATTTTGAATTATAGAAAACCTAGCTGAGACATTCCCAAGTGAAGATTACCTACCACAAGTGATGTCAGAGAATTTTGGAAAACTGGAGACGGCTGTCACTATGTTTTGTAAATCAGAGGCAGAGAAAAAACCAACATTTGCTCTCTGGCTTAATTACATTCAGATGGTAGAAGTTATTTTAATGTTCTTACGAGCGACAAGAGAAAACGACTGGGATCTACATCTCTCAGCAGTTAGATCAATGCTACCATGGTTTTTCGCAACTGACAGAGTTCACTATGCTAGATATGGTACAGCATACTGGTTGGAGATGCTATGTATTGAAACATCACATCCAGGTAAGACATACTGTATTTTAGATTGTTATCAAAGGTGCTGCAGTAAAATGTAAACCCTCAACATTTAGAGCAATTTTTTCCAATGTTTGAATGGTAGTTTTCTGACCAATTTTTTAGGGGTGACCGATGATATTATAACAAACTGGACATGTCAGCGTCAGACAACACATGGTTTTTCGTCAACCGCATGTGACCAGGTGATGGAGCAGACCTATAATCGTGATTCAAAAGTGAGAGGAGGTCTGGTTGGATTTACTCTGAATCGGGGTGCAGTGCACAGATGGATAATGTCGCAGGCTGACCGTGGTGCCATAACAAGACAGTGTCTCATAGTGGCAGATAATTCATCACATACTAGGTAGCAAATTTGTCCTAAAATTTAAAAATGCAGAATCACTGTACTTTGACATTTTGGGTAATACAAAGCTTCACTTGTCCATCCTGTTAAAATTATTGTACAGTAGATTACATGACCCCATTTTTTTACATCAATATAGACAATAGGTTTGCTTAGTATACAGGTATACTGTACAGTCAGCCAAGGGGTTTTTATGCCCCCTGGTTATCCTGGAAAACACTGGATTTTTATTCTATAACTGGTTGCTTATAAGTTTAATTTTCCATTGCAGATCACGTAAAGACATGGATGAGACACAAATTAAGTACCATGAACATGAAGTGGCAAATGTTGTTGAAGTTATCACAAACATGAGCAATCCTTTTGAAGTAGAAGACAGCATGGTTAATATCGCCAGTGGAAAGGTGGCTCCTGCAAGTGTTTCCAATGACATGCTCTCGGCAAAAGATATAGGAGAACAGAAATGTAAGACCTTTATGTCAGACCAATTATTAACAAGTGAACCAGATCTGTTTGCAACGCTTAAAGCAACAAAGCTGAACACATTCTCAACAATGGAAAGAAAAACTAAAGTAAAGACCAGCAAAGGACAAATTGTTGAGTTGAAGAATGACCTTAAGTTTGTATCACGGTTGCTTGCAGTGGGCAAATCAAGAAACATTGACATGAAAGACGTTCTCACCTATAGTCTTCGAAAATTCCCATCACCTATTGCAACTGTTGATGGAAAGCTTGTCAAAACACCCAAATCCAAGTTAATGCATGTTCTCGAGAGTCGTGTAGAAGATCCAGCAATCGAACGTGTACCATCTAATAATGCTTTGATATTGGATGGAATGGCTCTTATCCAGATGATGAAACACATCCCTGATACCTTCGGAAAGTTAGTTGAGATCATACTCGGTAGAATTTTGTCGTTGGCATCAAATTCAAAGTCAACAAGAGTTGATTTCGTGTGTGACACATATCCCGACGTTAGTATTAAGAACATGGAAAGGAGTAGTCGTGCTGATGGAGGATCAACAGTCGTTAGGATTCTAGGTGCAGACCAGAAAGTACCACGGCAATTCAAGAAATTCTTGTCGGTCGGAAAGAACAAAGAATCTTTAATTGAGTTCTTCTTTCAGCATCTGAAACATGTTGAAAGGCTGTCAAATTTGATGGGAAATATTGAACTATTTGTCAGTCATGGGAAGATGTGCCATCAATTCTGTACCAACAGTCGAGAGGAAGTTCAGATTGAGGAATGCGAAGAACTGTACAGCGACCATGAAGAAGCAGACACACGGCTACTACTTCACGCTAAACAAGCTTCAAGAACTCATGATCATGTCGTCATACGCAGCCCCGACACTGATGTATTCATCTTGCTGTTAGGGCATAAGTCAGCGATACCAACAGCATTGTATTTTGACACTGGGATTGGAAACCAAAGGAGAATATTGGATGTTGGTAAAGTGCATCTAACTCTTGGCTCTGAACTTTGTGATGCTCTAATTGGCTTTCATGCATTCACAGGTATACACTTTTGTCCAGTGCTCTCACTTCTAAGGATTTTTCCGTAGAAATAGGAATTTTTGCAAAGGTTTAAGGACTTTTTTAAGGAATTCCATTTTTAAGGAATTTCTAAGGATTTTTTAAGATTTCGACCAAGGCCTTCAAAATATTAATATTGTCAGAAAAACGAGTATCCTTTGATTCTTATATGCATTTTAGTAACAATTGGCCATGTCGCGTAAACTTACAAAATTCTGTTTTCACTTCTAATTAATAGGTTGTTTACGACTTTTTGATAACAAGTATTTTTTGGACTGGTATCCCAAAGGTCAAGGATTCGATTCCCACCGTGGTCAGCCTGCCCGGTGTAGATACACACTCGGCAGAGTAACACCAGAAACATCATATTTAATATTGACTGTCGTCTGTCGCTTATTAAGCGCAAAAGGTGCTTTTTGTTACGGCTGATCTTAGCCTTATGGGGTACTTACAAGGATAAACAAATCATTTAAGGAATTTTGGGGAAATCTGAGGAATTTTGGAGCTCACACTAAGGAATATCAAAATTTGGTTGTGACGTAAATTTCTGTTTAATTTAAGGCTGTGACAGTACCAGTGCCTTCTATGGAAAAGGAAAGACAAAGACCTTGAACGCTTTAGAGAAATTTCCAGAATTTCTGTCTACTTTCCAGTCACTTGGATCAACATACGCGGTCTTAACAACGTTGTTTCGAGATATCGAAAAGTATGTCTGTCGTCTATATGGACAGCTTTCTACCGATGATGTTAATCTTGCTCGTTTCAACCTCTTCAGCATTGGTCAATACGCAGAGAACACCATGCCATGCACGACAGACGTTCTTTTACTCCATACAAATCGTGCATCATATCAATGCCGCATATGGAAAAGTGCACTCCAACCAGTTATGTCACCCCCTTCAATCAGCGAGTTTGGTTGGGAAGTAAACGAAGGGCAAGTCAATATCAGATGGATGACCATGCCGGCAGCTCCTGATGGAATTCTGGAAAACGTTAACTGTGGTTGTAAGTCTGGATGTTCAACAAGGCGTTGTGCCTGTCAAAAAGCAGAATTGAAGTGTACTGGTCTTTGTTCCTGTTGCGATTGCACAAATTCTCCCGACCAGAATACAGACGAGAACGATTTGTCAGATGATGACGATGATGATGGCCTATTATTCGAACTTGATGGCGATGACACTGGATTCGATGGCATATTTGAAGAACAATGACGGTAATGCACGTAGGTATTATCTGCGCAGCACAGTAGATCAGTATTTATTTACTTATTCGATATTCTCATTCGGATCCACAGTATTTATATTATAAACACGTATATCCCTCTCATGGACAGGGTTAACAGTATGGTCATGGTTGAGAAGCTGAAACGCACCCTGGCGGAGGAGCTGAAACGCACCCTGGCGCAGCAGCAAATCTATAAGAAAAAGTCAACTAGTGTGGACACGAAAAACCAGGTTGAATCGTTCCTTGTTATTCTAGATAGTGGCTAAATGCCAACTTATGTCACAATATAATATATGCGATAGTTCAAATACGAGAAGTAGAACTTTACCAGACAAAAGCCAGGACAGCTTATTGTAGAATACATGCAATCTCGTTTTGAGCGTAGGCCCTTGGCCAGGATCCAATAAGTGGGATTTTATTGCACTGATGAAAATCTGGGTTCAAGGATGAAAACATTTCTTCAATTATAGATAGTTATGATGAAATTATGGATTTTATATTTCCTCCCAATTTATCTTTTTTTATGATGAATTTCGAGTTGGTGCCTGGGACATCTTTCTTTCACAGTTAAAGGTCCTTCACTGGTGCAGTCCGGCTTCGTCGGTTGGAACAGATGGTTGGAAAAGATGGTTGGAAAAGATGGTTGGAAAAGATGGTTGGAAAAGATGGTTGGAAATGATGGTTGGAAAGAATGGAAAAGTTGGTCCAAATCCAAGATTGGTATCCATAGAATGCACTTAAGCGATGGATGGAACACACAATTTAAGAAGCGCCAAACATATCTTACATAGTTATTCAATAATACATTACAGATTCAATCAGAGGTTTTCCTAGGAGTTTATATAAATATCCCTTAAAGCCCGGGACAAGCTGGGAAACATTGTTGCGTAAAGATGGAAATTATTTGTCTTACCAATGTTTCGGTATGTCATATTGTCTTACCAGCGTCGGCAAACGGAGAAAGAGTGTTTCATCAAATGTTTCTGAATTTGGTAGGAAATATTTTTGCTTTCCGGAAGGCAAATTTTGTTTCTGCAATAAAAGCCAATGTTTCCAGATGTGGGAGACAGGGAAACATTTGAGCAAACATTGAAAATCGCAAATATTTCCACGACAATGTTTCTTACGTTTGGCCAAAGGCTTTAGTTTAGCGAAATATTTAATTTGTTCCTTGATCGTGTGAATTGTATGTATATTTATATATTCTCCGTCCTGTTTGATACAGGTGGGTTTTTAACCTCACAAAAATTTGTATTGAATTAGGATGTTAATAAGTAGAATTAAACGGTATTTTGAAATAATAGCCAATGAATTGAAGTGATTTAGCATATGAGCAAGCAAAATGTACAATGTGTTTTAAACAATATTTAATGTGTGTGTATTTATTCGTTAATATTACAAGGTTTGATCTCTATTATTTTATTTTATTTTGTTGTTTTTACGGGGAAATCGGGGAAACCCCTCAGGGAAAATCCATTTCCCTGTCTGCGCGTGCGCAGTGCGAGTTTGGCTGACATGCGCATGCGTATTTGCTACCAAAACAATGGCGGTTCGAATATTTCGAAGCGCGAAAATAGCAAACTTTGGAGGAATGTTTTTCGCAATTGTGCACCTGTTCCGCTTGGGGAGCAACGGATTCTGATAAAGTAAGTTTTTATCTATTGATTCATGTGAAAATTACGTAGTTCCACGAGGGGTGCAACGGAATTGCATCTTTTGGATGCTCATCCTACGGCCTAGTGTCGATATTTTTGCTTTGGTAGTTGTAATATAGGCTATTTCATCGCTTTAGTATGGACTATTCTGTCGCTGCTATAAATAGGTCTACTACCCTATATAGTCTATATTAATATATTGTTGCTTTCGTGTTAATACTAAGTTTGGACGCTTAAAAAACATTTTTTGTCGATTTAGTGCCCATTATTTTGCTCTTTTGGTGTTTTATATTCGCTTTTATAGTGCCCATTATTTTTAAAATTTACTATTTTGTCGCTGTATTAGTATCCACTATTTATAGTCTATTTTGTTTACCTTTTAGTTTTAATACTATAAAAGAAGCTAGGTCTAGGATTGTCTACTATTCTATCGACTATATTCTATATTTAAAATACGGATTTATTTCAAATGAAAGATTAATTGTCACTTATACGTAAAATAATTTCAAATATAAACTCTTTTCACTGAGGAATCTTCCGTTGATAAGTAAAACTATTTTGCTTTGACAATAAAAAAATATGTTGAAAAAATATTTCACAAGCCGGTTAACTTATTGATTTAATAGTCTATTTTTAAATATCAGTTCTGTAAAAGAGAGAACCGCCCTTTGGCACCAGAGCTTTGGCACTGTGTCTGGTTTAAAAATGAATTCTACAACTGGTGCTTCTCCGATAAATTTAACAACTCTCACTGAAAACGACGGCGTTCCCGGCTCATATTTTGAGCATGATCCATCAGATTATACTGTCGATCAACTCAAGCGGTGGTTAAAATGTAGCCTTTGCCACTTTGGCCCTTTATCCGTGGGCCCTTTCTCGCCTGGCCAATGAACTGCACAAATATATGTGTTCCTATTTATCATTGATACATCAAAGTTTTTCCGCGAACATGCTGAAACCCAGCGACGAGACTTTTCAATTCCTTGCGACGGTTTTGGAAAAGGTATAAATACCTTTTGCCCAGAAGCTCTCATTTCCTGAAGCGATTTCGGACTGTATTTCGAATCACTTGCACACGTTCCCCAGCAACAGTGCATAGTACTAACCATGTTCTAACTTTGGTGTAAATTTGAATGAGTTTTAGTGCAGATAAAATAAAAAAATATGCCAATGATAGTTCGCTGGTAGTATAATTCTATATTAAATAGTAGTTTGTTTGTCTGAGTCTCGTGGGGGGTCTTAGCTGAGGGAATCTATTTTTAGCTATACTTGAGACAACGCTATTAAAAAAACTCGTCTTGTGCTGCCAACATTCCCCCCTCGTGCATTATTACACCATAACGGCACGCGACTCGTTTTTTAATTCTTAAATATAACTCATTATCTATGTTATTGTCCAGGTTTATGCAAAAATGTAGTCCTTCATTATCACGTGCGTATTGTATTTTAACACAAACAACCAATAGCAATGTTTTGGTTTATTTACCCACCCGTAACTTAAACAATTGCCCAGTTTTGACATGGTTATTGGTTGTTTAGGTGAAAATACGACGAAGAACTACATTTTCGCATAAACCTAAACCAACATAGATAATGAATTTCATTGTACTTTCGTGAAGCTTCCAAAGCAGCCCTCTCTATTAACTATAGTGTGGAAGACAAGACACACGCGTGGCATAAAATTATGCGAAATCGGTCAAGTTCGCCGTTCACTTGATGCAGCAGTTTCCGCATAAGCGTAGAAAATCAACATGGCGGCTTCTATGAGCGCTGAGCACGTACTGGAGCAAATTTTCGAAAATGATCAAAATGAAGAGTGTGTGAATGAATTAAGTATCGCAGAGCGTCTAAAAAATTGTCTTTGCTCTGTTCTCAAGAATGGTGAAGCCGACAAAAATATGTTTTTGTATTCTTGCACCCGAGTTTTGAAGATGGGGTACCACCAAAGTCGACATACTGGGTTGCAAGAAACATACGGCGAAATAGCAAGGAACTAGCAACGCATCATATCCTTGCCAGCACAGTGTTAAGGGGGTCCAATACCAAAAATATTTTTTTCTTCCGTTTCATAGTATTGAAACTTATCTATTAGTATGTTGTTAGGCTCGATTCTCTGACAAAAAAACTATGTTGTTGCAAAATATAGTTGCCATGGTTTCCATGATAAAGCACCCCAAACGATGAAATTCATGCAATTTTATAAACATGATTATTAGATCGTCCTTAATGATAAAATTCAGGAATAACGTTTATTTTCTAACAAACACCAATATCTAGGAGTTAAACAAAAACTATCTCCATTGATGCTTTTTCAACAGTTTTACAGACCAAATATTAAAAGAGAATGTGTGATTATTTTTGATCATCTCCTAGAGGTAGATATGCTGAGTCTATCCTGTAAATTTCATCAGGATAGCTTTGAAACTTCATTAGTTATCTTGCACGCAACATAGGAAGCGGGCTTTTTCGGTAAGCTCTAAGTTTTTGCATATATTAATAACTTATACAAAACAATATAATGGAACAATGAAACAATACAGCAAACCAATAAAACCCTGTTATGTGCTCAGGGTAAAACCATAATAAATATAAGAATTTGCTAATTTCACGCGTTCTTGATGTATTTTTCATTGAATAACTACTGAGCTTTGATAAAGGAGCCATTTAAGATTGTTTTCTTTAATTCTTGAAAGACGAGTCAAGAATGTGGCTTAGTAACACATCGCCGACTTGCACGAAAACTCGGCTCCCGTAGTGCAGCATTCCGTGGTCAAATATGCCGAGATATTCCGCGGGAAATTTTTTCTGTTTCTGTTAAAGTGGCGAGGGCAATAGAAGGGTTTGAACCATTAAATAAGGAAGTAGTACGTTTTACATCCGTTCGACTTGTCAAGGAACTGTTGGCATTATTGCCTACCCGGTTATATGGCAAAGAAGTTATTTTTTATTTTAAGAGTATGCTTGCAGCTAGTTCGAGAAAGGACACAAAGTTTGGCTTATTGTTTCAGAGGAAAAGGACTTTATTTTTACTTACAAAAACACACAACGAAAGTAATTTATCTCATTAAATTTCTGGAAATGAAACATTAACGGCTTTGCCCAACACAGTTGACATTGATGTTTGTTTATATTTTTTAAGTACGTATTTTTATCATTCTGTTAGGCCCAGTTAATGTGCTATCTATACACTGTATAAATTGTTTGACCGATCTGTTTATATTGTGATCTTTGCATCAGCTTACTAATATAGCTACAAGCAGGGGCGTGGCGAACGAATCACGATTGCGGGGGTGTCATATCATTATGACCAACTTTTCCGATGAAAATGACCAACTTTTTTGTCTTTCTAGATACAAATTTTTGCAACAAAATTATAGGGAAAACAAAAGAATTTCTAAAAACCTGAATAGTTGTATGATTGGATATGAAAGGGACTCTGCTAAGCCAGGGCCTTTTTTAAGAAATGGTGAGGGGGTGGCGGCATCAACGAAAAGGGACCTAACAAACCTGGTATATTGAAGATTCGTGAGCATAGAGGGGGGTCTGTGGGTCCTCCCCCAGAAAAGTTTCGTATTTTTGAGTCTCTGTGGCTTGATTTCCTGCATTTTCAGAAACAATGTTTTTATATATCCCATCTAAACAGACCAATCTTTACATGGGAGCCCGCCGGGGGGTAATTAAAAAGGGCCCTGTGCTAAGCCGCTTCTAACGTTCATTTGAACGACACAATATCACCTCGACTCTGAAGGGGTTATAAATGTTACATTGCTAACAAGCATGTTTAGCAATTACAATTTAACTATGAAATTTATTCGTAACTGGCCCAAACAGCTTTCAATTGCCTTTATTGTCCATGTTTTTAGTAATTTTTTCAAATAGTCTATTGACCAAACTGCTTACGTACTGCGAGCGCATAATATTTGAATATTAGAACGTATTGTTTCTTATATATTTTAACCAACAACAAATGTTCTGACCAACTCTTTAATATTTAGAATTATTGTACTTGCGTTGCACGTTTTATAATTTCAGCGCATAGTCTCAACGCATAATTTCTTAATATTTTGTTAACAACAACAAACCATTTTTTGACCAACTTTTTAATATTTAGAGTTATTGGGGGGCGTCACACCCCCACGCGCCCCCCCCCGGTCGCCACGACCCCTGGCTGCAAGAATTTTAAGCCAGGTTTGCAGACAATATTCAAAATTGGCTAGTAATTCATTTACTCAAACTCTTGAATGTCAGTGCCCTAAATATTTCACTGCACTCTCAGTGGAATGCTCGTTTTTTATATGCATATTGTGTGCAGAATATATTAAGCAATTTTATGCAAGTGAAGATGCCAAGTCTGGATAGGCTTGGCAAAATAAAATAATACCAACAGTTGCTTCCTATAGGGCCAATGCCGAAATTTCCTTATTTAATGACCCAAGCTGTTGATAGAAAACCATATTTATGATTGACTGAACTGAATTATCTGACCACAGAACAGAGCCTTGCCAGGGGTAGCCATTCCCTAACGACCCTGAACCAAGAAACACTTGGGCAGTCCTTAAACTGACCAAGGGGAATGAAACCCCTATGGACTGTCTTTAACCTGACCCAGGGCGCTAGACCCATATGGGCAGTCCTTACCTGACCAAGGGGCGATAAACCCCTATGAACAGTCCTTAATTATATGGTATGTGTGACGTATATTAAGTCTATGGACCTGAAGTTGACATTTTGGAGACTTCAACCCCACAAATACACAGAATGTGTATTCCCGATTGACGAAAAGACCCTGTCCCAAAAATATAGTAGGATGTTGTATACATGCAGGCTTTGATATTGGAAAATAGCTTTAGATATTTGGTTTCATGCAAACCCGCCAAACAAATTATGTAGGCATATAGACCATATGTGTATTCAAACTAGAACTCTAGCTATATATCTACAGTTCTGTGGAATAACCATGTTATAGAGACCATTAAGAAGGCAAATAAACGACTGTATTTCATTGTCCTCCTTAAACAGGCAGGTGTCTCATTGGTGGACATAATTGTGCTACAATTAGACCAGTCCCTGAATACTGTTCACCAGTTTTTCACCACGCGTTGCCCCAGTACCTCAGTGCCGATATTGAGAGAGTACAAAAGAGAGCGCTATCGATCATTAACCCGAGTCAAACTTTCGATGGTAATATGGGCCAGTTCGGTTTAACCACCTTACATAACAGACGACAGAAACTTTGCGATAAGCAGTTTACATATAAAATTAAAAAAAAACAGATTTCGTAATAAAAAGGATGTCATCTGGCGGGAGGCGATGAACATCTGCATTGAAGAAAAACTTTACTAATGGATTCTGACGAACATAAAGTAGCTAAAAATCACCAAAGAGTAAAGGCTAACCCTTAACTTATTTTTCTTGACAAAAAACGACGCTAAACCTTTTACTGCTTGGCCATCTTTAGGCTTTGTTTGCATGGCACCAGATTGATTCAGAACCGTACTCAAATTCATTTGCACAGTTTTCTCCTTACCGCTAACACGGAACGTACCGTACGAGTTTCCGTATAAACAAATGGAACCGGACGAGTTCGTGTACGGTTTCACCAAATTCGAATTTAAATACAACTTAAGGTAGCTTGGTACATTTATGGTGGTCCTTGGGGATGGTCAATGAAAAATTATTAGGAATGAAAGTGGGGCTTTGGAAAATGTATTACTAGTGGTAAAATGCCTTCAGGTCTACCCGTCGCCATGAATAATAACTGCTCCTTTAAATCCGCATTTTCGAACAATTAATGCGTGTTGATAGAGTATCTTACTTCCATAAAACGATAGAGTATCTTACTTCCATAAAACAAGAGAAATTTTACAAAATTTTTTAAAATTTACATAACAGTTCGAATGACGTTTCAATATGGCGGAGAAAGAACCGGTGACTCCCAATTTTTATTTCATTAAATCCCTTCTTTATATCTTATATGTATAATATATTTAATTATTTCAACGATTTAAAATTAATTCTGTGAATCCAATATTTTCCAAATAAGGTAAATGTGATTATTCTTACTGAATACAGATTCTTAAAAACTGTATAGAACCACCTCAGTACAAATGCATGGAATATTTTCATTGATGAGTCATCAGAATTCCGGAAAGAAATTCATTAGAATGTTTAATAATGTACAAATGCAAGAGAATATCTCACAGAGATGGTTCAGAACACCTAATACAAACAAACAAATGGAGAAAACTTAATAATATACATGAGATTATTCTTTACACAGGACGATTCGTTTTTATATACTTTTATGAACGAGGTTTTTGAGGTGTTTTTGAAAGTGAAAAATTACTTAGGAGTAAAATAAGTGTATTTAGTATGTCGTCCAAAGGAGGTCAGAAAGGCTTATTAAAATGCATGAACATAAAAGAATATTCAAATTAGTCACTATTATCAAATTAGTCACTATTGCAATTGCCACAGCTGTACCTAAACTCTCAAGTTGACATGGTGAAGTGTCCAGTTAAATTTATACTGCAGTCCATAATTAGTATATACTGTCAGGGTTTCTCAACTACATATGTTGAAGCTTTCGTCACGTGACAAAAGTAGTGCACAAATGTGTGATTTCGTAGTAGAAATCCCTATTAACGTTTCGAAAATCTTCAATTTTTGAACGCGATGCTGAACTTATGAAAACAAGAGAATCTATTCCTTCATAAGGTGTATAAAAGGCATGTTTTAACCACTGATCTATACTAAATGGACTGAGCGCGTAATCTATTTTGTCAGGAACTCGGTGTCCTCGTCACTGCTGACGTCATATATAGGTCTTTGCTCTCATGTGTAAACTCGCTGACATGCAAATGCGTTGATAAAAGGGCTCGTGTTTTAAATCCTGATATATTTCAGACTCAAAAAAATGTAAATTTTGTGCTTTTGAGGCGAGCTAGAAAATCCTGCGAAATCATTGTAGAAAGTAAGTCAGTTTATACTAAATGTGATTTTTAAGAAATTGGCGGTCTGTCAAGTATGTTTTTAACTGTTAACTAAAGCCGTACATGTTTATAAAAAAATCTAAAATAACCGTAGAAAACTTTACAAAAACACAGTCTTTTACTCAGTACAATATCAGGAAAGATTGTCTGCAAAAATTTTTCATGTCAACAGCAGAATAATACTACATAACACGGCAAATTTTATGAAAAAATATAGCATAAATATCAGCAATCATCGATGGTCCGACGCTCTTGTTGTGGTCGCGTATAAAAACATACCGAAGAAATCATTTTATTTAAAATCCAAAGGTTTGTTTTCAAACTTGCAACAGGAAAATATACTCCTATCTTTGAAAAAGTTGTTCTCAACTCGGAATAAAATATTTGCCAAAAACAACAAAATTTGAAGAAAACAACACAGAATTGACAAAAAAATTTAAAATCAACTTTGTCTTTTCAAAAACACAATTCGCCCACGACACAGTCCGCGAGAACAAACAACATTAGGAAAATATTGGCATGCTGTAATTTCATTGACGCGAGGACCTATATGACGTCAGCAACGGTGAGGACACTTTTTGACATCGAGCGCTCAGTCCATTTAGTATACAGTACTGCCTAGAAGTAACTTTACACAAATACGCGGTTAACCGCGGGCCACACGCGGTTTGACCGCAGGCGCCCCGCGGTCTGCCCGAGGCCGCCCGCGGTCTGCCCTGGGGTTGCCCGCGGTTTCCCCGGGGGCTGCATGCGGGTCGCCCGCGGTTGTGTGGGTGTATTGAGGTTTGACCGTAACTCACGGCGGAACACGAAAACAGTACGACTTGCGAACTCGGAATTTTACGTGGGCAAATTAGTATTTAGAAATCAGAATATCACACGATATAATTTGGCAGTTTAATTTCCAACTTTGTCATTGGCATTAGAATTTCATGTATATTGCAACCAGCCTAAAAATTTAGTAAATGGTCGTATTTGTTTATAAAGCTTAATAGTGTGTTTTGACGAAGCAAGTCTTTTAACGTAGCTAACGTTTTGCACAATTTTACCACACAAATCGATTATTGAACGTAAACACAAAAATTCGAAGCAAATCTCCCAATAACTAGTCTGTAAATTTGGTAAAAAAATTTCTGGAATGCTGTCTGGGTCAATGGAATTCTGTTCGGCAAAGTTCTGATATAGACGGACATGCAAAAGTAATGCAGCTTGTTTCACAATGCAATGTAAGCTGACTCTTGAAGAAATAATTCTTACAATATTGACATATACCTGTTATGTAGACAGTCAATTAAAATATTTGTAAATAGACTGACAGACAATATTATGTTTGTTTGAGTGAGCAAGCGTAGTAGCGGCATATATATATATGATTGAGTACGTATCTCCGCCGTTTACTGTAATTTGTATAGCTTGAAAATGCGAGGTAGATACTGTATATAGTATTGCATACGATGACATATAGTAGTTCAATAAACACTGCTAAGAATGATTGCCGCACGTAATACAAATACGGAAGTTGTTATTCGGCTTAGCGTATACGTAGCGTAAGGATATATAATTGTGAGTATTGTCTATCTCCATATGATATGTTCTATATATCACTGCGAGTTACAATTCAGAGTAATCAACGATAATATATATGGCAAATATTCATACCTCTAGACTTGCTTTTAACTATTGAAGCGAGGATGTCATATGCAATAACACATATCTTTTCCGGAGGCTAGTCCCCAATGGGAAAAACTCGTTGAAGAAATTCTAGTCCCCAATGCAGAGATATTCGATCATATCCATAAATCTCTCAGTGATATACTGATGCGTTCAGAATAAATACAAACTTAAAGCTATCTATTCACCGGCGTTGCCCGGCGCGCTAATGAGTATTTTGGTATTTCCGGGACGTGGGATGAGAACTTGTAAACAGTATGCAGATTACAAAACGAAAATTTGTCAGTATAATTGAAAGAAGATGCACGGTGTATTTTTCAACGGATTTGCTAGCAAAATCAAAGCAAACATTGTGCGGGAAAGCTTTATATAAGCGGAGTGAGAGATCTGAGATTGAGACCCGAGCTTGATACAAGATTTTCTTAATACAAGAACGATTATTGATGGATTTGATACACATTGGACACACTAGAGTAAGTAAATAGAAATATTTATATATTTGACTACCATAAAACCATGTAAAAGTCTCACATCTTGTTCACAAGTTGTTGGCTTAACAAGCTCGTACTCGGTAGCAAGCCTGTCGACAACGTGTAACAAGCTTGTCTTTTTATCAACCGTTGCGTCATATTTTATAGCAAAGTAGAATTAATATAGTAGAGCGATTGAATAGATTTATAAAAGTGTCGCTTATCACATTACGGTTTCTTGTTTACTAACACGCAAATATCATGCGGCAAACCCGTAGGGTTTGTATTGGTGACACGTTTGTTGATCTGAGTTTATATTTTGCCTTAACACCTCATTCTCTTTATATTCATAATATAAATTCATATCAGTTGTGTATGTTATACAGTTTATTAGAGAAGATAGTAATTTAGTAAACAAATTAATCCATATAGGAACAAGTCGTTTGCCGCATAATAACAGTTGTATCGGAAACCGTCGGAATACGACGCAGTGGTTTTTCTGTTTGATGTGTGATTACCGCACGAACCGCAACCGCAAACCGCACGCACGGCACCCGCTAACCGCACGCACAGCACCCGCTAACCGCACGAACCGCAACCGAACCGCAGTGTTAACTTACTTCTAGGCAGTACTGTAGGTTAGTGGTTTTAACAATTTTTTAATCGCAAAGACTTACCTGGTTTCGCTGGCCATACTATATCGCGACGAAGCGTGAGTTATCATGTTACAACTTTGAATCAAGGTAATAAGGCAAATATCCGAAAATACGCCTGGAATTTTTCAGATTATAGGGCGGTTTTTTTGGTGAATATATTTATATTATCAAAACATTTCGTAGTTTTAACTCTGTAGAGTTCGTGGAAAATGGAAATCGAGACATTTAGACGTTCTCGATACGGATATTTATTGGCAAATATCTGGTCAAGAAACGTATTGTCCTTTCGCTTTGCTTGATCAGAAATTATTAGTAACCCAGCGCTCTAGGATTATAGTAAGCTAGAACTTATACACAAGAAATACAAGGTTGTTTTAGTTCGTTTGTACGGGATGGATACTGTTGTGAAGTTTGGAATGTATTTGGTGAAACTCAATCAACACGTCTGCAAAAACTTCACAACAGAGCTGCTCGTATTATAGCACATGTGCCAAATGAGGTAGGTCAACAAACTGTACTGAATATATTAGGATGGGAACCACTCAAAGAACAAAGAGTGAAAGCCAAGGCAAAAATAATGTTTAAAACGCTCAATAACATGGGGCCAAACTCGCTAAGAGAATTATTTACTTTCAAAACGGAAATATTAGATCACAGTCTTCGTGACAGCTCAAGTTCAATACGCTTGCCAAAGCCAAATACGAACAACATGAAGAAAAGTTTCATGTACGATGGAGCTTCCATATGGAACTCCCTACCAGAAAATATAAGAGAAATTAAATCAATCTCAAGTTTTAAAAGAAAAATCGCTACTCTTAACTTATAAAATCACATGATTCTTAATGTAAATAGATACTTAATATTTGTATATTTGTAACTGCATGATATTTTTTTATTTACTTGTAACTATTTGTTAATATTTTACACGCCCATTGTGGAAACCAGCTTTAGCTGACAATGTTAGCGTGGTTAAATAAAGTTATCATCATCATCATATAGCGTAGACACAGACGTGTGTTACAATACATATTAAAGTCAAAGCTTAAATCATGCTGCAATATACTGTATATTGCACATTTTATTATCATGAATTCATTAACATTGCAGTTGTAGTAGTTTCACATACGTGTATTCATAGTAAATATTACTCAAATTTACTGAGCAGAGTTCGCCAGCATTGCAACAATATGTATTCTGTAAATTATGTATCATTGATCTCACACACACGAAACTTTCAATTCGAAAGCCAGAACAGGCATTTATTTAATATACGTTGTCTATTAAGATCTAACTTACTATTATTCTGGACTTGGGCTTATAAATCAGTTCAAGCAAAGCCCAAGGACAACAATGTTTCTTGATGACATATAATTTGGCCCAATAAATATCCGTCTCCAAAACAATGTTTCTTCCATTCCCCAAGAATTCTAGCGATGTCAGATGTGAAACTATGAAAGCTTTTCGGTACATTTATCTATTCAGGCAAAGGAATTCACTATAATCTGAGAGATTCCAGGCGTATTTTCGAATATTTGGCTTGTTACCTTGATTGAAAGTTGTAACATGATATCTCAAGCTCCATCGCGATATAGTAAAACCATCAGTGAAACCAGGTGGGCCTATCAAATTAAAAAGTAATTCGTCAAAACATGCCTTTTACATACATTATGAAAGGGCATATACTGCGGTTGTCATCAGCTCTCCATCGCGAAGACTTTCGAAAAGTCTATAGGAATTTATTTTACAAAATCACACATTTGTGCACTACTTTTGCCACGTGACAAAAACTTCAACATATTGAGACACGTGGCCGAAGTTACCAAACCCTGTCAGTATGTATTAACTATGTGTAGTCACTGTACGAATTGTTGAAGTGTTACCATGTCTATCAATAGCCAAACTGGGCTGTTAGGGTATTAAGTCTTATTTCTGTTTAGTCGTGATAATCGCGACAGTATCAAGTTGGCCATTATCAAGATAGTATCGATAAATCTCTAACATCAGAGAAGACAGAATTACATAAAGCAATCAAAACACAAGAAAGATCCAGACTGTTTCACATCGTCGAGCATAATAATAATAATAATAAAAGTCTTTATTGAAATACTCAAAACAAACGTCTGAGTTTACATGTGAGAATATATACTACAGTATGGTTATTACAAAATTATTTACATCAATTATAAAATTACGAAGGTTATAATATATACAAATATGAACAGTTTATATAAAATTGAAAAGACATCTATTTATAAAAGCGTTTTTAAACCTCTCAGTTTTAACAATAGGTAGTTCAAAGTCATGACCTCTCCGTCTTAGAGGTCGATTTATCTTGTTAGGTAAAAGGATGTGTAAACCATTATTATCATCACTTGTAATTTTAGTCCATAATTTCTTGTCTCTGTTCGATATTATTGCTTTAAAATCTGATCGGTTGCTGGTATACCCGTTTCTGTGAGCACGATTTATAAACTTATCAATCTGACTTACATATTTGTGGTAAGATGCTCCGCCCCAAACTTCAACTGCAAAGGTGAAAAGGGAGATTACAAGACTTATGAAAAGAAGATCTAATTGTTGCGTAGAGAACCCATAATGTTTACAGACTCTTAAAATATACATTCTACTACTAGCTTTCTTCATCATTTCATCGAAATGTTTATCCCATTTTCCTGGTATTTCTTCAATCGTGACACCCAGTATTTTGAGCCGATCTTTTCGTATTATGAATGGAATGTGGTCCGATAAGGGAGCAGACACTCTTCCGCGAACAATTATTTCATAAGTTTTCTTCATATTTAAAGACATTCTGTTTTCGTTTGACCATAGTTTCATATTTTCCACTTCATCTCCAGCTGAATCTTCGTGGTCATAAACTGGTGCTATTATTGTAACATTATCGGCAAATTTGGATAAATCATTAGAGGGATTCACCGCCTTGATATCATTGACCATTATGGAAAACATTACAGGTCCTAGTACAGTCCCCTGAGGTACGCCACGATTAATGTCTAAAAATTCAGTTGAGACACCATCAACTTTTACTCTCTGTTTGCGGTTTTTCAGGAAATCAATCATCCAGTTTATAATATATGAATTAATAGGTATTTTCTTGATTTTATTAAATAGAATGTCATGAGGGACACTGTCAAATGCCTTACTAAAGTCGAATGAGATTACTCTAACTGATTTAGCACTTTCGTCAAGACATTTTAACCACATATGTTGATTTTTTATTAGAGCCATGGTAGAATTGTGCCCCTTTTTATAAGCAAATTGATCGGCCCCAATATAATTATACACAGCATCAGCGACTTCACTTTCATAAACACATCTCTCAAACAGGCGCATAATAATATCTGTTAATGAGATAGGTCTAAGTTGGGTACAGGAATTGATTGAGTTTTCTTTTGGGCTTGGTATCACATCAGCTCTTTTCCAAACATTCGGAATCTTCCCACTCTTCAGAGAAGTATTAAATATTCTCGTTATAACAGGAGTCAATGTCACCGCATACGTCTTCCAAAACCAATACGGTAAATCATCTGGACCTGAAGTTGTGCGTTTCAATTTCCGCAAAAAATTATACACCGTGTCTAATGAGAGCGAGGGAATTCTAGTGTTCTTAGGAATCAACACCAACTGGGGAGCAGAATAATTGGAGTCAGTATTTATACCTTGAAAGTAGGTGTTTATTACACTTGGCTCTATTATAGAACTAACCGGTAAAGTGTTTCCTTTTCTTCCAGTCATACTGTTGACTCTACTCCACCATTTCTTAGATCCATTTTTCTCGTTTTTAACCGCGTTAACTTGATTGGAGTGGATAAGACGATTAATTTGATTTTGTAACCGAATAAGTGTCTCTTCATCATTTTTTCTTACAGCTTTATTTCTCTTTTTTAACAGATGTTTAACAAGCGGAGACATAAACGGCGGGTTACGCGATGATGATCGAACTTTGATTAGTGGAAAACAAGTCTCGAATTTAGGCCATAGAGTTTCATAAAGCTGGGTAGTCATCACATCAGAGGAAAGATCATCGTTTAATATTCTAGTCCAGTCAACATAGTCTAAATCACTGAACATACTCTGCTTTCTACTTTCTATGGTCTCGGACATCTCTGAAGAATAAGTCTGTTCTATCTGCTTTTATAGCATCTTTCGGAAATGTGATAATGATATTATGATCAGATCTCAATAAGCCTTTTCTCACTTGTACTTTTTTCCAATAGTGCGAAACATTAGTTACGAAAACATCTAGGATATTATTGCATCTCGTAGGTGATTTGACCATTTGGATAAGGGATTGCTGACTAAGTAGATCATAAATATTTAATTTGTTTATATCACTAGCAATGATTATGTTCATATTTGGATCACGCAATAATATTTGCTCACAAGAATCAATCAAATATTCTACTAAGTCTTGGGCATCATAACTATGATCAGGAGGATGGTAAATTGCTGCAACATTGAATATAGAGTTTTTAGTTATTATTTTCACTCACGTTTCAGATATAAAACAGAGATCAATATTGTTACTATTAAGTTCAGTGTGGAGTGCCGGATAAGCATCCGGCTTAGCTAGCGACCTAGCATTCAGCACCAAACATTTGGGAATTTGTCCAGGCTTGCTGGCTTCACGCCCTATAATATTAACTTTAGTTAGGTTTCTGCAGGCATAGCGTGGTTTAGGTTTATTCGCTGAATATTTTCTAGATGATATACGTACAGGGATTTGATTGGCCATTATACAAAAGTCGAATAGGGTCCCTTATAGCTTTGGGTCTTAGCAATATCATTTCCAGTATGCAATTTTGAATCGACTCTTTTCGCTGCCACACCTTACAATGAACATATTTAGGCCAGAAATTCTCCTCTAATACAGATTAAGCAAATGTTGGAGGGATACATATTTTTGCAGACATTGTTCCCATTCTTCTACTTTGAAAGATGGAAATACTGCTGGGAACTATGTTCCTTTTAGTAAGGTATGAATATATATGGTTCTCTTTTACACCATTAGCAATGCCAGTTAAGAAAATTATTTTATTTCTTTTCCGTTTCCTCTCAACACCAATAAAACCGTCAACATTGATGGTACTTAATTGAGGCGATTGTTGATGGTTTTTATTACTCGTAACAGATGGTGAAGTTCATTCATGAGTTGGTTCTAAGGCTGATTCAGGAATAGTTTGAGACAAGCTTTCTCTAAGTAATTGCGATTTCACAATAGCTGCATAGGTTGTTGTCGTGATATTATGTTCGTTGTCAATAACTGACTCATCTATTTTGGTTTCATTGTAATCGTCATTATTTATTTCTAAGTCATTTGCATCTGGATTAGAGATATATTCACTTTTGTTATTACTCAGTTCCTCTGATTGTTCACGAGAACAATGGGCTTCAGTCCTCACATATGCACAGAATAGGAAATGACCAGAAAGGCCACTCAGCAGTGCAACGTGACACCCTATTTTTATGCAGATATCTGGCCAGAATAATGGCGGACCAGCCAGTTCAGCGTGTTTATTGGTCAGAAAATGCAATTGACTGGCTAGAATAATGGTAATGAACATGCGTAATACGACATGCGCAGCGTCAAAAACTTCAAAGGTTCGGCCTCAAGTGGCCCTTCTAGTCATTTCCTATTCTATGACATTTGGTTGAATTTCAGTTACTATTCAAATCAAATCAAATAAACTTTATTTAATCAGGGTAATCACGTCAGTTCAGAAGAACTGGTATCAATGTGAGCCCATCAACAGATTCAGCCAACGAGAAAATAGACTGATTGTTTTTACGTTGATGCTTGGCTGAGTTTGTAAGGGGCTTTTCATTAGAGGAGTCATGCTGAATTTTTTATTTAGAATGGCTTGCGACTTTTTTAGACTTGTATTTGCGTTTTAAAGAGCGTACATGCTGAGAGCTTTTGTCACCCGACAATATCGATTCAGGTTTTGAATGCTGGCCCAAGGTATTTTGATTCGTTTGATTCATTTCAGTATCGTCAGCATTTATTTGACGCTTCGTTGTTTTTGCAATCTTTGAAAGCTGAAATCTTATCGCTCGACTGAACAAGCTTAATTGCCGTCACCAGGCACGACTTTTCCTTCTCAAGATCTTTGACACGCGTGTTGAGATCTGAAGCGATGAATAGTGCATTGTTAAGCCTCTCGACTAGCGATTCATTCCCTCTCTTAAGTTTCTCATTTTCAGCCTATAAAGCGGCCATATATTTGTCACCGGCATTGTTTACGGACAGCTGACTTTTTAGCATACTGATATCATTAATCATGCTGTTTAGACTATTATGCAGATTATCCTCAAGATGCTTAATTTTTTATTCAGTTTGACTAAATCTAATATTCACTGATTTTAAAATGTTTACTGGAAGAAAATCATTACTGTCTAGGACGTTCGTTTCACCGTCACTTACTTGTGTAGATTCATTCACTGAGTATACCGAGCATACCGAGTTCTCAGGAACAAAATCTACCGAGCTTTCTGGTTCGCCGTTAATAGAAAAGCCGTGACATACCTCTGCATCGTTCTCCAATTTCTCTGCCGACAATTCACACAAACTAGTTAACATTTCAGATAGATTCTTCGTCTTCTCTGGATCTCCAGACAAGGTGATCCATTTTGTGGTCTTTCCATGCCATTTCAAGCAAACACTGTTACTTATAAAGAGCTTTACTTCACCACCAGGTGATGCCCATTTTCCCGATATTCCTGACTCATTTGAGACAAATTCCTTCAAATTACTCACTGTACTGTCCCAGTAAAGCTTTCCTCCAGTTTTCTTTAAGTTATTACACAGATTTTCCGCCATTTGTAGTAGAAATTAGGTTAAAAATGATTAAAATTTCGAAAATTAGCATGACTTGGTCAGGGCAGATGCGACCAAATTTAACCAATGTTTAAGTCAAGCGGCTTTAGTTAATACGCTTTCTTGAACCGTGCGTTTAAATATTATACTAGCATCACAAACAAATTACTTCCTATCAAAATTTAAAAAATATTGTTTTCAACGTTGTGACAAGCTCATCATATACCTTCAGTCCTCTACCGAGCCTTGCACCACGAAGGCCTAAAAGGAACTTAATGGAACCATAGTTAATGGAGAGGGATGGTTTGGAAGCTTCACGAAAGTACAATGAAACTTATTATCTATGTTGGTTTAGGTTTATGCAAAAATGTAGTTCTTCGTCGTCACGTGTGTATTGTATTTTCACCTAAACAACCAATAACCATGTCAAAACTGGGCAATTGTTTAAGTTACGGATGGGTAAATAAACCAAAACATTGCTATTGGTCGTTTGTGTGAAAATACAATACACACGTGATAATGAATGACTACATTTTTGCATAAACCTGGACAATAACATAGATAATGAGTTTCATTGTACTTTCGTGAAGCTTCCAAACCATCCCTCTCCATTAACTATGCTGGAACTTAATGGAGAGGACGGATTATTGCAGAAGGGGCCTTAATAGAGGGGGGTCATAATGATTTTAACAAACCCACCAATTACAGAACGTAGTAAACTAACGTACTCTGTGGACGCAAATATATATTAATTAGTCTATTTAATTATTAAAATCGACACGTGTGTTATTACGACATGTTCTTTATATTTGTACTTATAAAATTTCATTACCATATAGATCTATCAATAACATTTTCTTGGTCTAAGTGTCTAATATTCTTGCCCTTTGTCAGTGTAATTCTTAACACAATAGAGCTCTCGCAAAACAAGTCCAAATTTTGGAATAGAATTAAGACTAAAAGTTTGTAATAACACTCTGTAATAAGAGGTTCACTCTTATGAAAGTTTTTTGCATTTGGAGTTTTTGAGATTTCAGCCATGTTCTTCTAAATATTCAGAGGTTTCATCGCATGGTTGAGTAAAGTTGTGTTTGTTCTTAAAGTTCGTCCACCATAACATTCGTCTATTACAACTCCAAGAGATTATTTTCTGGAACAAACTGTAACTGGACAAGCACATATTTCTGGCTACCATGCCACAGCCGTATAGTTCATACTCATTCAGATGGAATAATTCTTTACTTCACACGTGGCCACCACTACTGCTTATGTCTTGCTTTGGTTTAAAGCTTGTTTTGGAACAGATAATTACAACTCAACTGAATAGTAACATAATGGCAATGTAATGGAAATGAAAGAAATCGTGTCTGTGAGAGAAACAAAGTACGTGTACAAGGAAAAGGAATATAAGAATCGACTGACACACTCACATACAACACACATTTGAAAAAGGAAATTTTAACTGCATGGTAACAGAAAATACACATATTACAAAATATATATTTTGAAAATAATAGCAATATATAGCAACATCTGAACCCATTTAAGTACAATTTTAATATACTAAAGATTTTAAAGTTTTCAAATACAACCTGTATTTATAATTACTGTTCATAGAAGAATAGAAAAAAATCCGTTTCATCCATAGTCCAAGAATTTCAACCATAATCACATAACATAACAACATAATATAAATATTGACATACTCTAGAATATAATAACAAATAAACAACATACAAACATAAGATGAAATATATTTTCGTAATCTTTCGTATTTCTTATTCCCTGTTTCAATTTACGCATTTAGCTATAACATTGCTCCTTTCAACATTCGTGGGCCCTAAATCACTACTGATCCTATTTGGTATGATCTAAACATTCATGCAACTGATAAAAAATGAAGACAAGGACTTCATACATAAAAACTATGAAAAATTTCCGTTATGTATGGTAGACTATATGCAAATATGAGAAATAACCGATTCCTGAAAACTGTCAGTGACAATATATATATTTTCATAGAATATAAGTTTTCACGAAATCTTTTGCAAGTGTGCATGGACGAAAGAGCGCATGGACGAAAGAGTTCTCACTTGTACTGTAATCAAATTGTTATGAAAAAGTTTGGGCAAGTGGAAGCTTCGGTTGTGGAAACCAAGATGAACAAACAAATATATTAAACATTGAAAACAATAAATACTACTAAAAATACTCTGGGACAACCCAGCTATAGAACATGTCTTGAAGTGCGAAAACGTTTTCCCTATCTTTCACTTTCACAATACAGAAATTTAATCATACTTTCTATCATTGTTGAATCGAAAAGAGATGTATTTAAAATTCAATAGCCATCATTAACCTTTTGAATCCATTGTAGCCACATTGGTAACGCTAAGGCCTGTATTCTAAAAGCTCACTCACACTCACACTTGAGTGACATTCCAGTGAGGTGCACTCAAGAAGGGTTGAAGCGTGAGTATGAGTGGAGTTTGAGTGAAATGTTGTACTCATTGAGGTAGCACTCATCCTCAACAAATGTTGTTTAATTTGTATTCACCAAGATCACTCAAGTGTCACTTACCTGAGTCGCACTTGCCTTTGTTATTGAGCTCAGTGAAGTGTAGCTTACTTCACGCAGTAAGTTGCACTCGGCATTGTTAATGAGTACGACGAAAGAGGATCGACGTATGTTTTAAGATAATACATAAAGAATACAAGTCGTGCCACATGTCCCTAACAAGACAGTATTTTTCAGAACTTGAGAAGTCAATTATAACAGAATTAGTGGCAAAGCAAAAGAATGTCATCGAATGCGAACGGAACGATTACAAAAGCATTCAACAAAATAAAGCTTGGGAAAACCTGACAGAAGAGTTTAACTGTCAGGCGGGTGTCAATAAGCGTGAATCAAAACAAATAAAGAAATGCTGGGAGAATATTAAGTCTCGGGCGAAAAAAAGTATCGCAAAGGAGAAGAGAGAAGCCAAACTGACTGGAGGTGGTACGGCTTCGACGGATAAAAATCCAGATTCTGAAGCTGTTCTTGCAATAATTCCAGCGCAAATGACTAGCCTGCATAATCCATTTGATGACGACAATTATGAACCTGGTAAGGGTATTGATACACAGTAATGTACTGTAAAGTGTTGATGACTATACATAATAAAAACATCAGTAGGTTGCTGCTGTGCATCTATATTCGATGTAAAAACGACACAGAGATTGTAGTTGAATTTATATATATAACAAACACCAAATAGCATGCATGAGCGCTTTATTATGACAAGTATAGCGTGGGCATAGTATAGGTTACTTTGCATCATAGTCCCTATAACAGTGTCTGGAAACGCATCTATCTTTTTTGTTCTATTTTGTGTTTTGTGTGTATTGCACCTTCCTCAGTAAACACAAACATCTCTTTCTCTAATGAAGGAAGCAGCCAATAAAATCCGTGCAGCTGAATATTAACATTTGTAAAACAAAGAAAACGTGCACTCTCAGCGCACTCTCAGTACACCCTCAACATCAACCCACGAACATGGCTATTAACTTTCAAGTTTGCCGCGTTTCCAGACACTGTATTATAGGGACTATGTTTCCATATACGCCTACTTGCCCACAACTCATTGTTGCCTGTAGTATTTAAAACAGACTGTGATTTCTTTATTTTAAAAACAGTGTTAATAATATCAGCATCAATAATATCATGACCTGTCTCATAACATGACAATCAAACATGAAACTAGTCAGCATCTAAAACTGTCTACAGCAATACAATATCACATGAAACTAGTCAGCATCTAAAACTGTCTACAGCAATACAATATCAAACGATCCAATATATTTCAGTTATCTTGTACAAGTAACCTAGATGTCAGTGAAAATGAAGAGGACGAGGAATCCCTAGAAGGCGAAATAATAACTAACACTGATGAACATCAATCACAACCATCGGAGGTTATTGAAGAATCATCGAATTCTCGGTCTCACAAAAAAAATAGAATCTCAGTTGCCCAAACAAAATGTTTGGATATGCAGGAGAAACAACATACAACTAACTTAGGAAGAAGAACCTTGTAGAGAACACGAGAAACACGAGGAACACGAGGTCCTTGAGGCGGAGTTCCAATATTGGACGTCTAAAAGAACGGCTAATACTCAATTAAGATGATCCGCCGAGGCGTATTACACGACGAAGGAAGTAAAACAATTGTTTTTGGACGTACATTTGTACCACGAAGACTTGTTTGTAATTGTGAATGGTTCATGCCTGACATAATAATTACGTTGAAAGTTAATTGACATTGCTAACACCTTTTGTGATGATATTAAAATACAATAAATGCGATAAATACTACAAGATAGTCAGTAGCGTAGCCAGCCCGCTGATTTCGACCCGCTATGCAAATATTTTTTTGGTTCATTGACCGTGAAAGCAATCAATTTGTAAAGAAAGGAATAATTGTAACAATTTGGAATTGGCATAGCGGTTCGTAATTTATCAGACTGGATACGCCACTGAAGACGGATCGTTCTCATATTGTTTTCGCTCATTTCTGTTTGAAATAAGCTATTGACACACAATAGTTAGTAGCTATGCTTTTAAAAAGGCAAGTATTTGTTCCATCATGGAAAAGCAATGATTTTTGTGTTTCATACTGGACGCTTTGTCTAAATCATGACTTGGGTGGGTTTAATGTTGCTTATTTATACTGTAATACAGAAATACAAGTCGTATTCAATGTCATAATAAAATGAATGACTGTTACATATGCACAATTCATGTAAAGTGCTGAATTATGAGAGCACGACGTGTTGCGTTTCCGAGAGCGGGGATCTGGTCATTCATAGCTGGTAAGGGAATTTCATTAGGGTCTTCCAGGTTTTCTTCTTCCATAGGATCATTTCGTCCTCTTATGAAATTGTACAAGACTGCTGTGGCCACAATTATTGTAAGAGTAGTGGAAAGTTTTGTTCTAGTGCACATGGAGAGACAGGGAAATAACCTTTTCCAAAGCCCGAACACCTCTCTACTGTATTTCGTGTCCGAATATGGGAAACATTGTATCTACGTTCGGGGGGTGTCTGGGGGTTCAATAGAGGTGTCATCAAATATGTTCGACAAGGATAGCCATTATCACCGAGAAGCATGCTTTGCATATGACCATGCTCAAACTGTGCACACAAACGACTGTTATCAAATATCCTTGAGTCGTGCACGCTGCCCGGCCACCTTACAACAATATTTTGTATCTCTAGATTTGGGCCACAAACTGCTTGGACATTCAGTGAAAAAAAACCTTTCCGATTTCGAAACAATTCAGCGTTTTCACCTCCTGGGCTCGGAATTTTTATATGCGTACAATCAATCGTCCCAATAACATTAGGGAATGCGCATATCCTCCAGAATTTGAGTTTAATTTGTGGTAGCATATCAGCAGTCGGAAATATAATATAATGAGTTTTTAGTCTAGCAATGGCCTCAGATACGCGCTTTATAATACGACTTGCAGACGGTTGAGATATATCACACAGGTCTCCACATGCTTCCTGAAACGTGCCAGTTGCATAATATCGCAATGTCAACAAAAGCTTAATTTCTGCAGGAATTGGATTACCTCGTTCGTTATGAGCAGATATATCTGCCTCTATAATGGTTAACAGCTCCTGAAAACCATCCTTGGTTAATCTAAATCTGCTTCTAAATTGCTCCTCATCATACATGTTGTAGTTGAAATTATAACTTCTAATCTCCCTTCTGTTATTGAGTGCCAAATAATCCAATTGTTCTAATCTTTCAAGCCATACATTCGCCATGTTGTTTCTCACTATTTCATGCGAGTGTGGTTCAAGGGAGGTATGTCCCACACTCAAACTCCACTCACACTCGACCTCTATTTCGGGAGTGAGTGCAGTTTGTGAATGTTTGGAGTGCAAGTGTATCTTCCCACTCATTGAGAGTGAATGAATACTCATTGAGTGCTGAGTTACACTTACGGATCTTAAGGTTCCTCTCATTGAGTGTGAGTAAGCTTTTAGAATACAGGCGTAAGTGTGTCTAAGTGAGTCTAAGTGGGTGTAAGTGAGTCTAATTGAGTCTAAGTGAGTTTAAGTGACTCTAAGTGGGTGTAAGTGGGTCTAAGTGAGTGTAAGTGAGTCTAAATTGAGTCTAAAGTGGGTCTAGGTGAATCTAAGTGGGTCTAAAGTTATAGGCATATGGGACCATTATATCCGCGCAAGATGAAGTAGTTAGCCATAAAGTATTAGCATGCCGCTGGCCGCGATGTATCGCTGGTGCGAAATTATTTGTCGTCATCTGTGGTCGTCGTCACGGTCACGCGGAAATTTTTTATACGCATTTTTAATTTTTTTTTTACAAAATGACTTGAAAAATTAATATTTTTAACATAGAATATTCAAACCCCGAAACATAACATTTACGTATGTTATTATGCATTATACAGGGTGTATAAAAAAAAACTGGACAAATTTGAAATTCGTCCAGGTACGAAGGTTGTGATTAATATAGATTGTTTGGGTATTTATAATGTAGAATAACTTTCATTTAAAAAAAAAACAGCTTTTGCATGCTTAATTTACGCCTTTACCTAATTTGCATATTGTCTAGACAATTTGCATATTACCTAGACAATATGCAAATTAGGTAAAGGCGTAAATTAAGCATGCAAAAGCTGATTTTTTTTTAAAAATGAAAGTTTGCGCGACGTTTTGAAGGCAATGCAACATCCAACAAGTTTTCCACCCACTAACTCAAAATAACTTTTTAAGCATTCAAATTTCGTGCGCAAGCCATTTTTGATCTGTTGGACAAGGCACCCCTCCCCCCTGGGTTTTGAAAATTTAACTTTCAGAATTTTTTCATTTATTCTACATTATAAATACCCAAACAATCTATATTAATCAAAAACTTCGTACCAGGAGCCGCTTCGCGAAGTTGAGAGCAATTTCAAATTTGTCCAGTTTTTTTTTATACACCCTGTATAAGCGTCACTTTTTTCAAAAATTGGATTTTAGACGTTTGCTAAAACCTTTTGAAATGTTTATAGAATTTAACTGCTTCTCGGCCGATACCGCGATACGCTTTGCTATATTAAACTTCGTCTTTGACCTTGATATAAATGAACATAACTTTTTTTTAATGAACAGTAATTCTGGTGTCCTCGAGGTAATCGGGTAATCTAATGAACTTACATCTACACCGACATTAAGGGGGTCCACTACAAACATTTTTTTTCTATCTTTTATTACTATTGAATCTCTACTGCTAATATGTTGTTAGGCTCAACACTCTGACAAAAAAAATATGTTGCTGCAAAACATTGTTGCCATGGTTACCGAGATAAAGCACCCCCCACCGTGAAATTGATGCAATTTTGTATGCACCATTACTAGATAGGCATTAAAGATAAAATCCTGGAATAACTTTTATTTACTAACTAACAAGATTGTCTAGGAGTTGTACTTAAAATATCAACATTGTGTCATTTACAACAGTTTTGCCAAGCAATTATTCGAAATGTATACGGCTGTCCCTAAGTTCCAAAACTATTCAACTTAGTCAATATTTTTTAGGTTTAGCTCCTAGAGCAAAACATACTGAGTTTATCCTGAAAATTTCATCAAGATAGCTTAAATCTTTCTTGAGATATCCTGCACGCAGATGGAAATCGACAATTTTGCTAATTCGAGAAAAATGCATTTAAAGTTCAGTGTTCGTTTATGAACATGATGGTTACATTAAGGTGGTCTTATACATTGAAAACTATTTTTCCTAATTTAATACTTTTTCCTCATTTTTTACTCTAATATTATAGAATATGGGTGGCTGACACAAAATCACTCACTGTTACAATTTGTGGATTAGTGTTACAATTTTTAGTGATAGATAGTTCATTATAGTTTATATATTCGGTATATAAATGTGCCCATATAGATATTTGGAAATTATGTAAAAGTTATGTTTGTATATGGCAGTTTAAATAAACAACATATTTGCAAGTGTATGCGCCTTATATTGGAAAACCTTTTATTTACTTATATTATACGCACAGATGAAAAATTCGACATGGAGCTCCCTATATTTTCATATGCTCACAAAATTAATGAAAAATTCGACATGGAGCTCCTCTATATTTGCATATGCTCACAAAACATACTAGGGGTCGAAATCACATAGCCAAACACATCCTAAACGGGAGAGGTAGGCATATATATCATGAAAATGCCATGCTAGCTTTTTTGAAAAATGTTTAACACGCGCAATTTCAACACCTAAGTTTGGTTCCCAGCTGTGACCTCCGCCGTTGCCGTCTTTAAAAAGACACCAATGTTTAACCCTTCGGTTCTTTGAAAGGTTATGGCAGATCGACTTTCGTCGGACTTTACATGATGTCCTCAATCAGTCATTGCCTTGAAGTGGAACCGTAATTATAGAAAATATATAGCACGAACACAATTTGCTTTCACGCCATTATAACGCCTCTCCCGCCTAAATATAACCTACTGGTACTTGGTGTAATTTGAAATAAAATCGTTTAAAATCACTATATAGCTAGGGTAGGTGGGTACTCATTTGGAGGAAAAAACTTTTTCGTAAATGCTCCAATGCTCGCGATTTTCCAATAACATGTCGTTGCTATGGTGGTTGCTACGGGACAAAATTTCAAACAAGCTGCTATTTTCCCCTATTTAACCATTTTCCGTAAAACAAATAGAAAAATTAACGCAAGAAAACGAAAAAGGGATCATTAATGATGCATAATATGGCTAATTTAAAAATTGGGTTTTCTTTTAAAATGTTGTAGTGGAACCCCTTAAATGGAAAGCAGTGTATATAACGACTATAACCAGCATTTTTAAATCGTCAAAGACATATATGATATAAAAGAATAAAACAAGTTACCTTGTGTTGGCCTAGTTAAAGTTTCTTGCCGTGATTTGACTTCTTGCATGATATTTAACTATTTCTTTTGAAGTAAACAAGAAAAAGTCCTTCATAATTTTGACAATTTCCTCGAACTATTTTCTCATATGTTTTTAAATACTCACTCATCCCACTCCTGACAATTTGTTATACTTTTGAGATCAGTGAGATGACCACCCACCATTGAACTAAATATACCTGGAACGCTACCTTCGACCGCAAATGTGAAGCCAAACTTGAAAGTTTTCACGCAAGTGAAGAACGCGGCCAATCGGAATGTATTTCTAGTATGTTTTTAAATACTCACTCATCCCACTCCTGACAATCTGTTATACTTTTGAGATCAGCGAGATGGCCACCCACCAACCTTGAACCATAGCCATGCGCCACGATACTTGATGAACTTTAGATCTTCCATAGATTTCCTTTTTTCCGGGTGTGACAAATAAGCGAACGGAATTAGTACCCTCGCCCCGGGCTATCGCCCGGAATGGCGCTTTGCGCCGTTTGCTCGGGGATTAATTGGCCTGGAATTTCACAACAGTTTACTGTATTTTCTACTTGGCGCCAATAATACATGTACAAACTTGTCACTTGTTCTTGCCACTTGGACTCTCTGTAGCTCAGAGTGCTGCATCTGAATTATAAGGGTCTACACGTTTGATTCCTGCCAGAAGTCCTATAGTTGTTTTTTGAAATTGCTCCCGGTTACTGGTTATGTCTTAAATATGTACAGTATATTGGTTTTTGCTCTACAAAAACCACGACAAGGTAAGGGCATACAATCAAAACAAAATTATTTGTCCTAATTAAGTTATTTCAACCTAGCGTCTTCAAGTTTATCTATCAGGGACATAATCAGTTCCTTCTGGAGTCAACCAATATTTAAAAAGTTTTGCAAACACACATTTAAATTCACTAAATCATATATACTTTGGCAATTATGTACGAGTATATCATCATATTTATTGAATTTCTCTGGTGCAGTGCAAATAATATCAGGCAATAAAACAGTGAGAAATATGCAAAATTCAGTGTACATATTTATACTGTACAATCTTCACCTTGATAAAACTAAAACAAATGCTTGTTTAATTAACATATTCTTGAGTATATTGTGTCTAGGTATCGTATTTATAAAGTACAAACCTATATTGCAATGTCATAAATACAAAATTATTCGGCGAGGTTTCAGCAATTTTCGCTCCAAACCATAAGCATATCTCCTTCTTTCCAAGATCGTTTGACCAAGTTGGTTTAACTTTCAGAAATCCTTTGTATTGGCGCCAAAAAAACGGCCTCGCAATCACACTTCCGAATATTGTTGCCATATTGATTCACGCTTTTGGGGCCCCGGAAGTGAAATTTCACATATTGAATTTGACTTCACTTTTGATAGGTAAGGTAGTTCTATCAGAAACCTTCTTTATTGTATGATCGTTAGACCAAAGCTTGAGTACTGTAGCAGTCTATGGTCGCCCTACACGATTAAACATCGTCTACTTATTGAAAATATCCAGCGAAGAGCTACACGATTTATGTTAAACTACCCTAAAGACATGTCATACACAATGAGGCTGCAGAAAACTTGTCTGTTACCCTTGGAATTTAGATTTCTGATTTATTACTGTTTTTTAAGTCAAGAAATGGACTAATATCCATTGACGTGAATAATTATCTGAATACTTTCGTCTCTCGCTACCAGACACGAAATTATGACCCTAATAATTATAATCTAATTATTAAATATAAACAAGATTATTATAGAAATTCGTTTTTCACCAGAACTGCTGAACTTTGGAATACCTTATCTTCTAATTTAAAAGCCTGTGATTCTATTTCTTCATTTAAGACTCAAATTACTACCTTATATCTTGATAAATTAACCACGTATTGCTTACCTGCGTGATTTATTTTAGCGTATTGTATTGTTGTATAGGGGTAGGATGGCAATTGGGACATATGTCCTGTATCCAACTCCTGCCAGTTACTTGTTTTTGTACCTTTGTAATTTGTAGTATATATATGTTTGTAATTTACTGGCAAATTCAATAAATTCAAATTCAAATTCAGTGTACTATGAGATCAGTGGGATTGAGCCCTTATATTTTTGCAGATTGCATAATCTTAACCTGAAAATTATTAGCAACTGTACAGTTAAAATGATTTTAGTAATCTCTACTTGATAACTTTGAACGTGCCATTAGATAACTTATGTGACTCTAGCATGAAGTAGCTTCGCTATGCCATAAGTTAGAACCAAAAATAGACATTGGAATTCACCAAGCTTATCTTGTTGTGACACCTCCCACCTTGTCACACCCCACCTTTTGAGAGCCCCCCTAGTTAGCGTTCCAGGAGTACACCACTGTCGAGTGCCACTAACAATTTGTTTTTGCAACACTGCTACCCTCATTAAATATAGATTATATATTGATTTAACACTAAGAACCGTTGTTTTGTTCCAATATTAAAAGTCTCATTCAGATACGCTGTCAAAACTATGAATTACCATATTCTAAGAAATTTATCAAAAGAAAATAGATTTAGTGAGGGTACAAACAGGTGTGGGGCACATTTTGAAACCTTTTTTTGTATATTCTTTATACACCATGTCATTCACTTTGATCATCATGCTATTCACATCGGTATCTGTGTGGTGTGTACTAAATATTTCAACCAATGCGCTGACATACCATGTTCCACGGACGATATTCCGCATACTCACATACCCTAAAGAATAAAATCAAGAATAAGCTGCCATGCTGTTGGTCTTTTTTGAGGCAGTTCAGATGCAAACTATAGCTTCCTATTTTGGAATACTACCTTCACTGGACCCCACTTTTGAAAAAAACATAATATAGGTATAGAGGGTATATCTATGTCAACGACCTTCTGCATTTTGTGTCTGAACTTACTTCAAAATATTTCGACGTTTCATTAAGTGAGTACTGCATACTTAGTCAGGAATGCAAATATTGGGTGACTGATTTGGGTATATTTTTTCAAAATAAGTACAATATGAAGCTAAGATGATGTTTTAAACATTTATTCTAGTAAAACTAAAATATAGGTTGATATTTTCGAAAAATATCCTGAGGGATTATTCATACGCGAAAACAATTTCCACACGTTGAAAACCTGAAAAATTAGAGACCTTTAGCATAGCATAGGTTTTTAAGACCGCGAACCACAAACCGCGGTTTCAGGTTAGCGGTTTGCCGTTAGACGTTTGGGCCATTTAGCTTGACGTTTCATTCCTGCTTACCGCGTAATGAGTCCGCCATGTTTTGTTTACTTCCGCATGGCTATTCTCACTTGTGCGGTAATAATCGCCATAACTCTTGTAAAAGTTATAATCTCAGGATAAAAATTGCCATGTATCATGTATCAAGAAAAGAGGCCAAATAACTTTGCTTTAGTAGTTAAACGTGTGTGTGTAAACTTTAAATAGTGTTAAAACGTTGCCGTATGTCACTTACCGCTAGAACACCTTCTTGCGGTTGAAACGTCAACGTCAAACGCCAAACGCCAAACGCGACCGCAAGACCAGGGTCACGTGATATTTTGCGGTTTGCGGTTTGCGGTTTTTTGGGAAAAACGCAATGCTAAAGGTCTCTAATACCGCAAATTCGACCGCGGGAGTCTAGTCACGTGATCGCTAGCGGTTTGAGGTATTCGTAAAAATACGTCAATCTTAAGGTCTCTATTGCCTCTGTGGTTGCGGCGCTCATGGCATGAGAAAGTTAAAGGGTACAGCTTGGGTTACCTGGTGCTGTTGAATATCCAAGTAGAAAGTGAAATTCATTTGGTTCTACAGAGTGACAAAATGTTAAATTATTCCTGCGGTCATAATCATCGTCACCATCGGCTGCGGATACGGCGAAAGCGGTTGAATCCAACCCTTGTGTTACTGAGTTAGTCAAACCTGTCCCTGGTGTTGCTGATTTAGTATAACTTGTCCCTGGTGTTGCTGAATTAGTCGAACCATTCTCTGGAGTTGATGCAAGGGCGGAGCGACCAGTTAGTTTCTGACTTCCTCTACATGCTTGGATAAAAAAGAGCTTTGGCTTCCCGGATAAAGCTGGACATTTGTCTTCTTTAAAGAAACCTATGATATCTTTAATGTTAACAGATTGGGAATCCGAACCATAAATCAAGCCCATATCACCATGAGTCATTATACAGCACACAAAGCAGCTGGAATTTTGACCTCTATCAATTTCCTCTGCCATGTCTTGAACAACCGAACGAATACGTTGAGCATCCAAACCTTCGTGCGTTCGCACATTGAAGCCAAGTTGTTCCCACAAAGCTTTCAACTTCACAACATCAACATCAGAACCAATTCTTTCTTCCAATTCAACCCCCTCAACAGTTGTATCTTTAAAACTTTTGATGTTAATAATAAGTGCAAAACCATATGGTTGTTCCATGGGGTAGCATGAGTTTGGGTCTGTGATTAAAAAATATTATATATAAATTGTTCATATTGCAAAAAGTAACAGGAACTTCATTAATGAACAAGTAAAAACAATGAAAAACTGTCCATAAAACAAATCATATATACAATATCTAAAATCAGTTTGCAAATTTGCTTTAAGAACGAAGTAGTAATGTAGGTAGTTTTCGACCCCCTTTTTTGAGGCGGCGCAAGGGGGTGCATCAGTAACATAATATGAGAGTGAGCAACATCATTAACATAACATTGGGGGCGCATGATCAGTAGCATACAGGGGGCGCAAGGGGGCCGCAACACATTAGCATATGAGGGTGCGCACATCATTAGCCTCCTATCCATTGAGACCTCATTAATACGACGAACAAGACCAGGCAAGTTTGGGCGAACAAAAAATAATTATTGCCGAGTTCAGCATATTTTGTGTGCAGAAATATGGCTTTGTTGTCGCGAGATTTATAAACGCCTTCACTAATAAATTTACAAAGTTTCAAGCGTTTATTTAGTAAAGTCTACACAAGCGAGGAAGGACTATTTAAAATCAAATATTTTCATCTGAAAAACTCTTTAATATAGGGTTTTACAAACAAAATTTTCAACATAAAGTTTTAAAGATATAAATATAGTTTTTAGCGATTCGAAGATACAAGCGCAAGCATTTTGTATGGTTTTGTATCGCCACATGGCAATATGGCTTTGTTATCGCGAGATTTATAAACTCCGTAAATCTCGTATCTAATATCACCTAATACGAAACGGCTTAGACAAAAATATATAGCGACGCTTAACCTAGTAAAATATTATTCCCTTATGCGAAGTAGTAACAAGCAGAAATATAGCTTTCTAAAACGAGAAGTTAATGACCCAAGCTGTTGATATAAAACCAGATTTATAAAAACACAATTCAAGCAAAACATATTTTGTGGGAGAAGGGGTTCTGGGGTATGAAGATTCAGATTATGACAAACATCATCCCTACTCACGTCACACCCTAAGCTGAACTGATTGACTGAACTGAATGCTCTGACCATAAAGCAGAGCCTTGCCAGGGGTAGCCATTCCCTGATGACCCTGAACCACAAACACTTGGACAGTCCTTAACCTGACCAAGGGGAATGAAACCCCTATGGACAGTCCTTAATAACCTGACCCAGGGCGCTAGACCCATATGGGCAGTCCTTGACCTGACCAAGGGGCGATAAACCCCTATATGGACAGTCCTGAATTATATGGTATATGTGTGACGTATATTGAGTCTATGGACCTGAAATTGACATTTTGGAGACTTCAACCAGAACCACAAATTTATTAACCAAAATAAAAAACGTTATCTGAATCATCAGGCAGTCCAGTTTACAGATGAAACAGCCTGTTGCAGACCAATTTTGAGGTAAGCGAAAATCTATAATTTGCTCTAACTATATGTTGTCGAGCACTCTTTGCGTTTCGTAGACCTAAACCTACACGTATATATATACTATAGACGATATAGTAAAAACCGTTTGCAGAGTGCTCAATGGAGAACCAGAACCAATAGATAGATTTAAATTCAGAGAAACAGTTTGAATAGACATTTATTTACTAGTTAGTTTCAACAGTTCTTGATTTTGAATTATTATTTTATTACTAGTTGGTTTCTTTTACTGCACACGTATGTGGTACTGCTGCACACGTATGTGTGGTACTCTTCAGACAAAATGATCTATCATTTGTCTGAAGAGTACCATACACGTGTTGTGCAGCACTCTTTTATTCTGTAATTTAAACTGTTGAATATATATATATATATAGTACAATCTGCAGACATGCATGTTTCAGCGTCCAACGCCTCGTCAGCGCAGCTTGGTATACGTCTATACACGAGATGTCAACCGTATTTATACACGTGAGCTTACTCTCACCAAGCGCATGTGGTACAATACGCGGTGACATCAACGCATCCAGACATGCGCAAAGTGTCATGGAGCCAGAGTGCTCAAACGACCACAAGGGAAGTGAGCTTTGCATTATCGCTAGTAGACACTCATTAGGTGTCTACAAGAGTGTTAGCACAAACATAGGACGTAATTTCCTTAGCCTAATTGACAAACATTTTCCACCGCACCACAAGCTCCATAAAATTTTTAACAGAAATACACTTAAAGTAAGTTACAGCTGCATGAACAATGTCAAGTCAGTAATTACTAAACACAATGCACCCATATCTAGGAATAACAAGCCACAGGACAGGGACACTACAATTACTAAACACAATGCACCCATATCTAGGAATAACAAGCCACAGGACAGGGACACTACAAATTGCAGTTGTAGAGAAAACACCATTTGCCCGCTTCAAAAACAATGTATGACTAGGGACATAGTATACAAAGCAACAGTCACAGTAAGCAACACAAACACGATCAAAAATTACATTGGCATGACTTCAACCACATTCAAAAAGCGATTGGCCAACTACACTAAATCTTTTCAGCACAAAAAGCATGGAAACGACACGGAACTTTCCAAATATATTTGGACATTGAAAGAAAACAATAAGGATTTCAGTATTAATTGGTAAATTTTAAAACATTCTATTTCGTACACAAAAGAGCTGAAATAATTTCACGGTGTCGTCATCGTAACAAATTTCGTGTAAACAACGCAAACAAAGCCATGCGTGCACATATTGTCTCCCACATACACCCCCACGGCCCGGCAGGAAGCATATAAGCGGTCATTTCTTTCAATGATTTCATTTCCTGATGATTCTTTTACAGTATATATATATATATATATATATATCACTTCCCTTGTGGTCGTTTGAGCACTCTGGCCCCAAGACACTTCACGCATGTCTGGATGCGCACGTGTCTGAGTATTGTACCACATGCGCTTGGTGAGGGCAAGAGTAGGTGTATAAATACGAAGTCACTCGCATCTAGACTGCGTTACAAGCTGCACTGACGAGCCGTTGAACGGCGAAACATGCATGTCTGCAGATTTTACTATATATGCTCCTTCACTTTGTGTTGTTGAGCACTCTGTGAGGTTAATTGGTGGCTATAAGCTATAATGCAAAAGCTCACTTCCCTTGTGGTCGTTTGAGCACTCTGGCCCCAAGACACTTCACGCATGTCTGGATGCGCACGTGTCTGAGTATTGTACCACATGCGCTTGGTGAGGGCAAGAGTAGGTGTATAAATACGAAGTCACTCGCATCTAGACTGCGTTACAAGCTGCACTGACGAGCCGTTGAACGGCGAAACATGCATGTCTTCAGATTTTACTATATATGCTCCTTCACTTTGTGTTGTTGAGCACTCTGTGAGGTTAATTGGTGGCTATAAGCTATAATGCAAAAGCTCACTTCCCTTGTGGTCGTTTGAGCACTCTGGCTAAGACACTTCACGCATGTCTGGATGCGCACGTGTCTGAGTATTGTACCACATGCGCTTGGTGAGGGCAAGAGTAGGTGTATAAATACGAAGTCACTCGCATCTAGACTGCGTTACAAGTTGCACTGACGAGCCGTTGAACGGCGAAACATGCATGTCTGCAGATTTTACTATATATATATATGTATATATATAGTGCTCAACAACACAAGTGAAGGAGCAAATCTGCAGACATGCATGTTTCGCCGTTCAACGGCTCGTCAGTGCAGCTTGTAACGCAGTCTAGATGCGAGTGACTTCGTATTTATACACCATACTCTTGCCCTCACAAAGCGCATGTGGTACAATACTCAGACACATGCGCATCCAGACATGCGTGAAGTGTCTTGGGGCCAGAGTGCTCAAACGACCACAAGGGAAGTGAGCTGTTGCATTATAGCTTATAGCCACCAATTAACCTCACAGAGTGCTCAACAACACAAGTGAAGGAGCATATATATAGTCAAATCTGCAGACATGCATGTTTCGCCGTTCAACGGCTCGTCAGTGCAGCTTGTAATATATATATTATATTGTCCGAGTCAATCTCGTAGCTTTTTCACCTTTTAACCATAACTTTACATTTCTTTAACACATACCGAGCAAGCATATCTCGGATATACTTGTTAACTAATCCAATTTCTATGACTATGACTATGACTATGGCTATGGCTATGGCTATGGCTATGGCTATGGCTATGGCTATGACTATGACTATGACTATGACTATGACTATGACTATGACTATGACTATGACTATGACTATGACTATGACTATGACTATGACTATGACTATGACTATGACTATGACTATGACTATGACTAAGATTGAATCATTGAATCCAAAGAGTGAATCATTGAATCCTAAGATTGAATCATTGAATCCTAAGAGTGAATCATTGAATCCTAAGAGTGAATAATTGAATCCTAAGATTGAATCATTGAATCCTAAGATTGAATTATTGAATCCTAAAAGTGAATAATTGAATCCTAAGATTGAATCACGCAACGTCAAATAAATTGATTCGTAACGTATGATATCCTAAGATGATATCCTACGATACTGTATGATATCCTAAGACACTGTATGATATCCTAAAATGATATCCTAAGACAATATCCTAAAATGATATCCTAAGATACTTTACGACATCCTAAGATGATATCCTAAGATACTGTATGATATCCTGAGATACTGTATGATATCCTAAGATAATATCTTAAGATACTATATATTCTAAAATACTCTATGATATCCGAAGATGATATCCTAAGATACTGTATGATATCCTAAGAAACTAATGATAGGACTGTTTCCACACATATGCGACTAAAGCCTCAGCCTCGCCTGGTAGTACATTTGTTTAAGTTGCTTTCAGGGGCGCCGGAGCCACGGGGGCAGCGGGGGCAACTGCCCCCGTTGCCCTTACAGTGCGGGGGCAGCGCGGTGGCAACTGGTTGCCCTTTTCCGCAAGAACCGCACATTATTTTTTTCTGTAGGAATTCTCGATAAACTCGATTGCATTATATTATATTTTAAGTTTATAATTAATTATATTAAAGTTGTTATAATTAACCTGTCACCTTGTTATTTGAGTCGCCTTAGTAGGTGTGATTATTAAAGGATGATTTGTTCAGAGTCCAATAGTCCATAGTTTTTTATCGCCAGTTATCGAAAGTGTATCAGACCAGTCACTGGCCTTGATTTCTGTTCAAAATTGTTCATAAAAGGAAGCAGTAAGCACAGGACTGTAAAGTAAGTGCTATAGACTTAGTTATTTACTAACTTATGTTGAATATTTTGTGGTTTAATAACGTCTGCATTGAGCATTGAGCGCGGCACGCATCTGGCGGCTGGCTTTATCCCCGAGCCGGCGCGAAGCGCCGTGCGAGGGTACTAATTCCGCTCGGAGATTTAAACCCGGGTGTGTGAAAACATTGTGGAATGCAAAGTCGTCCGCCATTTTGTTTTGTCATGGACGGGACTCGACCTTTTCGTAAGTTATGCGCATGCGCAAGTTCAAGCCGAGAGAAGACTTCCATCTTGCAAACTTTTTTCAAAAATAGTTTTGCACTCATTTTATAAGTAAGTCTCTATGTAAGTAAGCTTATATGTTAACTCTACAAAACAAAAGGAAAAATTAACAAGAGGAGAAACAGTCGAAAGACCGAAAAAGGAGCGTTTTAAACAGGCAAGTGTCTATTTTGCTGTTTTTTTGCATGTTTGCTTTCATGCTTTGCCGATTTTTTAACATAGCATGCAGTATAGTTTGTGAATTTGAAAATGTGTAGATCATTCTGTGTGGTCAATACAACATTGATTGATATTTAAGAGTTGATTTTAGTATTGATTCAAATATGATATATAAAAAAATAAAGAAACATTAAATCTCAAGTGCGAAGTATAAAAATACTCCTCGAAAAGCAGTTGAAGTTTTTTGAAAATTTCGAAACGTTTTGTGCAAGTCTAAGGTTGAATGTTACAGTAAATCAAAGCTAAAAGAGTACATAATAGCATATACCCACTTTATATAGTTGGGCAATTGATAATTTTATAGTTAAAAACAAAATAATATTTTGTACAAATTAAAATATAAAAAATATACAATGTTGCGTGTTACCATGGTTACATATTCGTCGACACAGTACTTCATGTTACAATAACTTTTGGGGAGTAAATTGTTTGGTTCAAATGGCGAGGGGATTCTGCATGCATGTATTTCTAGTAAATAGACGTATACGTCTCATACCACGCACCTGGCTTTATACGTCTCATAGTAGAGGAATTTGTGTCTAGATTTCGTTTTATAATTTACTTAAAATGAATGAGAGGGTCTGTGAGTCTGTCAACTTATGTGCCAATCTTAGACTGCAATCTAAGACTGTAGTGCATGTACTATTTTATTTTTGCATAGAAATATTCATCAATGCCACGTGCTGAACGGGCAAAGAGAGATGCAGAGAACAAAAATAAAAATACCGCTAATGCAACTGGCCAAACCACAATCGCATCATTTTTTAAGAACTGCACACACGAATTAAATGGTGAACTGACAACAGAGGAGGCTGTGACGACACCTGAGAAGGAAATTGCTGTTCCATCAGGTAGCTCTGATACTCCTGAATCGGGAACCGAAACGTCAGCAGTGATTGTTGATCCATGGATAAAAGTTAGGAGCGAGTTTAACGAGGGAGAGAAGCTTTGTAGCAAAAACAAAGGAAGATTCTTCCAATGTGAATGGCTCCAAAAATACAAATGGCTGTGGTATCATCGTGAGAAACATGCAGCTTTCTGCGAAGCATGCACTCAATACAAACAGGCCCACGATATTTCACCATTTATCTTCTCTGATTCCGCTTCTGGGTTCTGCAACTGGAAGAAAGGTATGGAACGATTAGCTGATCATGACGAAAGTGACAACCACAAGAGTGCCATGAGACATGCAAGAAGAAACCAACCCACAGTTGAGTGTCAGATAGATGATCAGGTCAAAGAGCAGCAGAATCTGAGACGACAGGGCCTTATAGCGCATTTGAACACTTTGAAAACACTTCTTCGACAGGGCGTTGCAATAAGAGGACATACCGACGAAGCATCAAATATTTTCCAGTTCAACAAAGACAAGGCCATCGACCATGTAGGATTAAATCTTATTTTGAAAGAAAACCAGTATATGTCTCATGACATTTTAGTTGAGCAAGAAGAACAAGTGGTGCTAAGTGCAAGAAATAATTTGGTAAATGACGTGAATGCGAGCAGATTTTATGCAATCATTTGTGACGAGTCAAGTGACATTTCAAAAACTGAACAGTTGTCTTTTTCTGTTCGCCACTGCAATGAAAACTACGAGATTTTGGAAGATTTTATCGGCGTTATGCCATGTGACGAAGGACTATCATCTGCAGTCCTACTAAAGTATGTACAGGATATACTGGTCCGATGCAATATGGCCACAGAAAAGATGGCTGCTATGGCATTCGATGGGGCATCGGCCATGAAACGGTTAGCGGTTTTGGTAAAGGATGAAGTTTGCAAACATGCACTTTACATTCACTGCTTTGCTCACTGCAACGAGCTAGTCTTCAAAGATGCAACATCACTATCCAGAATGATTGCTGACGCTCAAGATTTCTGTGAAGATATTTATGCTCTTGCTGGTGTAAGCCCGAAGAGAGTTTTGCTTTTTGACAATATCCAGAAGGAACTGTCAGACAATGCTGAAAGTACCCAGGGCAACTTAAAGCTGCGAACTCTTTCAAGAACACGGTGGACTACAAGAGGAGCTGCTGCAAATGTTATTCTAAAGAAGAATCGCGAGCTCCAAGAGACCTTGAAGACCTTGTCCACGGATGTAAGTGTCACACCAGAATACAGAGCAAAATCAAAAGGGTTGCTGCGAAAACTCAAGTATTTTCCTGAAATATTCAAGCTGGTTGCAATGAATGAGCTAGCATACCTACTTGAGAATAACTCAAAGCAGTTACAAAGTGCAAGCCTGACGACAGAACAAGCTACAGCAAGCATTGACAAGCATTATATTCGCCTACAGGAATTCAGATCAACTGAAGAATTCGAGCGTCTATTCACCAAAGCAGAGAAGGTAACTGGAGTACAGCATGATGAAAGCGGTGTTCAACAAAACACGAATCGACAGGAGCACTGTGATGATGAGCCGATTTTGGCAAAGAGAAAGAGAACCACTCCTGCCTACATGACGGACTACGTAATCCATTCCAGCACTCCAATTGCACCAGTCACCTTAAATGAGAAAGAAGAGCTACTACGTATTTATTATGAAACATTGGATGCTATCAAAGAAGCCATCAAGACTCGCTTCGACCAAGATGACCTGTCAGTTCTAAAGGCAATAGAAAGTTGTCTTTTGTATGGAGCAAATAAGGAATATTCCAGTTCTAATGAGTTTGTGGACAAGCTGGGTGATCTTTCGGAAGTAATCGACCTACAAGAGCTAAAGAACGAGCTTCAAGAACTTCCTGTTCATATCAAGCTTTACAACAGGGAATCCGAAATTCCTCTGAGGAAAGTTACCAAGGTCTCCACCATTTGTGATGTCTTGAACAAGAAACAAAGTTCAAAAGAATGCCTTCCTGAAATCGACAAGTTGTTATGTTTTTACAATTCCGTGCCTCTAGTGTCAGCAACCGCTGAAAGAAGCTTTAGCGTCATGCGACGAATTAAATCGTGGTTACGGTTAACAATGTCCGCAAACAGTTTAAACAACAGAATGTTTAGCACCATTCACAAGAACCGCATTGACGATGTCTGTACCTTCAAAATTGCTAAAGATTTCGTTCAAGCAAATGAGCAGCGGCGCAAGTACTTTGGACGATTTTAATGAAGGAAACAGGTGGGAAGTTTGTCTGAGCATGCGTTCGAATTCGCGCGGTTATTAGAAATGAGATCTGGGGCGAGTATATTCGGCTATTGAATTTCTGAGCGATTTTTACAGATTTTGGCCTAGTTTTTTTTACCAGCCGAAAATATTTGATAGTTTCATTGACTGAGAGTGCAAGCAAATGAATAATAACTTTTAAAAATTTAAAAATTGCGTAAAGAAACATCTTTATACGTATCGGAAAAGATCGGAGACTCTCGGAATTCGACGGAAAATCCCAGAAAATCACCAAAAATTCGTACTAGCGCGAATTTTGATGTAAACAAATTCTTCCCCAATATAATGTATATGCTATTAGGGGTATTTTAAACCGTATTTGGTTTTGAGGCTCTCGACAAAATTTTATTTCTTTATCATTTCACTGTGCTGATTTTCACACCTTGAATTGCTATTTACTATATTGGAGAAAAAGAGAAAAATATTCATATGATTTCAAAACTGCCCTTTTTTCTGGAATCAATGGGCTTTAATCTCTCAACCGAATCGCTTTAACAAGCAAGAATTGTATAAACATAGAATTTCTGGCAGCATTTTCAGAGGTACTTTTGTGAACAATTTCAGATCACTAAAATAGTGTCGCCGTTTTTGGTATCAGCGCGAATTTTTATATCTAAATTACTTTGATTAAGGGATTAAGAAAGGTTCAAACTATCGTTTAAGGATAGTCTCGTTTTGAAGCTCTCGGCTAGATTTTTTACAATCTGAAGTTGAAAATTTGGCTTTTTCTTATTTTTCGCAAAATGGCGATTTTGGTCCTACCAAATCTCACAGGTTTTGATAATAAGAAAACTATTTCAGTAATTTTTGTATAGAAAAATGTGTAAAAAATTCAATTCAAACCCACCGTAAGTTTAACTTTTTAATTTTATCTGTTCACGGAGCCAAAACAACTAGCATCTTCGAACAAAGTAAAATTTCGCTCATGTTTCGTCGTAGAATAATATCCTTTATAGTTCTCTGATTTCAGTCCAATTTCTTTCGTCCTGTTTATTTTGTCATAAACTTTGTAGAAAAGTATTTTAATACTGATAAATCGACTGTTTTCTAGCCAAAAAAACACTCGAAAACTTGTTTTTGCTCATTTTAACAAATTTTGAAAGAATTTTTTTGCGTGCGCCCGCAATTTGCTGACCCGCGCTGGCAAAATTCCCACCTGTTAATGAAGGATATTTCATTTGTGTTTTCCTAAATATAATTCAATGTAAAGTAATATGTAAAATAAAATCATAGAATTTACTTTATAAAAACACGTTGTAATAAATATCTACATATCTAATATATCTAGATATCCAATAAATACAATCTAATTTTATACGAGATCAGATAGGAAAATATAAAATTGTTCTAATCAATGGAAAAAATGTGTTATCCAACCAAGTTAAATAATTACGTACACTGAAAAGATCACCAGTGGTCCAGTACCCATATAGAAAAATGTTAGCCAACATTACCGCACAGAAAAATCAATGTCAAGAAAAAGTGCCCTTTTTAAATGGCTGCCCCCGCCGCTTCAGGTAGCTTCCGGCGCCCGTGATTACAATGTTCTCACTTAGCATGGCATGCACACAGGGTTACGCATGAATGAATACATAGCTAAGCCGCCAGGTTTGAATAAGTTAAACAAAATCCATAAATATAAACTTCAAAGATTTTCTTGCACTTCACTTTGTTGAACTAGAATACTGGGTTTGGTGGATAATCCAAGTGAGTAGATATATACACAATTTAAGACCTAACCAGGAACGGATGCGAAAAATGCAACACTAGGTCCTCTGGCAGGAATTGAACCCACGGCCCTGCGATTCCGGTGTATGTCAATAGTTTAACTAAAACCTGTAAGAATGTACTTTTAGTGCCTATCAGAGTTGACAAGTTATTTGCTACGGATATATACAAAGGTGAATGTCATGTAATGGGATATACAGTAATAGCTATTGTCAGACAAATTTTCTGACACCACGGCAATATGCACAATACTCAGGGACAGTACTCACTGAAATTCTTTAAAATCTCGGCACTGAATCAGTGTGAAGAAAACATAATTGTTATAGATGTATCGGTGTTTCTAGCAGAATTATCTGAAAGTGTTTCAAACGAGGGATATGGCTCTTATAGGACAAAATTGACATTTCTCACTGCTGTCCGTATTAGAACAGCTCACTTCAACTCGTTGCCATTCGAATATTTGTCTTAGTGCGCGCAGAACTGAGACCCTGTCTGTTCTGACAATAATATGGGAACTCGACTAGACAAAAATATTAAGTCCATTGTAAAATAGGAATAAAAACATATTTCTATGCCTACAGTAGCCTATTTAATAGGTCAAACCTTGCACAAATCAGAATGATTCAGTCAGGCAATTTAGACGATCAATTGCATATCTGTGACTTTGCAAAATATGGAAATCAGCAAGAGAAAGCAAATGCGAATGGATAGAAAAACCTTTTAAAGACATCTCTATGTAAGACTTCCATGCTTTACAGCACTAACAGCTCAAGCAAAGTCGATAGCACATTAGCAGAATATATAGTTTATATATAAACAGACACTGAATCTAGCTGCGATGATCGATTGTGTGCTTTCAGCGTTTCATGACATAGATATATAAATTGAGATTGCCAACTTTCCAAAAAGGAGTAAACAAATGTAAACGTAACATAAAAACAAAAGACAAAATATCTTACCTTGAATGGTCAAAATATACTTGAAAAAGCTTTAGAAATTCGATAAAAATTCGAAGATTCCGTCCGTCAAAATCGAAAAGCACATGGAACTGAGCGAGTTTAAAATTTGTGTTCTGCGCATATCAAGCGCGCTCGACCACAATTCCATGCGCTAAATAAAATTTACTTAAAAACTCCCTCTCTGCACACATAAGGCTGCTGCTACGCTCGCTCGCTTCAGGCTCGCTCGCTCCGCAGCAATTATATATAATTTAGGCATTAGCACATTTTCAATTTTGAAAGGTGAAAGGTTTCGTATTTGGTTTTTGCATTCATGGTCTTGGACTTGGAACATATATTTTTGCAATGTATATTAATTTCATCTTAAGTCTCGAGTTTTCTGTCAACAGAATCCCGCTATATACAGATTTAAATTGTTCTGGGACAGTGAAATTGTTGTTTCTTTATATGCGGTAAACCTGCATGTAGCCGGTTTATATACTTATACCCTGCCTTACTCGGTCAATATATATGTTCAATGTTTCAAGATTAACACGTGTATGTACCAGTTTAATAAACAGTTTATTGTCGTGTCTAAATAGTCGCCGTTAAACTGTAAAGATACGGACAAATGTGCATTTGGCAACGAAACGATTTTAGAGTAAAATCGCAAACTTAAATTTTTGAAAAGCCCGTTATAGCGCTTAGTCTTAACCTTAGGAATATATCGTATATTGAGGACTTTAGTTGCAGGGCCACCTTAAGTTAATTTTGAATCTAATCAATATACGAATTTCAAGAGTATTTTATATGATATCAGCGATTCTTTATATTAATGCACCGAAAATATAACGCGCCTTTAATGAATTTCTAGCATTCATAAAACAAAAGATGAAATATGATTACATTCAGACAATCTTGGCCAAAAACCGTAGAACGATGAGTCATTTTCTGTGCATTAGTAATGCACCCCCCCCCCATTCAATGTTGATGTTTAATGACTTGGCATCTGGGACAAACACACTATTACGTCAAGTAAAAATGCTAGAAAGCAACATTGAATGGGGGCGCGGGGGAGATACAATTTCATGTTAAAACCCGATAGTAGGGAAAATCGCGCATTCTGTCAGTCGTTCTACGAACTTTTGCCCAAGATTGTAGCAGCAGTTGTGAAAAATTCAACTATAGGTCCTGCTGCAGGAATCTAACCTGCGGCGATGCGATTCCGGTGCAACGCGCTGCCAACTGAGGCACAGAGACCAGTTGCCTTGAGCTCAAATTCATGTATAAATACTAGGGTGATCCTAATGTTTGGTACGAGAGAACATATTCTAATTTTTGGGCATCTCGTTCGATAGAGCTGAATGGTGAAGGTGTTTGTTGATGGAATTTTCGAGCGAAAATTATATACATATCTTTAGACGTAAACAGGAGCAAGTGCAACTATAGGCCTAACCAGAAATTGGCACCACACTTGCATATATACATGAACTTGTGGTTAGCTCTTGACGACTGCACTGCAAGCGCAGTTGGCTGAGCGCGCTTCGTCCGGGATTGCAGGTTCGATCTTACCAGAGGGCATTATAATGCTATTACACTGAGTTGGGGTTATGGCCAAGTTATGGTTAGTATACAAACCATACGAACTTCAAGAGGGTTGATCCATTTACCTTGAGCAGGTGTTTCCTCTTGTTTTGCCTTTGCTGGTGTTGGGTTTTCTGCCATTTCTTTACTATAAGAAGAAAATGCACCATTACATTACCACTCGGTTACTGGGTTCACTAGTTTATATGACGTATATAAACATGAATTCACACAATCATTAAAGATTTTGGACCAACGTTTTAACGGCTTAACGCAATAAAACTAGATTAAAAACACTTTAACATTTCGAGCGAAGGCCCTTCGGCGTCAAAGTTAGTCGAAATGAAAGTTTTTTAAATTTTTCAAGCAGAAGAGAATTATGCATGCATGCCTGACCTCAGACAGAGACAGCTTCTTATATCTACTGAGTAGTCGACGTTGCATAGATTTGTCCAAATTGTGAAACTGTACATTTTGTCTTCCTATGTAAATTGTGGCGCCATCCATAATAATCAATATTTTCACAAGCGTACAAACCCTGGACTGTGAGGGGGGGGGAGGGGATTTTATGACCAATGTATACACGTTCTCAAATGTCGATGTTTCGACATTTTTACTGTCTGCAGCCTTGTAAAGACATTCACAATTATGGATGATCCCTTATCAGTGGCGTAGCTACCGGTCATGCTTGTCATGCCCAGCATGACTAAATATTTTCACAAAATTGAGAGTTTTTATTTCCATGTTCCGTCTAAAACATTGCTTTGTTTATCCCAAAGCTTTAAAATTCAACATTGTAATTTTTCTGGATTTTTCATTATTATTTTTAAAAATTTTCCGCTTTCTGTTACATTTACGCAATTTTACAGCCTTGCCGACTGTTGCCGAGTCTGTTTCCTAGCAACTGCAGCTATACAAGACTCGTTTCCGGCAATATATCGATTCATGCGCGACTCGTGTTTCACTCATGCTCTTTTCAGAAGGCATGAATTATAATATTTAATACAAATAATACTGGCTTCTGATTGGATAACTGGCCTTGCGCATGCTCAAAACGGCTGTTTATTGAGCCGAGCTCATGCTATTTGGAGAAGGCATGACTGAACACACTTCTGTAAGGTGAGTAATTATCATATTTATATTGTCTTTGCGCGTTTATACTTCAGCAAGTGTGACGAATCCTGCTCCTATTGAAGCGGATATTATAAGTGATTTGCTGATTTTTAAGTTTAGATATAGGTAATGAGAACCATAATGGTGGTATATAATTTATAATTGTAACAACAGTCCCTAAGTAAGCTGCCAAGTTGAAAAACTAAGAGTGAAATATGATCGTGTATAGGCCTATTGCCTAATGGAGTTTGGCGCAATGCATGCCGGTAGAGTGGTATCAAAATCACTTCTTCGAGAAATTTTGTTGTCATGGCGGCAATTTTGTTTCAAAGAACAAATGATTAATTTTCTATCAAATCTACGTCGCGATCGTTGTTATTTTTTTCGCTGTGTGTAAAGAGAAGCCTTGGCTAAATTCTGTGCAAATTAAAAGGAATTTGCTTCACGTATTACGGAGAAAACAGCCGTCAAAGGACGCCATGAGTGAACACAATTCGAACATATTCATCGTTTTAGAATCGATTTGCTCAACGTTTTCAGGTATTGTAATGTTGTAAGAGACCGTCAGTAAACGATTTTGCTCTAGAAATATTCTCATGTTGTCTATCAATGCTGATCATGTATTTTTACCGATTGATCTTACGTTTTATACCCATATTTTGCGACTTAAAATTGATACAAAAACTGCCCTAGAATGCTGTAAACAATGGCCTTTGTGACGTACAAGAACAGAGCTTCTCTTGTGTTTTGGCGCGAAAATTTGACTCGCATTTAGGCAAAATTTAATGTATTTGCAAAAGCATTATTTAAATTTCATATCTGCTAGTTTTTGCACGAGTTAAAGCAGTTTTTGTAAATGTTTTTCTACTTGGAGTGCCTTGGTTCTTTCATTCTACAAGTAAACAGTAGGTTTTTTAAAATTCTAAGTCATAAAACACACTCTAAATAGGTTTAAAAAGCTGCAGGATTGTAGTTTTAGCATTTATACATCAGATACATTGAAGTTTTAGCGTTACAGTCAGGTATTAAGTCATAGTTAAATATATTTCTATGTATAAATTATTAAACCTTTTGCACAGTATTAATTCAATATTAAAAGGTAGTCTGTAAATTATTTACTGTACATATTGTGTATTGAAATCAAATTGTAAATAGTACTTTCTGAATAAGTGTAACTCGAGGTGTAGCTTAGGTTATTGTATTTTTTAAATATTCAAGTGGTATTCAATTTTTCAACTAACTATAGGATTAAATTATTGTAATGGTGATGAACAAAGCACTTCGATAGGAATCAAACGAACAGCTGCAACAAGGTGAAACTGCTATTTAAAATCACTTGTCAATTGTAACCCCCATGCACCCTCCAACATCTAGAAAAGGTGGGAAGATAGATGTTAATACCTCCATACTAAACAATGGCCTGATTCCCTGAGGAAGACTGGACTGACTAACCCGGGCTAATCTCCCAACATATGGGGGAAAGATTTAAAGACATTTCAATTGATTTATTGAACAAAGAATATCTTTTAAAATTTATAAATTCTTGTTCAATATTTTCAAACACTGAAACACAATGCTGTACACATGCAGGACAGAACCACTCTCTTTCAAATTATTTAAATTATTGCAAATTATTTTGCTATTCTGTGAGAAAACAAATCCAGGAACTAATTTCATTGCCACTGTGTAGAAAAACAAACATGCAAGAAAACAAACAGATATAATATAATTTGCTTAATATTTGAGATCATGTGTTTAGATCAGACTTAACAGGCCAACCTTAGACTGTGACTAGGCTGTATAGCCAAGCCCCCTAAACGTTTCCCCATATTTAATATGCCCCACATTCAAGGGTCGGGAATCCATATTAACTCATTAGCTGGAATACGCCCAGATGTGCCCTACTTTAGTATTTTATTCTGTCTAACGCCCAATCAGTCTCGTCAGTGGTAGGGTACTGCCAGTTAATGGGTTAACAAAACTATCGGCCAGATGCACCCTACTTTTATATTTTTCAGTACTCTGTCTAACGCCAGAGGATCTTACTTGTTAGTGGCAGTGGCGACTGTGGCGTAGGAACCGGAGGGCACATGATCCCCCAACCTTTCTTCAAAGTGCCCCTTTCTCCAGCTAATTCAAAGTGCCCTTTACTGAAGAAGAGGTCCCCCCCTTGAAGTAACAGTTACTTCCTATGCCTATAGTCAGTGGTAGGATACTGACACTTAATGGGAAATCCCCCACCTAGTCATGCTTAACCAACAGTCAATAGAGGAAAAACGCCCCACATTTCCCTACCATTCCTCAAGGTGGGGGGAGTGGGGTTACAATTGACAACTGGAATTGAGTATTCAGTGGAATAAGTCCATATGACAGCTCTGGGTCCCTACAACTGTAATTCTAACAATTCCCCCACTCCTTGATACATCATACAATAGTATTCTTAGCCTTATATATTGTTAATTGTAACTCCCACTCCCCCACCTCAGGGAATTGTGGGGCATTTTTCCTCTATTGACTGTTACTAAAGCCTGACTAGGTGTCAATAAATCAATTGAAATGTCTTTAAATCTTTCCCCCATCTGTTGGGAGATTAGCCAGGATTAGTCAGTTCAGTCTTCCGCAGGGAGAGTGTTTAGTATGGAGGTATTATGTACTTTTACCATATATATCGCAAGACAAACATCTATCCTCACACCTTTTCTCAATGTTGGAGGGTGGGGGTTACAATTGACAAGTGATTTTAAATAGCAGTTTCACCTTGTTGCAGCTGTTCGTTTGATTCCTATCGAAGTGCTTGGTTCATCACCATTACAATAATTTAATCCTATAGTTAGTTGAAAAATTGAATACCACTTGAATATTTAAAAAATACAATAACCTAAGCTACACCTCGAGTTACAATTATTCAGAAAGTACTATTTACAATTTGATTTCAATACACAATATGTACAGTAAATAATTTACAGACTACCTTTTAATATTGAATTAATACTGTGCAAAAGGTTTAATAATTTATACATAGAAATATATTTAACTATGACTTAATACCTGACTGTAACGCTAAAACTTCAATGTATCTGATGCATAAATGCTAAAACTACAATCCTGCAGCTTTTTAAACCTATTTAGAGTGTGTTTTATGACTTAGAATTTTAAAAAACCTACTGTTTACTTGTAGAATGAAAGAACCAAGGCACTCCAAGTAGAAAAACATTTACAAAAACTGCTTTAACTCGTGCAAAAACTAGCAGATATGAAATTTAAATAATGCTTTTGCAAAATAAATTAAATTTTGCCTAAATGCGAGTACATTTTCGCTGCAAAACACAAGAGAAGCTCTGTTCTTGTATGTCACAAACGCCATTGTTTACAGCATTCTAGGGACTAGGGCAGTTTTTAGTATCAATTTTAAGTCAGAAAATATGGCTATAAAAGTAAGATCAATCGGTAAAAATACATGATCAGCATTGATAGACAACATGAGAATATTTCTAGAGCAAAATCGTTTACTGACGGTCTCTTACAACATTACAATACCTGAAAACGTTGAGCAAATCGATTCTAAAACGATGAATATGTTCGAATTGTGTTCACTCATGGCGTCCTTTCACGGCTGTTTTCTCCGTAATACGTGAAGCAAATTCCTTTTAATTTGCACAGAATTTAGCCAAGGCTTCTCTTTACACACAGCGATAAAAATAACAACGATCGCGACGTAGATTTGATAGAAAATTAATCATTTGTTCTTTGAAACAAAATTGCCGCCATGACAACAAAATTTCTCGAAGAAGTGATTTTGATACCACTCTACCGGCATGCATTGAGCCAAACTCCATTAGGCAATAGGCCTATTGACCATGTGTTGGCAGTGAGCTCTATATATATCTGGAGTAAGAACTTCTAATGTTCGGCCAATAGGCCAAGTGAAGCCAAAGATGGCGGCAATTGACGTCCAAACTCATGAAGGTCATAAACAGTTTTCATACCATTTTTCTAGCTAATTCCAGTTTATACTAACAGATCGCATCGCTAATCAAGTTATTAGTTCATAAAATCATGATGTTATTGTTTACATCGGAGTAAAAACACAAAATTTCGGCACACTCCTTGCCGGCTTGTGCAAACCGCGCGGTCGAAAACAATAGAAAGGGATTGGCACTGGACGTCAATTTCCGCCATCTTTGGCTTCACTTTTTGGACATAAGTTCTCACTCCAGATATATATATATAGAGCTCACTGTGTGTTGGTAGCACTGAGCTATACTATATTACTGGAGGACGTGCTCGGCAGAAAAAAGTGTCCGCAAAAACATGGCGGATTTTGGCCTTTGCTTACGTCATTACCATGACGACTGGTTCCTTTTGCCCATGGTAATTACCACTGACCAGGCTCAATTCTGAGCCCGCTACAACATTCACACCCCCCTGGTTTTTGCAAAATATATTTTAGCTTTTTGAGTTTTTGCAGTAAATTCTCGTTGTTTTCAATATTTTCCACATATTTTTCGACCTTGGAGCATTTCCGCGAATAAAGTGCAAGTCGCACAAGTTATTCTCGTCCGCAAAAGCCAACAAACAGATAGTAAAACCTCGAAAATGTGGTCATTTTTTTGAAACCAGAACTAGCAGGTAATTAATATTTTGCAGTTCACATACTATAAATGATAATAGTTTATATAATGTTTCATTAAACACTTGGTGGGAATAAATGTACAGTACAATGTATTTGATATTTTACCAACGAGGATTTGAAGTTTGGTTGTAAAAAATACATAAACTTTATTTTATTTTACTTTATTTTACTATGGTCTACTTTATCCACATCTATAATTTCATACTATTTTATCAATATTTGATGTTCTGAATACGTTGTATGTATTTTGCCATTTAGAAAATTATAATTTTCTGTCAGTAGTATGAAGCCATGTATTTTACAATTATCAGAATATCTTGATTCTCTCAAGAATCCTGAGGACTGGTTTACGACATAAAGCTATATAATTTATGTGCTACTATCTTTAAAGTAGGGAATTAGGATAACATAGAATTAGGGTTTTGTGTTCTGTAACTACAATTTATGTATATGCTAGGAGTGTCGGAAAAAGTTCAGGGTGCTATTGCACACAATTTGTACCTAGCTTTCTGGCCAAAGATGTCTTTAGGTTGAGGATTTTGAAGAACTAGGATTGTATTCCTGAAATGTATTAAAGCAAGCCTGGCAAGACCTAGTAACTGACCCAGGGCAAATCAGTCGATGCCCCCCCCAGTCTTGCACCCATGAAAAAGTTCAACCAGTCCCCACTAAATGCACGCCAGGGATGCACTGTGTAGTGTTCTGGCCAATTATCACCTGGGAATTTTTTGCAAAGTTTAATACTTTTATAGTTTGGGTTATGTTATTGTAGGATTTGCAGACTTAGATGAATCATGCAACTACCTAAAAATTAGAACAAACTTCAACATTTCAAGCAAAGGTCTGGCCTTTTAGTCTGCCCAACAAAGGGTCTATGCTCAAAACATGGAATTTTGTTCCTATTTTGTATGATACATTTGTTGTATCATACATCCAAGCCTGCAAATAGGATAGGTTTTTCAATAAATATCACTTAAATATGCAACAATCTTGAAAGGTCACTAACTTGTTCACCCTTTGAGCATCATCTCTATGAGTGAAAGGTATCACAGACCATATCAGGTGTAAATGCCCCAGTGTGCCAAAAGTTCCAGTGTCCCTGGCTTACAATATTTTTGAATAACCTATATCTATTCTTTTATTGCAGAATTATCCAACAATGATGCAGTACACAGTGGTGTTTTTATTTAATTTCTTCAAAGAATAACTATTAATTAATTAGCAGTAAATATTCTAAAAACTAAACTTTATAATCAAATTATTATGATATTATTGTAACTTTCATGCTCCATGTGCTACAACTTTGCTTTGGCTGTTCTACACTTTGGTCACTTGTGCCATTTCTTGTTGTACCTATAACAGATTATTCATCCATTATTTCTATACTAGCTTATAATTGTGAGGACACTGTGGAGATACACTGTGGGTCAATATAGAAAAGATCTAGACTCCCAACACATGATAGGAATTTTCTGCAGTTCAGGTGGCGAAGGCAGATGTCTAAAGGAGAGGAGTATAAATTAGCTACTAATTTCCTCCATGAGGGAGGTGTGGATATTTTGTGGAATAACCCATCACTGCTTGTGCTGGCTTTCATTATCAACATCACATTTACTGTGTTATAGGCACATATGTGACAGACAGCCTACAGATTCTTAAAGGGGTTGATCCATACCAGCGCTTGAACTCCTAGTCAAAAGTGTCATAAGTCATACAAATTTGGGTATGCCTGTATGCATTGGTTGATGCTTAGTTTTTCTGAGGGTAGTGAATTGCCTTAACTAGCTACACAGTAAGCAACTCAGTCTGCAGCACTTGGTGGTATACATGCAGTCAGGCAAGACCAGGGGCATAACTAGTGGGGGAGGGGTCAGTTTAACAATTGCAATTCGTAGAGCAAATTTTGCCATGTTTGTTGGGCAAAAATACATTCAAATCATGTTGAGTGAGAACAAAAGCCTTGAAGATCCAGTTCGGGCAATTTTAAAAATTTGCTAACTATAAATATAGAACATTTTCTGACCATCAGAATTTATAAAATATTCCCCAAAGTGCATGAAATGGTGTTTCAGAGCCTCTACATTTCAACATTTTCTGGGGGAGCATGCCCCCATACCGCCTGGTGGCCTATTGCTTTCGGCACTCAATACCTGTGCATTCCCACTAGCGGCACGAGGTACGCATAACCTTTTTGGTTTTTCCCGGCCCCTTTACGTTATATCCTGACCACACCCTTTCGTCGGGCAACATGATCTACACCACCCAATGTTTTTCCCAAGTTATGCCCCTGGGCAAGACTTGTCTATAATATAAGCCACATGGGCTTAATATTATAAATGTCAATAATATTATATACAAAGGCGCAAAACCTATGGTAAGGTTATCAATTTGGCACCATAAATATGTATAAAACCACAAATATAAATTTATATAAACTGCTAAACTCTAAAACATACAGAACATAAAAGCGAGTGGTGAAACTGATAATAAAAGCTTATCTGCACAATTTTTAGTCAATCAGTCAGTTTTATTTATCGACTGTTGTAGATCTCTTGCCTTGTTTACGTTTTTCTTACTGGCAAAACTTTGTTAAAGCTCCCAGGAGAGCTTTGTTATTGTGATATTCATTGTTGAATCACAATGGAGAACTATATCTCTTGTAAAATCAGAATTTGCCTGCCTAAAATAATTATATTTGACGGAAAATAAAAAAAAATTCACGAATCCTACCTGTGAGACTGCGAGAAGAAATATTCTTCCTTTATAGTGAATTGTTGCATCCACGAGTGGAATGAAAGGAACTTTGACCTTGACGTTGTAAGACAATCAATACAAGTAGGAGAAAATCAGACAAAAAACAAGATTTTTAGCTTTAAAAAAATTCAAAATATTTGTGCAAAAACCAGGGGGGCAAAAACTTTGTTTAAAACTTAGGATCGCGGTTGGTCAGTGGCAATACCATGGCCAAAAGGAACCAATTGGCGTCAGCAAATGCCAAAATCCGCCATGTTTTTGCGGACACTTTTCTGCCAGGCGGACATTAGCGGCACGTCCTCCAGATATATTAAGCTCAGTGGACGGGACTCGACCTTTTCGTAAGTTATGCGCATGCGCAAGTTCAAGCCGAGAGAAGACTTCCATTTTGCAAACTTTTTTCAAAAATAGTTTTGCACTCATTTTATAAGTAAGTCTCTATGTAAGTAAGCTTACATATTAACTCTACAAAACAAGAGGAAAAATTAACAAGAGGAAAAACAGTCGAAAGACCAAAAAAGGAGCCTTTTAAACAGGCAAGTGTCTATTTTGCTGTTTTTTTGCATGCTTGCTTTCATGCTTTACCGATTTTTTAACATAGCATGCAGTATAGTTTGTGAATTTGAAAATGTGTAGATCATTCTGTGTGGTCAATACAACATTGATTGATCTTTAAGAGTTGATTTAAGTATTGATTCAAATATGTTATAGAAAAATAAAAGAAATATTAAATCTCAAGTGCGAAGTAGAAAAATACTCCTCGAAAAGCAGTTGAAGTTTTTTGAAAATTTCGAAACGTTTTGTGAACGTCTAAGGTTGAATGTTACAGTAAATCTAAGCTAAAAGAGTACATAATAGCATATACCCACTTTATATAGTTGGGCACTTGATAATTTTATAGTTAAAAACAAAATAATATTTTGTACAAATTAAAATATAAAAAATATACAATGTTGCGTGTTACCATGGTTACATATTCGTCGACACAGTACTTCATGTTACAATAACTTTTGGGGAGTAAATTGTTTGGTTCAAATGGCGAGGGGATTCTGCATGCATGTATTTCTAGTTATTATTATTATTACACACTCTGGTGCCTCTCTCCTCCGCAGAGCCTCCTTAGTATTTACAAATAACTTACATGAAGTTTCTTGAATAAAAGTGAGCGCGCGGGGAGTGATGGGAAGATTGAAATGAAGGCGAGGAGGCTCTGCCAGATAATGCAAAAAAGTATGGTTTTCGAACCAAACTTTTTGTTTGACTGCTTTGACATCTTTTTAAACCCGAAATGGACGGAAATGTGGTAGAAATTGAAATAAATCTTCATAATCTGAGTATCGAAGGTCAGTGGAGGCATTTTTATAAAGAAATTTTGCAATTTAGAGGATATTTTCAGTCAACATATCCATATTCATTTGCAATTTCTCGCTATTTTTCGGTGCAAATTGACAGCAGAAGATATTAATGTTGGATTCACTCCAGGAGAGTCAAGTACGCCTGAAAAGGAAAGTGGAAAACATCTCTTAACACCCTCGAAGGTTGATATCGAACCGCCATATTTATTACATTAACTGGCAGAGGCTACTTTTATTTCGCTCTTCCCATCACTCCCTGCACGCTCACTTTTCCCTCACTAGAAACTTCATGTAAGCCTCTGCGGAGGAGAGAGCTCTGGTGCCACACGATGACACGAGCAGTGGACACGAGTTCGTTCAACTGAGCCTGGTATAAGTACTAATCTGAAGATCCGCGGCTTCAACGTACAAAATACTTCATGTAGCATTCTAACAAGTTCGCATTAACTGTCCACGTGTGATCGTCACAGCGTGCGTGAGAAAAATATAATCAGGATTTAATGGAACAGATTGCGTGACTGTGTTATATATATACATTTTTATGACGAGAGTTGTACTTTTTTGTCAATATTTGAATATTCTACATTTGCCTTCAAATTTTCTTCGTTTTATTGGAATTTCCTTCAGAATTTCATTTCCTTCAATTTTCTATCATTTTGAATTATATCATTTTGTCAAAATTTCCGTTCAAAAGGAAATTTTCTTCAAAGTGGAACCACTGGCCAACGGCGCAAAGCGCCGTTCGGGGCGTAAGCCCGGGGCGAGGATGCTAATGCCGCTCGGCTATTGACTCCCGAGCAAATTCCCGAACAAAGCGAAGTTCAAAGAATCAAAGTCATGGAAATGTAACAAAATTATGCAATCGACGGTATGACAAACCGAGAGAGAACTGGTATCTAGCAAGTTCTGATTGGATAAAAGGAAGATTTTGTTTTCACTAAAACTATACAATTACGAAATCTTAAAGAAAGAACATGCCGATTAGTGAAAATATATGCCAGAAAGATATTAAAGATACTTGAAGAAATAAGACAAACATGCAAAAACCTTGCTGAAACGAAGGGAACAAACACGAACATTTTTGCATAAAGAAACGGCAGTGTAAAAAAATATCGGTTGGCGAATTGTAAAGAGTTGACTGGTCGCCTTGCGTTGTAAATATTGACAAAACTAGAACTTATCTTTATTGTAATATATATGACAACTTTTGATTTTGCTAATGCCTAATGGCATTGCCTCGGCATGACCCTGGTGTAAATAGCCGTAAATAGCTGTACTTTTTCCACTAAAATATGATATTCTCACAGTCACAGTACGTCAGTAGGACAGATCATTTTGCACTACTTTTGTATGAATAGATCTTCTTGTACGACCGTGAATTTGTGTACTGTTTACTGATCAGGATTGCCTCTTCTTTGAATAAAATCATGCAAAATATATTTAGTCTACATAGAATAAGGCGATGGGTTACTGCATGCATCTATTTCTAGTTCCCATTTTATAATTCACAATGAACACGTGATCGGAGATCACAGACGGTGAAATTGCTATCCAAGGCCTGTTCATAAGCCCAACAGATAAACAGATAACTAGGTTTCCTTCTACTACGCTCCGACCGTCTTAATGAAATATTTTCACTAGAAGAGTCTGCCTGTTGTTCAATCGAATTCGGTTTAGTTTTGCATGTAGGAATTCCAAACTTTCATTCCTTAAGTCGTAAATCCATGTATTTAGTCGGTCGATTCGGTTGCCATCAGCGATTATTATCTGAAATAGTGCCCCGGGCCCCCCACTAAAGGGGGATCCCGAAATAGAAATGAAGTGAAATATGGATATATGTTACTGTAAATAGTCTCTCAGAATGCAGGAATTTGCCATTCGTGAGACACTAGAATGCCCCCGGACCCCACTAAGATATTTTAGTACTGAATGCAAATTCAGAATGTTATTTAAAACGTTAAGCACTACAGAACGTAATACAGAAGTTCAAAGATATGGAAATCAGTTTTCTAAACAAGCACATTACGCCAAAGATCTTTGAGAATGGAAAATAGTTCGGCCCTAAAGTTATGTTTTGCCCCGGGCCCCCAAATGTATGTGCGGCCCTGCATGGAGTATTCTATAATTATGTATTTAAGAATGGGCCATACGCCGACTTTTTCAGCGTTTTTCGTTCAGCGTTGAGAATTTTCAATAATCACGTATGTAATTTTACTAATTACGAATATTCTCATCGGTACGAATGAAGACGCGCAACAGTATACTGGATATAGTGTTGGAGCAGTCGCTGCAAACGATCAGTATGCCAAATGAATATAGAGTGCCATATACTGCGATGGTGTCCAGCATGTGACCAATGTAAATAAGCGATAAACGTGTACGCGTTTGCAAAATGGTATTACAGCTACAAGATACATCAAGTTAGTAGAGAAGACAGAACATTTATTGTTCACAGTGCTCATATTATTGTGTTGCAATTAAGGATACTTATCAGTGCAGCTGTAGCCCTTGCTAATTATATGAATATTAAATGAGTGCGCCACCCTTAAGGCCGTTTTCCACTTTAACGGTATAGTAACGTACCTTTGTGTCCAAGTCATTACTACATAAAGGTGTAGTGGAATGCAGTCTTTAGCTATCTTAAAAAGGCCGATTGCACCTACATCACTACTCGTGACTAATTTATTTGATCTGCACGCGGAAGTTCTGTGCAATTGTTAATAATATATGTGCATTGATACCACTGTTCAAATAATGTGCTGTATTGTTCACACTTGCCCTTTTCAATGAATATATTTGCTTTTTTTGTATGCTATATTCCCATTCGTTATCCTTCATAGTTGCCCAAAGCATCACAGCTGAATTGTTTGTCTTTCCGAAGTTTCCATGTCGATCAATCGCAATTGCAGAGCCATAGCTATTGACACGATCTTTCATTCTCAGTACAGCTTTCTCTACAGATTTCTATTTGAAAATAGATACACGGTGAAATCGAACCCGGGGGGCATTCTTAATTTCTTTACAATATATAATCCACTTTATTATCTATTTGGAACAAATAATAACTTCGATTATATATTTCACTGTATGTATAAGTAGACTTAAATTCGTTTACATTTTTCACGAGTGTTATACCAATATACTAATAAGTTGTGACTAGCGGGAGATGTTAATGTACTGTTGTACATAATTTAGTGCTAAGAAAACAACGTACTTCGACGTGGCAAGGAAAAAATGAAGTTGCTATAAAAACTTGCTGTAAATTATATAATATTTAGTTATCTTTCTCTAAGGCGAGGCGTTTATTATTCAAGAAGCGTCTATTGGAGAGAGGCCATCCGCGTTACTTATCAGTGCTGTCCAGCAGCCTGTAACAGTAGTTTGCAAATAGAGTAAACAAAGTGAAAACGTCAACTTTCTTAGCTATTACACTCCATTACACTTAATAATTTCCATAAATTTTAATCCAATGTTTTTAATCTAAGAAACGCTTAATTTTACCTAACTAACGCCCCTGTAGGAAAGGGGCGCTTATTAGATGTGGACTGTGGGGTAGAGAGGGGCCTTTCTCACACAAAGCGCTAATTTCACCGGACATCTATTGATAAGAGGCAACTATCACAGAATGGGCGTTTGTGAAATCATTTACGGTTTCCCAAAAGCGCCAAGTCGAATTAAAAGTACATTATTATCTTAACATAAAGTAATTTAAAAATATACCTGAGCATCCAGTCGGCTTTCCATGTTATTAACAACTTCTCTTGCTAAAGTCATTTTCATCAACTGCTCTCCATGTCCACTTGTTGTCGCTGCTCCAAATTCATTTGCGTAACCTCCACAGGCAACCAGTGGTGCATCACCAATACGACCTTTTAATTTCCCTGCTATACCACCTTCAGAAATATAAAAGAAACATAACCATAAATTTGGCATATTCCATTATTCTTTAGTATGTATTGTTTTGACGAGCACGGATGTTTATTATGTTAGACTCAAACAAACATGATTGGTTTGGTAGGGTCTTTGTGTAGCCCTACACGAAATGTATATTTAACCTCAACCCCACCCTAACTCTAATTCTAACCTCAATCCTAACCCTAATCCTAACCTCAATCCTAACCCTAATCCTATATATAATCACAGACATAATTCGTGTGGGGCTACATAAAGACTCAATCGGTTTTGTAGTGCATAGGCCGCTGCCCAGCACGCTGCGGGCGTTTTATTAAACATGGCGTTTGAAGATTAAATCCGTCTTGATTTGTTTATGGTTTAAATCCAATGTAATCCTAAGATACAGCTATTTCAATTAAGGTTGTCCCCGAGCAAAGCGGAAAAGTCGAATACGAGGGCGAAAGGCTTGCTGGGAATCGCTAAAATATTAATGGTCAAGAATTTGACAAACCTCAGTACGTGGTTTCCCAAGAAATTAGCAGTAATATTTCAAAGTAGAAACGTATTAAATATTTTGTAGGCTGTTCTTTGTGGGTAATTCCTTTGAGACGTTTTTATGCATCAGTGGCTCAGAGCTGTGAATGAATCAAGGTGGAATTTATGTCTGACATACAATTTTGTGATGGAACAAGTTCGAGGCATTTTCCACTACGTTATAACGACAGGAGTCACGAATAATCATAAGTTTTGCAGCACGTTTAATTGCAAATTGGTATACAGGGTGTATAAAAAACAAACCTTTCGAAATTAACATATTCTTCTTAACCATAAGATTTTATACCCTTGGGGATTTAAAATGCCTTCTAATCGTATGAGTAGCATAAAGTCTTGTACTTAAGAACCGCAATATGTTAATTTCTTAGGAATCCACTGAGGTTTGTCAAATTATTGGTCCATTAATTTTTTGGCGATTCCCAGCAAGCCTTTCGCGCTCGTATTCGACTTTTCCGCTTTGCTCGGGGACAACCTTAATTGAAATAGCTGTATAGTTGAGCAGAATACAACAATTGGCGTCGAGTATTGAAGTAAATGAGTTAAGTATAATATAAAATGGCTGGAATAAGGTAGGCAGGCATGCATACATGCAGGCATGCAGGCATGCAGGCAAGCAGGCAGTTTGAAGGAACACATGCCAGAAAGGACAAATAATTAAAAGAAAAGAATATTGGTGAAGCGAGAATTACAGTTCATGCGAAAGTGACAAAGAAAGGAGCAACAGGGAAGAATTTTCTCAAGATAGTGAAAAGACAAAACAGCTGTACCAAAGAAATATGGTGACTATGATATGACTTGACATTACAAACTTTTAAAGAAACTGTTAACTTAGAATGCATGCAATATCATAAATTTAGCCCTAAACATACTTTTAGTTTAAGGACGATCTTTGAACTTAAAGCTATATGACTTTACAAGCTTTTATTAACGTTTACTGTTAGGCATAGTTTATATTCATTAACAGTATTTGTTACGTTATTACTGAATGTGTATAGGCCGCTGCCCAGTATACTTCGGGCGTCTTATTAAATATGGCGTTTGAAGATTAATTATTTTTTATTGATGGTTTAAATCCGAAGTAATCCTAGAAAATAGATGAGCAGAATACAGGTTTTTGCTGCTGCACTGTTAATTTGAAAGTGTACTGTCAATTTAGCACTAAAAGTGGTGTTAAATAAAAAAGGTACAAAATAGCACCTTTTTGGGTGCTATTTTAACACCACAATTTAATGTGTCAAATTAGCACCAATAGGGAAGTGCTAAAATAACATCATTTTCGGTGTTAAAATAGCACTGATTTAATACTCTAACCTAACCTAAACACTTTATTGCCCGTATATTGCAGACTATTTCAGATTTTTGTGTCATATTTTAGACTCGATACTTTAGGAATAAAATAGTCTCTGTAAAATTTATATTAAATGTATGCAGCAAACTAGATGGATACAACAAAATTAACACCATTAACATTGGGTATAAATTACAATGTAGTGTCACAGGATATCATACATGATTATACCAGCACAATACCACACGACTATTTGCATTTTCTAATTTACCCACCATCAGCTAACATATCTCACAAGCATGCATGGTCGACATATTTCACTCCTATATGTTTTCTGTTTTTAATACATATGAATAAGTAATTCACATTATAGTTCATGAAACAACTATTACGCTGCCTAGTTTATAAATTTTACTTATACTTCACGGCACGGTCTATTTCTCAGACCCTGTGAACAATAAAAAACCTAATGAATCACCATCTGTATCATATACGTACACAGGGGCGGGCTGGGCGGTCGGGCGGTCGGGCGCGGACCGAGGCCCGGAGAACTTTGGGCCCCCGAAATTCACTAGATTTCGAATGACAACAAACTATTTATGCATTACATTTCTAAATATTGGAATTTTGGGCGTTGAACGTTGCTTACTAAAGTACTAACTGTACTATTGTTTTACTAATATAGCCAACAAAATTAACGTATTAACGTACATGGGCCCGGATTTTATTCCTGACCGAGGCCCGGAAAGTTGCCAGTCCACCCCTGTACGTACATAAATAATACACCACTAATTCCAAAGTACACGTAGGTTGAACTAGATCTATATTACTAGTGAATCTAATCTAGTTTATGTATTCCACAGCATGGCCAAAATTTCGGACCCTGTGAATAAAGTATATATACACCAAACAAACCACCCCCACATGCAGTAACTACCAACAATACACAATCTACTAGAAATACATGCATACAGTAACCCCTCGCCACAGCTAAACAACGACAGTTCCTAAACATTTTAAGCTTTTCGTTGCAAAATCTGCATGCAACGGATGATTTGTTCAAAACCAGAATAGACTTAGTCAGAATGCGATCTTGAAGGGGTAAAAAGAGGCTACGAGAGCTAGGGTTTTTTAATTGCTTAACTGGAAAATATGGCAGTTTCGCCAGAATTTTTACTACTGGAAATAGCATTCGGTAAATTAGTGGCCTACTGACCGAGTCTGTTTATATCTGGGTTTCAGACAAAATTTTGGCGGGGAAAACGATATTGAATCCCCCTTCCCCCCCTCCTCCAAAGGATATTACCATTTAAATGGAGTACTTGACGTAAATACTAAGTGTTTCCGTTCATCTCAAATGTGCCATGACAATTTTAATCATATTACTGTAATAGTTTGGAAGGAAAACAAAGGAAAACTGGAAGAAAATTTATATATAGAGGGATTATATAAAGGAATTTTAAGGATTTTTGCAAGGATAAACAATAGAAATTTGTTTCAAACTGTGGAAGCACTGTAGTCATGGCAACACGATCAGTAAGAAAATTTGTTCAGTTTTTAGCGTACAAATTACACTACAAAACCGGCAATGTAGTTAAAATGTTAAAGTGGAAGTCAAGTCCGTTCTGCGCATCTGTTCTGCGCATCTGTTCTGCGCATTGTTTACATCCTTTGTTTTGATACACTATAACTGTCTTACATGAAGCCTTTTGCCTCTTGTTGTTCTCACCTGGATTTTAATGACTTTGTGTATGGTCCTTTTTATACAATACTTACAGTATTTGTTTACCTGCTTCATGGGAAGTAAAACGAAATGCCACCTTTCCTCGCTAAACACAAAAAAGCAATGCCGCATTATACAACAATGGACGAAATCGAAGCACAGTAGATGAAATTGAGCGCCGTCAAATCGAGGACATTGCACAAGTCTCAATGTGTATATAAACATAGCAGTATGTTCATGTCATGGAATGTGTTTGCGGGAAAAGGGAAGAAAGGCTTGTCCTTGTAATAAAAAGGGCAGTATTGCTCTTCCGTTTGCCACCCAGACAGAAGTTCGTGTTTGAATCGACGGAATCTACAAGAAGCGACACCGATTCATTCGAAACATCTGAAAGTGTCAAAGTGAAACGCAGGTAGTACGTATTTGTAAGTGTTGCCGAATTTTGGTTGTTAAAAATATTTATAATTATGTAATGTCTAATAATTTCAGGGTGCAGAACATGATAGTAGTGACGAGATGGATAGCCCAGAACCAAGTGCAAAGCGAGCGAGAGGTCGTGTGCACGCGGTCAAAGAAAAACTGGCAAAACTTCTTGCAACTGTGGAAATGCGACAGAAACAACCAGGGAACGTGGTGGATCAAGAGCTAAAGGTCATGGGAGAGGCCGTGGGGGATTGGTTGTGAAGGAAAACGCCGAAAAACGTCTGCTGACCCACGAGCAGCATCTGCAGGTAGCATATATTTCAAATCAATATATATGTGTTGAAGATAACATAGTATTTTGTTAAAATGGCACTTTTAATAGTTGTATATCATTTTTTCGCTCGGCGCCAACCATGGTGGCGCCTCGTGAGCTTGGCCCCCTCCCCCCAATATTGAATACGTTCCTACGCCCCTGTAGCACAGTACCATTTATCGGAAAGTGTCTCGATCGGAACCTATTAGTTTGACATATCTGCAACCTGAACAGTCTTTGATTACCTAATTTTACCGTCGGGCAGCTCCCCTACTCGTTTAGAATGATTTAAATATTGAAAAAGATATGAAATACGTCACGACGTTCTGTTGATATATAAATAATGCGCATGGCCGGGACCTCTTTCGACTTTATTATTAGGTACGGAAAAGATAGTCAAGCAAGTCCTATTAATGGAATACTGGCAAGCATACAAAAGTACGGATTGGATACATGTGGTGTAAAAGAGCACTATTAAATTTATGGAAATGCTCAAAACTTGGATTACCAATAACAATTTGTAACAGATTATGTTACGTTCTTGGCATTTATATTTGTTTCATGTTTATTTTTGGGGGGGGGAGGTGATTGGTTGGGTGGGGGTATGAAACATTTCATCACATTTGAGGGGGGTATTAAATATTTTCCGACGCTTTTCGGGAGGGTACCAAATTTTATGGTAGTATTTTGGAATACCCTCCACCCCCCCAGTACACATACTTTATGACCGGTCCCTAATGCCAGACGATTTGACTTGCCAGTGCTAGGTTACTGCCAGTTAATGGGTTAACAAAACTATCCCCCCCCAGTAAATTCATGTAATCCTGCTTGCCAGTGTGAGGATACTGCCAGTTAATGAATGATGATAACTCACATTTTCTCTTATAAATTTTGAATAGAGTAAATAGCCCATCAACCCCCTCCCCTCCCATCTCCCGCTTTCTCTCGCTTTGGTTACTTTTTAAAATGTTGAAAAATTGTGGATAATCCCTAATTTATTGATTATCTGACCATACATCAAGAACCCCAGAATCTGTACAGCACCATAATGCACTAGTCAATTGAAAACCCACCACCACCCTCAGGCATATGTGGGGTTTTAACATGATTTTGCAGGGAAAGTAGCGTACGTTGCTATTCTGCTATCTGGGGTTTTAACACTGACACAAAGGCTAGGCTCAAAGGCTGGGAATTAACTCTTGCATAGTCTGATATTTAATGTATGACTTTCTTCTGCGCCAGCCTCCGGTAACTTACAGCACATTTTGATATTAATAATGGTTGATCAGAACCAGGGCATATTTTAAGGATTTCTAAGTGGGGGGCCATTTGTGAAAAAGGGCCCTTAATCTGAGTGCCGAAGGCGCGAGCCCTGTAGGGGTCCGCGGGAGTTTTATCCCGGGAAAATTTTGAAATCTGGAGCTCTGAAATGACCAATTCTGAATACTATAAGATTTAATATTTTAATTGTAATCCAATAGTATTTCAATGTTTTGACTAAAACTGTAAAAATGCCTAACTAATAAGCCATAAAAAACAATATTTCGTTAAACACAGACAAATCATTTACGCTGTAAACAACCCAATGTATAAAGGGCCCAGGGAGTGGGGGGCCAATTTTGTGTGAGTGGGGGGCCAATTTTGTGTGAGTGGGGGGCCAATTTTGTGTGAGTGGGGGGCCATTAAGAGGGCCTGGGAGGCCAAGTGGCCCCCCAGTATATATGTTAAAATATGCCTTGATCAGAACACTAGATGGAAAGCTAGACTTTGTAAAAGCTGGGTAATTTAACAAATGGACAAAATTTTAGGCCGGGATTGTTAAAATATCCCTGCGTATTCTCGGGGGGTCAGGGTTTCAATTGACTAGTGCATAAATATAGTGTATAGAAGACAGAAATGTATCAATATATTGTTTGATGGAGCCAATTGGTTGTCAAGACATTATGTAAAACCATAAATCAGTTTGTAAATCTTGATTGGTGTCTTACCAACAGCTCTAAGCTTCCTTTTAAGGTTTGGGCTCTAGAGCAATATTGGTTGCAATCACTGACCTATACTAAATGGACTGAGTGCTCGAGGTCAAAAAGTGTCCTCACTGTTGCTGACGTCATATAGGTCCTCGCATCGATGAAAATTACTGCATACCGATATTTTCCTAATGTTATTTGTGCTCGCGGGCGAATTTGTGTTTTTGAAATTTAACGAAGTTTGTTTTTTATTTTTTTTCAATTCTGTGTTGTTTTTTTTTGCAAAATTTGCTGTTTTTGGTAAATATTTACTACCTTCGAGTTGAGAACAACCTTTTCCAAAATAGGAGTATATTTTCCTGTTGCAAGTTTGAAAACAAACCTTTTAATTTTAAATAAAATGATGGCTTCGATATGTTTTTATACACGACCACAACAAGAGCTTCGGGCCATCGATGATTGCTTGTATTTATGCTGTGGTTTTTCCATAAAATTTGTCGTGTTATGTAAGTATTAACCTTCTGTTGACATGAAAATTTTTTGCCGACAATCTTTCCTGGTATTATACTGAGTAAAAGACTGTTTTTATGGAGTTTTCTATGGCTATTTGAGATTTTTTTTTAAACATGTACACGGTTTTAATTGAGAGTTGAAAACATACTTGACAGCCCGCCAATTTCATAAAGATCACATTTAGTATAAACTGACTTACTTTCTACAATGATTTCGCAGCAATTTCTCGCCTCAAAAACACAAAATTAACAATTTTTTTGAGTTTGAAATGATATAAAAATATAGAACCGAGCCGTTTATCAACGCATTTGTAAGTCAGCGAATTTACGCATGAGAGCAAAGACCTATATGACGTGGCAGTGGTGAGGACACCGAGCTCCTGATAAAATAGATTGCGCGCTCAGTCCATTTAGTATAGGTCAGTGGTTGCAATCCTTCATGGATCAGCTGCTGCAAGTTTCAACTTCTGGGTTTCCGCGTCACTACAAAAATACAAGCAGATACTGTAGATCTCTATCAAAACACTGCCTTTATCCATTATTACATTATTCGTTAAACTACAATCTATATTTCTTACCTGCTTGTTAGGAGTTGCTTCGTCTAAGCAAGGCTACTAATTCTTTGTCCGTCTTGACTTTTAGCTCGTCTTTTAACTGTCGCCACCGCATAAATTGCTCCTGATAAAGACATATCTTTGTCGCATTCCTTCCCGCTAAATATTTTTTTCGTTTGGCCTTTTTATCTTCGTTGGATACAACACTAATTCCCTCAATTTTTCAATGACTTTCGCCTTCCTCCATGTTGTTTGAATACATAATCACATGCGAAATGCACGAAATGCGCATGCGTTATTCAATTAAAATTCCAATGGCGAGGGCCTCCACATAATGCGCAGAAAAGATGCGCAGAACGGACTTGACTTCCACTTTAATGGTTTTAACAATAGAATACTGAAATATATCATGTAGGTATGTTATTATGCATTCTAATACTTCATTTTAATGTAAAATTGAAAAATTCAACGTTTCGTAAAGTTCATAAAACAAAACTGCATTTACCTATAAATTCCTTTCTGAAATGAAATCTTGCGGTTGAAAGTATACAATTCTCTCGTAAAAACGGTTCCGCTTTCCTTTTAATTTATAGCTTTTTGTAACATAAAATATAGGATACTTAAACTGGAATTAAACGAGACTGACTATTTATATAAAGCAACAGTTTTTAAAACAACAATGATAATATGCCATGAACAAATACATCAACAATTATAACAAACTCGCCTTATATTTTACTTTTTTCGCTCATATATCTCTTCTTATCCTTTTATATCAAGCAAAAGCGATAAAATTCGCCTCACAGCTCCTATTTATAAAGTCCTAAAAAGCCATTTTGAAATATTCAGAATTTCTCATGTTTATAAAATCTTCGCTCATTCCGCTCCTGACAATAACAGCCCACGCGATGTCCACGAAAAGTTCACGAAATTCGCGAAAACGTTCACCCATGACACCCATGAAACATAGCCACACGCCAGGAACTTTGGTTTCGCATAGCTTTCCTTTTTTCCCGGGTGTAATAAATAGCCGACCGGAATTAGTACCCTCGCCCCGGGCTATCGCCCGGAACGGCGCTTCGCGCCGTTGGCTCGGGGATAATACAATTTGGAAATGGTTTTAATTTAGCACTTCTAGTGGGCTATGTTTAAATACTGTTGGCGGTGTCAAAATAGCACGCATTATTTTAACGGGGGCAATTTAGCACTTTCGCTGGCGAAAGAGGTGCTATTTTAATACTCAAAAAAGTGATACGCAATTCAGGTGTCGAATTAGCGCTTCAAATTTAACACCCAACTTGACAGTGCTACATTAGCAGCAAAATCGGTGTTGAAATTACTTTTCATTACTATTCTTTATCACCATTATCACGCTCTTCACTAGCCGTTTGCCATTGCCTATGCAGAATGTGTCAGAAAAAAAGATCATTTACAGTTTTTAATCCATAGTAAGATGTGTTGCTATACAGGGTGTATAAAAAATAGTAGAAGGTGTTGGTAGATGGAATATTCGAACGAAAATATATATACATTTTTAGACCTAGCCAGGGTCAGTTGCGAAAACTGCAACTATATAGGCTCTCTGGCAGGAATCGAACCTGCGGTCCTGCGATTCCGGTGCAGCGCCCTAACCAACTGAGCTACAGAGAAAAAATCTCGATATTTATCCATACCTTATACTGGCATCACTCCCATCATATATACACGAATTTGCGGTTAATGCTCAGCAACTGGACTCTGTAGCTTAGTTGGTTAGAGCGCTGCACCGGAATCGCAGGGCCACAGGTTTGATTCCTGCCAGAGGACCTAGAGTTGCATTTTTCGCAACTGCTCCTTGCTAGGTCTAAAATGTATATAAATTTTCGTTCAAATATTCTGTATCAAAAATAGGTACTCCAACTTTAGCATGTTGTCGTGCGTTTATTGTTTTAGTTTATATATTTACATTACCGGTCGAAAATGCATTTTCCACCATTCGGAGTTGAGTGCAAAGCTATTGTCACCAATCGAAAATACTCACATTTCGGATTCAAATGTAAGAATTTTAATAAGATGGCGTGACCCATTCATTGGCTATTTATCAAGTCTTGGTAAATTTAAAGAAGGTCCAAATCGCCATTTAACAAATAAATTTGGTGGTTAAAACATTTTACGAAACAAAAACCTTCCAGATTGAACTGGCAATGCTCAACGTTTCACAAATAGGCAACCATCATTTGGGCAAATGGTCGAAAATTCGAACTGGGATGTGATTTCGACCACTCTTTTTTCATCGGTTTGTATTGGGCCATTATTGATCGCAGTGATACAAAAGAGCTGTAATTTGACAGCTAAAAGCCCGATCTTTATTTGTGTGAAAAAAGTAAATCATACACTAAATAGTAGCTATGCGCACAATATGATGCCAAAATTGGATTACCTATTCTGATACACTTTGTATTACCTGTCGAGGTTGCACACGCAAAGTGACCATTGCTATCCATGGCAACGGCTGAGACTGTGTCGTGGTTAATAGTTTCTTGTACTCCCTTTTCCCCAAAGTGACCTTCCCTTTTATTGGGAAGATCCTCGTTGGTGGATATTTGTTTCAAACTTGTCTCCTCTTCTATAAGATATTTTGGATCACAAATGGGAACGCCATTTCTCTTAGCGAATTCCAGAGCTCCATCTGCACTTAAGGCGCAATGATATGATTTTTCGAGGACTTTTCTGGCGATTTGAACAGGATTTAAAACATGGCGTGCAGCCATCACTGCGCCTATAAATTCACACACAGGGTTAATGATTGTTTCACCCTCCAAAGGCACCAATATAGAGCTTTGTTGTTCCTGTCAGGTATATTGTAAACTGAAAATGGCTTATTGACATGAAATTCTAACATGAATACTATATTCATATAGTACTCCTGAATAGCTGAGTCCACCTTTTCTTATATTTCCCATTATACCCCTGGGCTTTGTATGTTTATGTCACTACGGTGTGTTTAATGTCGCCCGTCGCTGGACTGAACGCCTCAACAGGTGTATTGTTACTGTATTTTCAGAAAATCATAAACCATGTTTTCTCCACAGTATTCGCTTGTAGGTTTCAAAAAGTTTGATTTTGTGCATGAATTCTCGCATATACATCTTGATATATATATTATTAATGGCAATACCTGTGTCCATTGTATTTCCATCCATGATCATTGCATCGCATTCCACTTCACCATTGTTGTTCAATACTGACCCACGACCGCCATTAAAATATATATTGTTCTCCAAAAAACAAACAGCTGCTTCTACCGCATCAACTGCCGTGCCGCCTTCATTCTGTTTAAAAGATGGTAGAATTGAAGTTAAGGGCTTTGCAGCGGCACAGAAAATATGTCGCATTTATATACCGATTTTTGTTGTACAACCACCTGTAGCATTCATGAGCTTACCAACTAGTCCACGAACAGCCCTTAAGGCTGTAAATAACATTCACAGTTACAACCTTTCACTTAACTCACTTTTTGCTGCCGAGAGTCAGCTCCCTAATCTTGACACATGTTTGAATTTCCCGCCACCACTTATATATACTGAAGTGTATCTCGATTTTGTGTCGTGCAAGTGTTTGTTGGCAGTTGTGACGTCAAATTATGACGTACAGTAAGGAATTTATATTACACGATTAACATACCCCAGACGTTTATTTCTAAAGGCATGTTGATTCGCTCAATATTTCTTGCTGTCTTATAGTCAATACATTTCAATGCGTACTGTATTTTAGGCTACTTTTAATATCGTACAATAAAGTCACTGTGTTTTGTTTTGTCTTTTGAACAATCAAAGTAACTGTGGGCTGTGGAATGCGAAAAAAATCAGTTTGTCAAACAGATTGTAAACAAATTGATGATACTAAATTATGAATCGTACACAAAAACCTCTTTATATTAACTTGAAAATACATTATAAAATGCAAACTTCTTGCTTGAAATCGATCAAATACATGGTATTTAATACAAAGAATAATATAGTTTGATGTATGTAAGTGTACATAGTCTCTGGATATGCATTTTAATCTAAATCAAAATCATTGTGTGCAGCTGTTTAGACTAGGCGAGATTTCAAAATATCGAACTTCATGAGGCTGATTTCTTAGTAAAAGTTGGCGACAACGTTATTCTTACGTAATTTGACCTGCTGAATTCGAATTTACTCGTCGCCAGAACTCATTTTGCGTTTTTCATGGAGAAAATGACGTCATAATAGAGCTGAAAATTCCAAGGAATCGCCTGCTCTGTACCGTTCTCTTCCTAATCCTAATGCATTCTCATCAACTGTTGTTCTAAATTCAACCGCACGCGGATGGGATAGTTCTGGGAATAAAATCCGCGAACGGTTGAGGTATAGCAACTAACGGGATTGTCGCTGTTGGCCTACAGGGCAGGTGGGTGGGTGACCAAATTTCACCCTTTACTCGTTTTACCGTATACTGCCACGTTCTGGTTTGAATAGGTCGATTAAATGTACGTGCGTTGCTTTTATTTGCTTATTAGCATGCCCAATACCCCTCTTCAACGATTTTAGCCAATCAGGACTGATTTTGCTCGTTTCTCTCTTCCGGTGCGTATTTTGCATTTTTCTCCGTTAATGATAATACTAACGCATTCTCATCAACTGTTGTTCTAAATTCAACCGCACGCGGATGGGATAGTTATGGGAATAAAATCCGCGAACCCCGTTATCGACATATCCCTATAGCTGCTCACGGGAAACCGCAGCCGCGATTCATGATTTATTCTCGAACTCATTTAACTCCTATTTACATTTTCTGCTCGTTTAGTTAAGATAGCCTGTCCCTCCCAAAACTCAGAATCATGTCATGTAGAAGTCCGCGGACCATCTGGCAACTCACGAAGGGCGTTGACCAGAGTCGTGAATACAGCTATGAGCTTTCCTGTGCGTTGCCAGATGGTCGTTTCCACGAAGTGACCAGGGTCCCGAAAACGGAGGTCCCCTATCCGTGCGAGGGATGGATCGCTGACGATCAGTTCGGGAGAAAGCTCGGGACCAACGAGGGGCGGGGTGACGCCATCAACCCCACACCATCGAATCTCGGCGGAGGTGCGCATAGAGCTCAAGCCGAACATCAAAACTTGGAAAATCGTGCTAAAGGAAAATAAATGGCGTCATCTAGAGTATAATTTTTGCTTTCCTTCTTAGCTCGTTTCCTGTTACGGTTTCTCCTCTGTTATTTTGCCCCCCGTTGGTCCCGAGCGCCGATTAAGGATCAGCATTAGGGTCGTTAGGTGACCCCCTCAAGACCAACAAATCGAAAAAGAAAAGGGGAAAGCGAAAACTATGTAAACGGGGGATATCTAAATACTGATTTGCGCAGACTGGATTAAAGGAACCCTAAACAAAACTGTCCGTGCAAATGCGAACGTTACCCCCCGCCATATGCGAACAGACCGAAACAACAACAACAATGCTCGAGTAGGTTAAATCTTTTTATTCTCTCACAATTCACACGTGTACATATGTTAATTATGAAGCAACGAAGCTAGTGTCCAAGTTCTTTTTTTTCTCTTTTTTTTGTTGTTGCAACTGTACGTCCGGTCTTACAAAATATCTCTTCAGACGGCAATGACGTCCGGTTTTACAAAATCTCTTCGGACGGAAATTTTACGTTCGGTGTCACCAAATATCTCTTCGGACGGCAATCTCACGTCCGCTCTCACAAAATTTCTCTTCGGACGGGCAATCTCACGCCCGGTCTCACAAAAGATCTCTTCGGACGGCAATCACTCGTCCGGTCTCACAAAGTATCTCTTCGGACGACAATCTCACGTCCGGTCTCACAAGATATCTCTTCGGACGGCAACCTCACGTCCGGTCTCACAAAATATCTCTTCGGACGGCAATCTCACGTCCGGTCTCACAAAGTATCTCTTCGGACGGCAATCTCACGTCCGGGCTTTCCTTAATGAAACAAGGCTAGATGATAGTTTCAATGACCGAGATGTCAGGATTAGTGGATATGACATAATACGCCGTGATAGAAATAGGCACGGCGGAGGAGTTGCCATTTACATCAGAAATAATATTCCTTATATCCAGCGCCACGATTTACTTGTCCAGGACTTAGAGACAATTTGCGTTGAAATTAAAAAACCTAAAAGTAAACCTTTTCTGATATCTACATGGTATCGACCACCAAACTCCCCTATTGAACTCTTTGAAAAATTTGAAAATAATCTGCACTTAATGGAGAATGAAAACAAAGACTTAGTTATCACCGGCGACTTTAACTGTGATTTACTTTCAACAAACAAAGACGCACATACTAAAAAACTCACAGACCTTTTAGACATATATCAATTACAGCAACATATACAGATGCCAACAAGAACTGCCTTAAATAGCAAAACCTTAATAGATTTAATGATCACAAAAGTAGAAGATACAAAAACTATTGATAGTGGGGTGATTAGTGATTAGTGATCACAACCTTGTATACATTTGCCGTAAAGTGAGTGTCCCTAAGCAGCTTCCCAAAATAGTCGAGACAAGGCAATTCAAAAATTTTAACACGGCAGCATTCCAGCATGATTTACAGGAAACGTTTAAAACGTACAGCTTTAATGCTGAACCAAACACTGCATGGAATGAATGGAAAACAATTTTTCTAGACGTTGCCAATACTCATGCACCTATAAAAACCCGTAGAGTTAAAAGTGCTCATGCACCATGGCTAACAGATCAAATTAAATCTCTTTCCTATCAAAGAGATGATCTCAATTAAACTCTGAATACTACCATAAGGCTTACAAGAAATGCCGAAATCAAGTTACGAAACTCATTAAGAAATGCAAAACTGAATATTTTAATACCAAGCTAAAAGATTGCAAAAATAGTAAAGAGTGTTGGCAAACTATTAACAAACTATTAAATAAACACTCCAAATCCACTGCGGTTAATAAAGTGAAGGTCAATGGGATTGACATAACCGGTGATGCAAATATAGCCCAGGAATTTAACGACTATTTTTGTTCAGTTGGGCCTACACTAGCTAGTAACATTCCCATCACAAACACTAATCCTTTGAATTATGTCACTCCAGCGTCAACTTCATTCGAATTTCAAACCATAACTTATGATGAACTGAAAAAAGTAGTTAAAAACCTTAAAACTAACAAATCACCAGGTCTTGACAACGTTTCTACAAAATTGGTCAAGGAAGCTGGCGACAGTATAATACCATCCCTAAATTATTTATTCAACCTATCGTTAAGTTCTGGGATCTTTCCAGAAGATTGGAAAGTCGCCAAGGTTACCCCTATCTATAAATCTGGTGAAAAATCAGACTGTGGAAACTATCGACCTATTTCAATAATTTCAACAATTGCAAAGATTTTCGAGAAAATTGTCTATACACAAATACTTGACTATTTAGACGAAAAGCTTATCATTTCGCCAAACCAGTCCGGGTTTCGATCACTCCATTCAACTGAAACTGCACTTCTGAGCTCAACAAATGAATGGTTAATAAACATGGATCAGGGCCTTATCAATGGTGTTCTATTCTTAGATCTCAAAAAGGCATTTGACACAGTGGACCACAATATTCTTTATCCAAATTGACAGCTTATGGAATAAAGGGCACAGCACACAAATGGTTTCAGTCATATTTAAAGGAGAGGCAGCAAGTATGCAAAATTAACCAAAAAATGTCGGACACAAGAACAATTACCTGTGGAGTTCCTCAAGGGACAAATTTAGGCCCGTTGCTATTTCTCCTTTATGTAAATGATCTGCCAAATTGCCTTGAAACAACAAACGCCACAATGTTTGCGGATGATACAAATCTATCATGCAACGGATTATCATCTGCAGATATAGAAAGTAAACTGAATCACGATTTAGAAATAGTTCACACATGGTTAACCGCAAACAAACTGACCTTAAACCGTAAAAAAACTGAATACATGATTATTGGCTCACGACAAAAATTAAATTCTATTGGCTCAAATATTACAAACATATCAATTGCAGGCGAGCAAATAACACGAGTTGAAAGTACAAAATCATTAGGCATTATTATAGATGAACAATTAAAATGGCACGAACATAACAACAAACAATGTAAAACAATCTCAGCACTTATCGGAATGTTAAGAAGAGCTAGAGATTTTGTCACACAAGATGTTTTAATTACAATGTACAATTCACTTGTACTTCCGCACTTTACCTACTGCTCAACTGTGTGGCATGGCTTTGGCGCCGATCACATTAATAAACTATATAAGTTACAGAAAAGGGCTGCCCGCGTAATAACAGGATCCAGTTACGAGATAAGATCAACTAACATTTTGAAACCTTAAACTGGAGACCTATAAAGGACAACTTAGATGAGCGCGACCTTGTAATGATTTTTAAGGCCCTTAAAGGTTTAGTTCCCGACTACCTAACGCAGACAATTAACTTGAACGGAAACGACAGCCATCAATTACGTAGCAACAATAGAAATATTCACCTACCTAAGCCAAAGACAAATTTTATAAAAAATAGCTTTTCCTATCGAGGAGCTATGATTTGGAATAACCTACCTAATCATATTATTGACCAAGCCTTAATAGATGATGTCTCTGTCAACTCCTTTAAGAATGTCATAAAACGTATGTCCTAACCATTGGTCCTATCCCATTTATGGTGTAATTAACTACATCCATGTAAATAGTTTACTTAAATTTCCTGTTTTTCTCGCTTTTTAAACTTTCTTTTTTCCTAATTATGTAAATATTTTAATGAACTCACGGCCCTTTGAAAAACAGATGTACTTCTGAAAGGCTACCGTGATTAAATAAGTTTAAATAATAAATAAATAAAAATAATAACCAGATATCTCTTCAGACGGCAATCTCACGTCGGGTCTCACAGAATATCTCTTCGTACGGGAATCTCACGTCCGTTCTCACAAAATATCTCTTCGGACGGCAATCTCACGTCCGGTCTCACAAAATATAATATTGTTCGTGCTTTGTAGTGTCGACGGCGGTTTGCGAGTTATGGAAGCAATAATCCGCATTCTGTAACTTAATCAACAAGCACATTACAGGGAAATAACCCCAACAACGGAGGCGCTCAACCGAAAGCACCCCCAAATACTAGGTAAAATATTAGATATTCAAAACACACTTAACATCCCCTATAAATATAAGAAAACAAAATGTGTATGCCCGTTACCATGAGGCTAGACATACAAGCTATACACCCCTCCATAAAGACTTCATAAATAGAACGATATAACTAAATCTTAAACTACAGGCTTTGGATATAATAAACCTAACAACATGTCCTGCGATAGCGAAATCATTCAATACGAAATTTACACGCTCGAGGTTTTCCCCGCTTAATTAAACACTGGTAGAAATGGAAACAAGAAAACCCAAAACCTGTACCATACACGCGAACAACTCACTCGTGGACTGTAATCAGACTAACCTGTGGCTGTGCAATCGGAGCTTCAGCAACCACGATGTCTGGCGGCTGCACCACAACGCCGTCATCTGCCTGGACGACTGGTGGCTACAATGGCGGGGCTGGAGGCGATGGAATGTCGGCGGGCACTTGTCTCTCTACCATGATGGTTGTAAACAACACCCAAACAGAAACGAAGGGCTGTAGGTCAACAGCGAGCGTTTTCTGTAGACCAAATTTTACCCTTTACTCGTTTTACCGTATACTGCCACGTTCTGGTTTGAATAGGTCAATTAAATGCACGTGCCTTGCTTTTATTTGCTTATTAGCATGTCCAATACCCCTCTTCAACGATTTTAGCCAATCAGGACTGATTTTGCTCGTTTCTCTATTCCGTTGCGTATTTTGCATTTTTCTCCGTTAATGAGAATACTATCAGTTTTGAGTTTTAAAACGATCCCTTTTATCTTTATTGCAAAAATAGCTACGAAAAATGTCATTAATGGGCATATCACGACGTCATACGATGACATCGTAAGCGATTGAAAATTCTAGATTTTCATTTAAAAATAACTCAAGGAGTAGCTGAAATTGTAATCATTAACCTTAACACTAATACTTAAATCTCCAGAGAATGAATTGACCGCAACTCAATTACATCTTGTTAAATCGTAGCTGTGTGCAGTGATGATGTCATAATATTGGCGTTAAAATGCTATACTTTTAATATCTCGTTCCTGTTTGCAGAGTGCTAGTGTTGAACAATTCTAACTTAATGATGCCACATCGTAGTGTTGTGCATTCGCTTTTGCAAGAGCAAAATTAACTATTTCCTTGTAGGTGTTTGGTATCAGTTCTATTGTCATCAAAAGCGGGACAAGTCCGCCGTCATCACCTTTCTAGCATCCTATTCCTTCAGGGTTTGGTAGGAAAGGTTGCTGACAGGATTCCTGTTTCCACTGCACTAGTGCTTGATAGTGAACGCGCTTGATATATAAATCCAAAGCGTCCTTAGTGGGGGTTGGGGGGGGGGGGAGGAGGGGGGAGTAATGCTTCCGGTTTTGCAATTTTCGACAATGACAGATTCAGGAATTCCACACGCATACATTGTACAGTTATGATCCTATTTTGGGACATCGCTTCTTCATCCGCGAGACGCCAGGAGGTGATATTTCAGTTGGAAGAGCTGACACTTGGCTTTGGTTGTATATACATGATGTCGTAGCGTTCAGTTAGCGCATGAAAAGGAATCGAAGGAGCGCGGACACTGACCCTGCTGGAAGATTGTCACTGGTAGCCCTAATGTCTTAGTATCTGCTCTGCCCTACTGTTCCAGCCATCACCCATATATTTTCTCAACGAATATCAGATGCATGTACCATGAGAATCAGAAGTACATCCGTATCATTTGCCGACGCAACTACAGTAACGCAAGTCTTCACAATGCAGTGCAGCATCAGACTAGTGTCATTCCCTCATACTCTGCACAAAACGCCAACGAAGACCGGCCTTCTTTCCCATTTATAAATCCGCCAGCGGTATCAATGACCTTCTCTTAAGGTGCGCTGGAAATTAAATACTCTGAAAGGACCCTTGTTAAGTTAAAAGAAAGTCTTATTTTCTGGTCACCTTAGAGAGTTTGTCCAGCTGTAAGGAAGTGGAATGTCCCGGTTCTCGATGACTTGTATTTGATAATAACGCGATCTGTTTCACAGAGCTGCGGAGCGGAAGTTATCAGTCAAATCCCGGAAAGATTGAGCGTCGGTAGATTTCCTAACTGCTGCAACGAGTGCCGTTCCATTGATCAACAATAGCATTTGGACATTCCAGCCCCATGGTAATCCATCAGTCAACAAAGCCTTCTGCCCGGTTGCTAGTCTCCCATTTGTATCTGCATCATCTCATGTGAGAGGACATTGAGCAAATCTACTTGACGACCAGCCTCACAAGCAAGGACGAGACGCTGAAGAACACTGGAAAAACGTTTTCCTCTTCTGCCAATCCAAACATCTCCGACTTCAATTTAACAACAAAGCTACTCTATTGGTGAAGGAGCAGCACACAGCAGCTGCTCCATCTCTGCGATTAATATCGATCACCATTTAGCGTAGTTCAAATTCGAACTTGCAGAATTACGAAAGCATGCAGCGAAAATTATGCAAATACAAATTCCATTTTTCTTTTTGTTGTGCCCGTATAAATTAAATATAGACCCACGAGGCAAACTATGTACACTTGAGAATAGACGACTGCAAGATATCGCAACCCTTATGTATAAAGTTAAGAACAATTTTGCACCAACTTATATTTCCAAACTTTTTCAAGCAGTTAGTGGATATTATAACTTACGGAACAGTGAATTTGTGATTCCTAGATTTAATTCTATAAGATATGGTAAACATTCACTACATTATATGGGCCCTAAGATATGGGCCGCTGTTCCAAAGGAAACACGAGATAAATGCTCGATAAATGCATTTAGAAAAGACATACGTAGAATGGACCTAGTATTTATAATGAATGACACTAAATGTGCCAGTTGTCTCCTCTGTAGTAGCTAACCGATAGGTTTGAATTTCATTATAACATAGCATAAAATTAGACTTTCTATATTTCTTTTATCTTAAATATTTTAATAGGTATAAAATAGTAAATAGTGTCCCCATTTAGTGGAATTAACTGCTATTTCAGTTGACACTCAAACCTCTCAAACAACGTTAAACGCAAGAAAGAAAAATACAAAGACCTGATAAGAGAACAAAATAGAAACTTTTCAACTGTGAAATTTGTAAATATGTCTATCAGCTCACTCGGTTTGTTTGACAAAGAATGCCATACCTTCATTGGAATGTTGAATGATTTAGGACTCGACAAACAACACCAACAATACTGCATAAGAAGAATGATATCCATAGCCATCCGAACTTGATATTATATGTTTTGTTGCAGAAATAAAGAATGGACTAATCCTGAACTGAATATTTAGATTATCCGTATTTCCTTTAAATATTGATAATATATATATATAGCCTTATGTGATTTAAGTAGTCAATTGTAAGTTACCTCTAGAGGTGAGATTTACAATTGTATCATAAGAAAAAGTTATATCAATAAAGTTTTCATTATTATGAAGTTGATATTCTCCTCGGACATCTGCGCTATAAAATCTGATCAACCACCGTTTGAAATCTTGGTTGGAAGATGCAATCAGTTCTTTTAATTTACTCCCTGCGATGATGACTAATGTGAAGATTCGAGATCTGCCTTCTATATGATCCTCTGGTCAGGCCAAGTCATATGACAAGCTTCTCTTGGTATTCAAGTACAGCCAGTACACTTCTTAACGGTATTAAGAGTGTCCATTTCACGCAAGTGCTTCTTGCGAATGTTCACCTTCCTTCGTCACTTATAGTTCTTCATCTCGCGATAACGACTGGTTAAACGCCGCCCGCCCGCTTTTGATAACGCTATTACGCTGCAACGTTTTAAGGGGGAATGAACGTTTGTAGTGCTGACGTCCTAGGAGAATGTCAGCTTCACGTTTTCGTGAGGCTATATGGAGTTGGTGTTTTTTCTTCGTGTGGAAAAAATGCCATTTTGAATAATAGATAATTAACAATTTAAATATGTGCAATCAGTATGTTACATATAATTTTAAAATTAAGGGGTCATGCATAATTATCAAAATTTTCACATGGGTACAGAGATACTCTTTGCATGGACCCCATCCCCCTCCACACCACAACCACCACCCCTTTAGAAAGCGAAAATGTCATACTTAAACTTAAATCGATCGCTTCTGTCCACGTAAGTAGTGTAGAAATAGCGTTCCTGGCTCATTTTTTTTCTGACGTCAGCACTTTTCAAAAACGTCAGCACTTTTTTAACACGTCAGCAAAAAAACATTTATATCACACTTCCAAAACACAAATCCCTCGTGCGCAAAACATTTATCACGCTCGCTTCGCTCGTGCTAGCGCGCTCGCTTCGCTCGTGTTCCAAAACGTGCTAGCGCGCTCGCTTCGCTCGTGTTCCAAAACGTGTCCAAAACATTTTATCGCGCGCGCGTGTTACCTTTAAATTGTTTGAGTCAAAACACTGGAGCAGAGGGTAAATAAAAAGATGGCTGCATTAAACAAATTAAACAAATTTGTGGACTACTCAGGATATAATCGTGAACTTAGTGAGGATGAGGATAGTAGTGAGGATGAGGATAGTAGTGAATTTAACGAGCTCACCAGATTAAACAACATGCCACTACACAATCATATTATGGCTGCTATGTTTATGGTAGAAAGTGCCAAAGCCAAGGGTTCTCCGAGTTATTTAGTTGACATCTTTCAAAATAACCTAAATGAATTATTACAACGACAACGAGATGGAAAAACCAATTTGTATGATGATCTAAAAATGTTTGTTCCACCACCACTTCCACTTTCACCTAAACCATCACCACCACCACCTTCTCAACCAACACCACCAAATACACCCAACAAGGATCAAAAGAAAAAACCAAAGAAGAAGAAAAAGTTTAACAGGGGGTGGTAAAAGAGGTATAAGACGATAGTAGTGTAAGTAAGAAAATTTCATTTCCGACTATGTGGGGAAATGAAATTGATTTTTTACCCATATAGAGACCCAATCCATATAGATATAAAGAGAGATATGAACAACTTGAAAAACAATTCTCAAGATCCATCTAAATTTGGTCAACGACAAGAGGAGGAGGAGGACACATCAGCTCCGATTGCACCACCACGACCACGAAGACAAGCTCAAAAGGAGCAAAGACAATTAGAGGCACAAAGACTAGTTCAACCTGAGCTCGTTAGACAAGCTCACGATGATGTTCTTAATGATTATAAGATTGAGAACAAAACTAATCTTTTACCTGAGCCTTTATTAGATTTATTAAAGCCTCAGATTTTAAAAGTTATTAGACTCCACATACCAGGCAAGTTTACTGTTAAAATTCATGCTGAGTTTAAAAACACGAACGAAGATGGTACTTTTAAGTTTGAGACTAAGTTCATCTCCTCCGATAGTGTTACGGTTATAAACAAAAACTCTACACTTGTTGTCGACTGGCGAAAGCTAGAGAGTAGTCTAAGAACCAAGATGGCTTCATTTCTCATAGAGAAGTCTGGTTGGTCATTGACAAAAATATTTGGAGTCCACATCAACACGAGTAAGTTGGTCTCACAACAAGGTGGTAATTATGTGGAGTTACCAGAGTGGTTGGAAAACAAACACGCGGTGATTAACATTAAAAGTTGGAATGGTAAGTGTTTCATCTACGCAGTCGACAGATCGTTAAACCCTAAGACCAAAAACCCAGAACGTGTTGATAAGACTTTAAAGGAGTGTGAGTTAGAGTATAACCTAAAAGGTATCACATTTCCTGTGGATGTTAAACAGTTTGAACGGTTTGAGAAGCTTAACGACATAAGACTTGTCGCGTATTATTTGGATGACTCACGAGATGAGTATGGTGGTGAGAATAAACTCATTGAGACATTATATCCCTCCGAATTCGAGGCAAGCAGAGAGGCTTTCATCTTGTTGTATAAGAACCATTATATGACGGTGAGCTCAGAGTCCAGACTATTTGGGCGAAATCATGGTCACGGAAAGTCATTCCCATGTCGAAGATGTGCTAACTTCTTTCCGACTCAAGAGAAATTAGAAATACATCTCAATATGTGTGTGAAACAAACTGTTGGACGCATAACATTTCCTAAAACTGCTCGTGGTGGTAATATCTTAAAGTTCAAGTCATGGGGTAAAACTATAAGAGCTCCGCTAATTATTATCGCAGACTCAGAGGCCATATTAAAAAAATTAGACCCAGAAACATCCAGCACGGGAATGCCTATGTCGACGATCAAACTTAATAAGCACATACCATCTGGTTTCGGTTTTTACGAGATACACTCTGATGGTGGATATAAGTACCATAAGACGCTTGGTTCTAACTGTGGTAAAGATTTTGTAAATAAGCTCTATGAGATAGCGAGATCTTTCTACGAGAAAAATGAAAAAAGTATTCCGTTAGAGGGACATCAACTCATGTTAGCGAACATAGCGTTAGAACAATCTCGAGAGTGTTGTATTTGTAAGAGCGGATTGACGGCATCACCTGACGATGAAGAGTGGGACAACCACAAACCAGTGAGACATCACGATCACTATACTGGAGATTTTTTAGGCATCGCTCACAACGACTGTAATTTGTTAGCTAGAAGATCTAAAGAGATACCTGTTTTCTTTCATAATTTAGAGGGATATGATATCAAGGCTTTCATTCGAGAGCTAGGTAACGATAAAAATGAGAGAGGCAAAGTGTCTATCACCGCTAGTAGCATAGACAAAATAATTCAACTAAAAAAGAATGTGTTAGTCAAGACTCTCATTGGGTACCCACCAAATAAGAAAACAACTGATGAAGATGGTGATACCGTTTTCGATGAGACAACAAAATACTTGACTTATTCTTTGGTTTTCAAAGACTCTCTAAAACATCTTGGTTTAAGTCTAGCAGAACTCATAGATAACTTAGGTAAAGAAAAGTTCATAATGACAAAAGCTGGTTGTAAGACCGACACCCAGTTCGATCTAATTCGAAAGAAGGGAATGTATCCATATGACTATATGGACTCTGAAGAAAAAATGTTAGAGACCCAACTACCACCTCAAAAGTGTTTCTTTAACCTTTTGACAGAAAGTGATATCAGTGAGGATGAATACGCTCACGCTCAAAATGTGTGGACAGCTTTCGAGTGTAAGACCATGCAAGACTATCACGACACATATCTTTGGGGTGACACAGCCGCCCTCGCTGATATCTTCCAAGAACACAGAAGAAAGGGTTTAGAGTCATTTAGGTTAGATCCAGCATGGTATCCAACCGCACCATCTTTCTTCTGGCAGGCCATGTTATTATTCACAGGTGTCAATATCGAACTCATAAGTGAGGAGAACTCAGACATGTATGGTTTTTGTGAGGGTGGAATTAGAGGTGGAATATCAATGGCTGTGCAAAGACACTCAGAGGCTAACAACAAGTATATGGACTCATATGATCCGAACAAGGTAGACTCATTCATAATTAATCCAGACGTCAACGCGTTGTATGCAGGATGTGAACAAAGAGAAATACCACTAAAAAATCATAAGTATATGAACGAAGAAGACTTGGCTAATTGGCGTGATCTTGGGAAAAGTAAGGATGGTATGAATCGAGGGTGTGCTCTAAAGGTGGACTTATCATATCCCAGACATCTATACGACGAACACAACGATCTTCCACTAGCACCAGCATCAGAGTCTTTTAAACCTGGTAGTATGGCTAAACTAATCCCTAATTTAGAAGACAAGAAAGATTACATCGTGAATGACAACGCGTTAAAAGAATATGAAAAGTTGGGTCTTAAAATAACTAAAATCCATGAAGGGTGGATGTCTGATAAGTCAGCTTGGATGAAACCATTCATCGACTATTGTATCGAGCAACGAAAGAAATCTGCTATCGAGGGTGACAAATTTGGAGTTATCTATTATAAGTTGGGACCAAACAGTGTATTTGGCAAGACTATGGAAAATACAAGAGACAGAAAAAGAATGGTAGTCGCCTTATCAGCTAGTCAAGCTCTTAAAGAGATCGCCAAGCCAACATATGAGGACCGCATAATTTTGGAGGAGAACATGTCTCTAATTATGATGAGGCCAAGATCAACCAAGTTAAACAAACCCATATTCGCGGGACTAAACATACTTGATGACTCGAAAGTTGATATGTATGACTGGCACTATAACTATTTTAAGAAGAAGTGGCCTGGAAAAATTGACCTAAACTACATGGACACAGATGGTTTCATTTACACGATACAAACGAAAGACTTCTATGAGGACATCAAACCAGACCTTGAAACTAAGTGGGACACGAGTAACTTTGAACAACCAAACAAGATGGGGATACCCAAAGTTAATATGAAAGTACCTGCCATGATTAAGTTAGAGTCAGGGAACAAAATAATAGAGGGGGTGGTGGCAGTAAGTGCGAAAGTGTACTCGTTACAAGTTAAACACTCAGAGGTTAGAGACAAAGATGGTAAACTGATGGAACTAAAAGACAACACCGTTAGAAAATGTAAGGGGGCTGATAGACATAAGGTTAAGGGATTCTCATACAAAGACTTCAAAAATTGTCTTTTAGATGATGAGACAAAGAGTATAACCACCAACAGAATTCGAACTAGGGACTTCGAGATCTTCACAGAACGAAGTAGTAAGATCGCTCTTAGAAACACAGACGATAAGCGAGTGATAGACAAAGAAAGTGGTGGTGTTGATACTTACGCGTATGGTCACTGGCGAATACGAGAAAATGAGGTGTTGAGTAAGCACTCGATACCTACTCCTAAACCTGGAACTCTAATACAGTTATGTGTTAACGCCTTACCTAAAATAAAATCCAAATTCTAGGCGCGCCTTCGGCGCGGGACACATGTGAGAGAGAAACAGATACCCTATTTTAGTAAGCCAAATGGCTTACTAAAAAAAAAATTTAAAGACCGCGCGCTGAAAACAATTTGGGTAACAGGATACACCCCTTGTTTAGAGTTATGTGTATTAAAATTTAAAGACCGCGCGCTGAAAACAATTTGGGTAACAGGATACACCCCTTGTTTAGAGTTAAAATTTAAACCATCTCTAGATCTAACAAGGCACTCATGTTTACATGTTTGTCAATGTTAGTCGTAAGTTTAAAACTCAAAGAGTTAAAACTTTGTACGATAGGTGTTTTTGAGTTGATGTTATCGTAGAACTCCAAGGTGTCTATTAAGAGCTGTGATGACGAGATTGGTAACGAAGCTATTATTTGACATGGCTTACCGTTTGTGTCGAAGTTCTGGTAAGTGTTCACGATGCTACATTCGATGTTGATGAATTTTAAACCATGGTTAACATCAACATGACTGGGACTCGTGTGCCATGCGTCTTTGATCAACGCTGTGTCTGGTAAAAAACCCAACATAGGACCTATGGTGTTTTCTAGGTTCAAAGATTTTTCAGATTTTATTGAACATGTTGAGTTTATGTGGTTTGCAACAAGTTCGATACCTTCGTCTTTTAGTTTCTTTTGGATATTGGCAAATGTCCAGTAACCAGTTTCAAACACAATCTTATCGGTACCGTGTTGTATTTGACATCTGATGACATTATGGAACTCCCAAAATATTGTCGCCGATCTGAGATATATCTTACTCTTGTTATGTTGAAATATATCTAAACTCACAGTTGTCTTGTTCTGTGGTACAAATACTGTTAACTTTGACATTTTATTTCATGAGAGAATAAAAATGACTAGTCAACAATTGTTTAAAGAAAAATATCCATACGCAGATGTCGATAAGTTCATGTTTCAACCAGTAAAAAACCGTGCTGGCACAACTCTGTTTGTACGAACAATGTTTGTACACGACGGCAGAGCTTACGACATAAAAGCAAAGAGCTTTGTGTTTGGTTGGGCGTTAGACTGGCAACCTCGCATTTGGAACACAAAAGGTGTTTTACAAGGATTTACAAAAGGAGATTATGTCGATAACCCAAAAACAATGAACATTTTTGTACATAACAACACCGCGCGCTCGCGCGCTATGAGTTTTGACCCAACATTTTCAGACCTCGTAATAACTTCTAACATGCAAAAGTTTAACGACTACACTGAAAACCCATATCTGGCTTCTTGTTTGGCAGCTTACATCGCAACTTATGTTTGTGGTATTAGCACAAAACATTTTAAAGACAACACATTAGTTGGGAACTTGGCGAGGTATCACTTGTATTATCACATGCGAAGGTTCATAAGAAATCCCAGTTCTATGAACAGATTTTTGAACCAACGAATAAAAAATATAATAAGTATCAACATTCCCGTCGTGTACGAGTGGTCAACAGAATTTCATTATGGTAGAGAACAGTTGGGTACTTGGTTAGCAAAACAACCGCATGGAAGTGTTAAGAATGCCAGACCAGAGATTAAGTCAGGTTTTGGTCAATCAGGTATTAGATACGAGAAGCGCGGTGACAGAACCATAAAAAGTTTGGACGACTACAAAATGTTCGTTGCCACAAAGTCAACTGGGTTAACACAAACAGGACAGCTGTTATTTCAACAAAGTTTAGAATCTTATGTGTACTGTGTGCTTGGTGCACAGGCAAGTACAAGATGGGCTATCGTTGGGAATGGTGCCAAGTCTTTACAAACACAAGAGGTCTTTAAAAAATTAGTTGAGGACACCATCATACAAGACGACCAAACAGTGACCATTTCTAACATGAGGAACGCGATAAAAGGTACCAATGTCATTTTAAACTTTGCAATTAGTCCAGGTCTTATTCTTATCCCAAATGACATGATAATTTTAAAACAAAAAATACAAGGTTACAACAACATTTTAACGGTCGCTGGCGAGGGCATGACATTTGGTCATAACGAAAATGTTAACAAAGTTGTGGTTACAAACCCAACAGTTGTACATAGCGCGCCAGTTGTAAACCCCACGCGCGCAAGCGCGCTTGTCGTAAAACCGCGCGCAAGCGCGCCACTTGTCAGCGCGCCACTTGTCAGCGCGCCAATCATACAAAACAACCCAAACGAAGAAGTCTTAACAGATCTTCCCGAATATGATTACTCAATGTCAGCGTTATTAGTATTGTCAGCGGCAACAGGTTATATTATGAAATTTTTGTTATTATCCTAGATAATAAAATATGAGTGACACCCACAAACGAAATAATAAAGCGAGAGCGTGACTGATGAAAATATCATAGAGAAAGATCCAGAGAGAAAAGCTGCTTGTGAAAAACTTAGCGATCTGTCACGAAATGCTCGTGAAGCTACTAAGAAAAGAAATCTGGCAAAGCCAAAACCGCGGTCAGAACAATGTTCGTCTTTAACTTCAGATATTCCTTATCTGTTATTTTTAAAAATAATAAGTATTCTTTGGGGGTTGAGTTGTTTTTGGACTTATTGTACAACAACATCATCATCAAAAACGAGCGCAACGAGCGAGACAAAAGTTCCAGGCGAGAGCGTTGCACATAAAATGAAAGAACCCAATCTAGTAAATTTAGACGACTAACTAAATGGGTATGTGTAAGCCTAGTAAACTACAAATACAACACAACGGCGACTTGTTCAACGAGGAAATCACAGTTCGTAAAAAATTTCTAACGGGATTACAAGTGGCAAAAGAAAAAGAAGGTGTCGAAGGTAACTTACAGATTGCGTTTGTTACGTCAAGAGTTAAGAAATATGAAAAAGTTACTAATACAAATGAAAATATTAACGCAATTGTGACAACGCAACGCGAGCGGAGCGAGCGACAAGAGTTAACGAACGCCGCAAGTGAGCGCGCAAGCGCGTAAGTGACTTGGTAGATAAAATCTTCAAGGGGTCACCAAAAGTGACCCCTTGGTAGAAACAAAGACCGCGCGCACTCATCTCGTGTGTAATGATGACTCGGTCATGAGAGTGACACTCATCTCGTGTGTAACTTTTTTGCTTGCGAGCGAGGTCAGATTTCTAATCCCTAATGTCAGGATTAGAAAACTTTTTTACATTTTAAATAATAATTCAAAACTCAATACTTTGTAGTTGCTTACCAACTATGTTAACCACCCCATCAGAAACAATGAACACATAACATGTCAAATCTTTTGTGGTAACCCTTTTCTTAATTTCTAAGAGCACACCGTCTTGCGTGTTAAGAATCTTTCGTCCAATCCCAGCTACCGTTTGGTCACAGACAGTTCTCATGTCGATGACAAGTGCAAACTTGTTACCTGTGTAAAAGTCATCTATGCTCAAAGTGTCAGTTGTGTAATCCAAGAAGAAGTTCTCAGCCGATCTAAAGAGGTTGTGTTCTTCGAGACCTTGAGAGTACAACGCGTTTGGACTTCCCTCAATGGCAACTTTAACACTCGTTATGTTAGGATACACGAAGTGTTCTGAGTCTTCGGTGTCATCTCGAAACAGAAGTACGATACCTCTCATTGACTTTCTAGGCACATTGATGTTCAAATTTACCAATGTCGAACCCTTAGCCCATGTCTCTTTTTTCATCAACATCACTTGCTCGTAAATGAGAGACCTGCCAATTTGATAAGAGTTTAAGGCTTGATTGTACATTTCTGGCGATGTGATTGTCTCGTACTCGAGATGAAGGTCTTCAACTGTGTAACCAGCGACTGCCTGACCAGATTGCGCCTTCATAATTTCTGTGGCAGGTGGTAGTGTAATTTTGTACCTGAAATTTGACTTCATACCATATGGTGCGTACAACCCTTGGTCGTTCAAAATCTTACCAATTGGTATATGAACTTTGGTTTTGTACAACTCGCCAAAGTACTTGTCGGCTTTCACAGCTTTGTCACCAGAGTCATCACCGCTCATAAGTTTACGAGTGTTCTCGTTAGCCAGTCCTTGACATACCAAGTTCTTTCTTTCGTCTTTTGTTTTCCAAAGTGCTTTGTACACTTCGAACTGAGACTCGCCTAGGTTGTCGTACACAACCTGGCCATCGACGGTTACTTCTAGACTTTTTTGTAAAAGACTAGCGAGGTTGTTTAAGAACCACGACTTGGTGTTCTTACTTTTAAACGAACCCACGATGTACAACGAACCAGGAACCAGACAAACATTCTCGTATAGTTTTGGAATGTTGATGTAAAGTTCTTGGTTCTCTGTTATCTCTGTGGGAGTTAGCGTAAAGATGTTTTGTTTTTTAGGACCACGAATTTGAGAGTAAGTAATCTTCTCATAAGTGGGTAAAAGTTCGTTAACTTTGTGATTCATTTATTCTACACAGTGTGTGTGGGGTATAATAAATTAAATGGCTGGAGTATTTAAAGACTTACCAAAAGAGTTATATGACTCACTATTAATTGTGGCAGGTGCTGTCGCAGTCTCATTTGTTAGTAAAAAATTAATGAAAGATTCGTTGAGCATTCCAACTACGATGGAAGGGCTCTTGAAACTGACGGCTGCGTTTGGTATCAGTACGAGTGTAATTAAAGTGTTGCAAGCAAAGAAAATGCTACCTGAGAATCCATTCAAGGAATAAAAATGGCAACAACAATTGCGTTATCTGGTCTGTTTAACGCGGTAGCGTTTACGGGAGCCGGTTACCTATTTAGACTTTTAGATCACAAAGGTTACCAGACAGAAATTAAAAGACACAACCTTGCGATGGAAAATTTAACGGCGTCAAAGAACAAATGGTACGAGAACCAAGCCGCTAAGAAAGACAAGATCTCTGCAATGCGACGACAACTTTTAGATGCAAATAGCGATATGAACTCTGTTAACGCGTCATTAAGAGAACTACAAAAAATAACACATCACGGTAAGGGGCGCGAAGCGCCCCAGGTTTTTAAGAGACCCCCTGTTTTGTCTGATTATTACAAACCATCAAAAGAAATGGACGAGTACAAACATGTCGCAGTTGGGTTGGCTGGATTAGGAACTGGTTGGGTGTTAAGCGTTGTATTGTAAAATTACGGTCTAAAATTTTCATAACTCACAAGAGTTATGAAAAAATATGAAATGAATGTCTCACTCGTCTATAACAACATCTTTTTTAACAGTGCATTTTCAGTTTGTAAATTACTATTCTCAGTTTGTAAATTACTATTCTCAGTTATTAAATCCTCTACTATTTTTGCTTTTTTTTTGCAGCAGCGCGCTCTCGCTCGGCTCCGCTCGTCCGCTCGCCACGCTCGCTAACTCGTAACGCTCGTTGCGCGCGGTTCGTCAGGGGGCGCGCTTGCGCGCGGTAAGAACTCATCTAAGGAGTTTGTATAAGATAGTATACATAAGATTCTTGTTGGTCTCTTAAGTTCTTTCATCAAAACATCTAAGACCCAATCTTGAAACTCATCTAACAAAGGGTTGTTTAACCTGATTGCATACTCTAACAAACCTTCCTCACTTACAAAAAGCTTGTCTTTAATTCGTTGAGTTCTTGGGAAGAATTCATCATACCTTTTCAAGTGTTTCTCAAGAACAAGTCGTAGTACCGATCTTTGTGGATGTGTTTCTGAACCGAACTTTCCAACATCTACGACAGCAAACCAAAACTGCGCGCAAGCGCGCTCTTCTTCATGTTTTATAACCTCTAAGTTGTTTAATATTTCACCAAATATATGTGGGCACTTAACTATTTCCATTTTGTATTTCTATTTCGACTTGGATACAAAAGAGACTCAATTTCATAACTCTCGTGAGCGCGCTTGCGCGCGTTATGAAAATGACAACCAACTCAACCAAAACCGAAAGTATCAGATATCAGATCATATTAAAAAATATTAAAAAATATTAAAAAACTAAGAAGTACAGATGTTATAAAGTACCGCGTGCTTTATTTATCAACAAAATGTTTGCTTTTTTTAGTGTGATCTAATAACTCCTCCGATGTTTTAAAAGATGTTTTACATATAGGACAAACAACATCATTTTCTTGGCGAAGTTTGTCTAAGAGTTTGTCTTTGCTATATTTTTGCATGTGTCTGGCTTTCACATGTAATCTAATACCTGTGTAAGTTCCCTCATAATCACAATATTTACAATAAGTTATCCCGTCACCATGTGAATCATGATCGTTAAATCTTACTCCAATTATTTTAGACATTTACTTTTTCTTGGTTTATGGGTCTTAACAAAACAATTTTAGTAGTTGAGTTCTAGGGTGCCCGCTGCGGGTACCCAAGAATTCATCATACCTTTTTTCCCAATGTGTGGCGCGGTGTGGAATAAAAATGACAACACATTTTGAAACAGAACAAGGTCTTAGAGATTTGTATCACTCACCTGTGAGCGGTTACCAGTCTATCGAAAGATTGTATCAAAAAGCAAAGGAAACCGGGTTAGATGTCACTCGTAAACAAGTCAAAGAGTGGATCTTGACACAAAAGACTTACACCATGACCAAACAAAAAAGTGGTAAGCATGTCTATCGTAAGACAATGGTCTATGATCTTGGGGAACAACTACAATTAGACTTAGTTGATATGACAGAGGGTCGTAAGCCTACTAACGATGGCTATCGTTGGATTTTAACATCGATAGAAATTTTGTCTAGATATGCTTTCACAGAGAAAAGCAAGACAAAAGGTGGTGTCGATGTCTCTCACGCTATGGAAAAAATATTAGAGGAGTTTAAAGTTAGGTTTGGTAAGTACCCAGATGTCGTCCAATACGACGACGGTAACGAATTTAAAAACAAAAATGTTAACGCGTTACTTGACAAACTTGGAATAAGACATTTTACAACGCTTATTAAGATAGGGGTGATCGGTAAAAACAAAGGTAAGGCTCTCTTAAACAGAAAGGCTGCTCTCGTTGAGCGACTAAACAGAACTCTTAAAACAACGATGTGGAAATATTTCACCGAGCACGATACCAAAAAGTGGATAGATATTTTAGATGATGTTACATTTAACTATAACCATAGTGTGCACAGAAGCATCAAGATGAAACCAACAAATGTCAACGAGTCAAACAAAGACGAGGTCATGAGTACTTTGTACGATACCAACGACGAGGTAAAAAACCCACGATATAAAGTTGGTGATATCGTTAGGGTTGAAAAATATCACACTGGTACCAGATTTGTAAAAGGTTACACTGTTAATTTTACAGAAGAAACATTTAAGATCATAGAGGTTAATCATGGGATTCCCGTTATGTACAAAATACAAGACATCGAAACTGGCGAGAAAATACACGGTAAATTTTACGAGAGAGAACTTAGCGAAGTTAAATAAACAAATGTCAACAACAGAACCAGATCCAGATATGGAAATGCGTGATCGCAACCCAGCAGATACAGTAGAGGAGCTTAATCCAGATGAGGATAATCAAGAGACTGTTAACCCAGGTGGGGATGATGAAAGCTCTCTTAACGGATCAACTGGCCAAAAAAAAGGTGAAACACTTGATCCAAAATCTAATAAGCCAACTAACAATCCTACGCCTGATACAAGTCAAGCTCAAAAGCCAACTGGCAATCCACTTGATGGTTCAACTGAGGAAGTAAAAGGTGAAACACTTGGACCACAAACTAGTACCCCTGGTAACAACGAGGACGAATACATTAGGTTTCCAAAAATCCCTGACGACGATGGTGGTCCATATAAATCTAAAACTTTGGAAGAATTAAAAAAAGAACTACTAGAGGACAACGATGACGACAAGCAAAGTAAGACGGGTGGTCCATCTACATCAACCCCTATCACAAAAAAACTTAATAAGTCAAAACCCTCACTAAAAAAAGACACTTCTAAAGACGCTAAGCCAGATGAAAGCATCCATATTATGACGGGTGAAAACTTACAAACTATGTCAGTAAGAAATGTGTTTAAAGAGTACCTAAATGTTAATTTAGACGAAAACGACGGTTCAGAGTCACAGGACTTAATTGCAAAATTATCAGTTAGGAGGAACTCCGCCGGTCGTGTCATTGGAATAAATTATGGGGTTGGTGGTGACGCGGTTAATATTTATAACATTAATGGTCGCGGTAAGATTAGTCCGGCAAGTACTAATAGTAACGCAGCCAAAAGAGCCAGAGATAGTTACACAGCAGATATGGAAAAAGTTGCAATAGAACATTATAAGACAGCTGACAGTGTTGTGGAAAAACAAGCCGGTGTTTTTAGCAAAGAGTTAAATGAAGATGTAATTAAAAATTCTGAGGAGGTTCTAAATAGCACCATCGATGATAAGGTTAATGAGACACAAAAACAAGCTGAAAACATTGAGATGAAAGATTTAAATGAAGGTAAAACACCCAGGGGATCTAAACATGTCCAATGGTTCAGCGAAATACAAGGTGTCTTTAAATATGATATTAACAAAGAGGGTGTTACTTTAGAGAAAAAGATAGAGATCCTAGATGTTGTGATAAAAAATTGGCAAGAACGATCAGAGGCAGAACAGGACCCTGATAAAAAATCTTTGTACAAAGCAGTGTCTGTCATTGCGGAATTAAAACAAGATAGATTAAGGTTACGCATGGGAGTAAGACCTGCTCTTGAGGAAGTTATACAAATTGTTCAGGAAGAGACTGATAACAACCCACTAGGTAAGTTTGAAAGATTTAAAAAGTGGGCAAAAAAGAACCTAGGTATCACATCAGCCTTAAGTGTAAGTATCGCTGGTTTGATAACTGGGATCGTCACGGCTAGTAGAAGTGCTCTCGCTGCCGGTGCTCGTGGTGTGTCAACTTTTGGTAAGGGTCTCGCTAAAATTCTTAGTAAGATGGGGCCAGTGTTTGGTGCCATCGGTAGCATTCTATCAACCGTTCTAAGTATGGGTGCGAAAGGTTTGTCATGGTTGGGTAACAACATGTGGTTGTTAGCGATAGCGTTAGGATATGTTGTATACGATCAAATTCAAGCTAAAAGGCGCTAAGCAAGGTCTTATAAGAATTCGTCTACGACTAAATAACTTAAATAAAAGAATGAGTGGAAGTAACAATGTAACCAGTGCAAAAGGTACAACATTTAAATTTGAAAGTCCAACCGTATTTGATATCCCTAAATGTTTGACATGGGGAATTACAAAGTCCAAGTTCAAGAATGGTGGTTATAACATACCACTTGTCATAGAAGACGACGAAGTAAAACAACAACTTTTAAGTCTGGAAAGTGATTACAAGACAAAAGATATCTTTAAAGGTACAAATAATAACACTCTATATCTCTCAGTTGGTGGTTTAACAGATCTCCAAAGAAAAGAGCTCTTAGATAGTAGAGCTTATGTTAGAGTCATCTTCGAGTGTAGATCTGTGTTTGAGGCATTAGATGGTGTAAGTCATCTAAACTTCAAAGTGAAAAAGATAAGAAAAGTGGCTGACTTTGTGTCAGAAGATATCGCCGATGATTAAATTAACTCATACATAAAAGTTGTAACCTTATGGGTTACAAATTTTAAATTGTTAAAGTTTGGTATGTGTTGTAAAAAAATGTAGAAATGGAAGTAACAAGAGTGTTTAATTATAACGGTGAAAATTTAAGTGTAAATCTTGAGATCTTTGAGAAAGATAACGAGATTTTGTTTTTAGGGTCAAAAGTAGCCAAGAGTTTTGGGTATAATGATTCAGACCAGGCTATTCGAATGCATGTTGACGATGAAGATAAATTTTTATGGCGTGATGTATTTTCTTACCCAGACGTTTTGTCTGGGAATCGGGTGGGCAACCCAAATAGAGTTATGACCAACGATAACGAATACCCCGTTAATTTAACGGGGAATCGGGTGGGCAACCAAATAGAGTTATGACCAACGATAACGAATACCCCGTTAATTTAACGGGGAATCGGGTGGGCAACCCAAATAGAGTTATGATCAACGAGTCAGGGTTTTACTCACTTGCTCTTAGGTCAAAACTACCAGCCGCCAAACAGTTCAAAAGATGGGTAACATCTGAAGTGTTACCAAGTATCAGAAAAACTGGTACATATACTGACGAGACATTTTGTGAAAAGTTAAACAAAATGTTACCAGACTCAGATCTTCATAAGTTACAACTTAAAAACCCATGTTCATGTGTTGTATGTTTGTGTAAGAACGAAAGAACAACGACGCGAAAGTTGTTAGTTGAAAAATCAGACATAGTAAAAAACCCAATATGTGTTAAAAATGGAAAACTTGGTGGTAAAAAAGCTAGTGAAAATTATAATGCGATGAAAACAGAGTTAGAATGTCTAAGAATAGAAGTAGCAGAGTTAAGAAATCTTGACGAAATTATACATATGTATCATGGTACTTTTTAAAATCTTATGTTTGTAAATTAATATGTGAATTTGTAACCAAACAAGGTTACAAATTTTTAAGTGTCTTAGACATCATCACAAGGTTGTTTATCGTTATCGTCATGTTGTATGTCTTTGTCGTCATGCTGAATGTTTTCGCTACCTGGCGCGGTTACTAAGGTAACATGGTTATAACACAAAGTACCTATTGAAACGGTTGCCAGTAAGTACTTACTGTAATATTCGTCTGGCGTGTAACTAGGCATTATGTCTTTTATGACAAACATGATGTTCTCGTCACCTAGTACCTTTTCTAAAAAATTTGCCTTGTCAATAATTTTAAAGTAACTGTCACAAAAATTATCAGCGATACTTACAGACAACAACACAAAATTCACGGCCATCTTATGTTTGTTTATGTCGTCTCTGTTTTTTAGATATTCGTCTTTTATCTTTTGTAAAACTGAGGGTGTTGCACGAGACTTGTTCTTTAAATACTTCGTAGTTTGGTTAATGTAACCTTTCTCAGAAAGATCTATTAGTTCTTCGCGTAATGTTTCTATTTCATCTGGAGTCATATTTTATTCTCTATCTACACAGTGATATTATGTGAACGAGGAAATCTAAGGTTGATCTCTAACCTTGCATATTTGTTTTCTTTAAGAGCTTTTCGTAGTGCTTCTTGTTCTTGTTTGGAGATGTCTAAGAACTCATCTGTGATGGTTTTCCATGCGAGAGCACTTGGTGTGTCAAACACGACAAGCTTGGCTATGTTTTCACGATAAGCTGGTGTGATTGCCGTTAATTTTTGCGTGACGACTATCGTACTTAGGTTGTAATGTCTGGCAGAGAAAGCTAAGTTAACGAGCTCTGATGTTCTTGTCTTAACTGACTTAGAACTTGCACAGTCGTCTAAGATTATCAACGAGTTAGTTCCTTTGAATGTATTCGATATGTATTTTAAAAATGTGTCGACTTGGTCTTGGTCACATTGTATCGTGTAAAAACCAGGCGAGTTTTTGTACGACCAGTTTTGGTAAGTCTGGTTGTACTCAAACGTTGGGCATATTAAAAATATGTATTGGAAGTGACCGTTGTACTCGTTAACCAACATGTTTAACAGATAGTATGTCTTACCACACTCTGTCGAACCTGTTATAAGCATGTTAAATGGTGTTTTCATTTTTATTCTCTCTTTAGTTTTTTACCCGCTAACCTTTGTAAAAACCATGACTGGGTCTAAGACATCGTAAAGAAGGTAAGAGTAGTCATCGCCAAAGTAATTTGTGTAAGATTTTAGTTCGACTGTCGCCCCTTTTGCAATTGTGATAAGACCTTCCATGTAAATTTGGTGTACAAATTTTGAACCATATATGGAACCCTTTGTCACAACTTTAAACTGGGTTTTAATGACATTTTCTATATAGACACATGTGTCCAGGTCTGCGTAGTCGGCGTCGTCTGAAGAGAACCAACCTGTGGTTTTAGTAATGTTTGGACTACCAGATTCGAAAAAAGTCGGTATCAAAGTTAGTTTGTATTTAACTATGTAATCTCCAGCGGTGGTTATTATTATCTTCGTGATTAGGTTGTTATTTCTAGTACAGAATATATTATCTTTTGCAGATATGAGTGAGTGCTTACCTGGATTAGAGTGAAAAGTAACCAAAAAATTATTAGAACTAGCGGGACCAGTTTGTCCAGTTAGTCCAGTCGGTCCACGATGGCCAGCGTCACCTTTGTCACCTTTGTTACCTTTTTGACCACGAGAACCAGAGTTACCCTGAGCACCAATGTTACCAGTAGCACCTTTTGAACCTTCTAAGCCAGTGAAACCTCTTGGACCAATATTACCTTTGTCACCTTTATCACCCTGGTCACCTTTTGGACCATCAGTTCCTCTAATGGCTGGCGGACCTTGTATTCCAGTATCACCTTTAATGCCATGTAAACCCTGATAACCTCGTGGACCTTCTAATCCAGTAACTCCTTGTTGGCCAGTATTTCCAGTTAGTCCATGTGGACCTTGTCTTCCTTGAGGACCAGTGCTTCCAGTGTCACCTTTTGGACCAACTGTGGAGTCACCTTTTGGACCAGTTGGACCAACTGAGGAGTCACCTTTTGGACCAGTTGGACCAGTTGGACCAACTATGGAGTCACCTTTATGACCTTTTAGACCACGAGGACCAGGATTACCAATCTCACCTTGTATGCCATCGGGACCTTGCGGTCCTTGCGGACCAGTTGGTCCTTGTTGACCACCGATTGTTGTGTATCGGTTATCTTTTGTGTATCCAAATGCTAATGCCATGTGTATTTATTTGTAACCTGAAAAGGTTACAAATTATTCTAGAGTATTCTAGTACTCAACTACAACATCTATGTTTGACTCGTTACAAAAAGATTGTTTGACTCAATAGTGTAAGTTGTTACATGGAGAGTTGACTCGTTACCACCTGTTTCATCAGAAAGTTGTTTAAATTTTACAGCCATAAGTTTCATGGTTTTATACTCTGGGACAACTTCTGGAATACTAAAATTTTCATCCAATATGAAGTAGTTTGTACCCGGAATCTGTTTAGTTGCTAAATTTATTTCTTTGAGATCCCTCGTTATTCTTGTACCATCTGACATTATGCAGTATAAAGAATATAATATTCTCATTGGAGTTGTAATATCAGCGTCGTCGTCCATGAGGTGAGCTCTAAGAGCTATCCCTGAGTTTTCCGAAAAATTGTTACACCAGATGTACATTGGTCCAAAGTTTCTCATTCTGTCCACAGGTGCGCGCCATATATCTTTAGCCAAGCTATCATAAGCCCCACGGAAATCACTAGTCGTTAAAAAGTACAATGGTTCTGCTCTAAGAGGTTTTTGGTTGTGTATGTAGTTTGGTTCATCGTTTGAGTATCCAAATCTAAGTGACATTGTGTAGGTATGTATTTTATTTATACTCTCTCTCTCATACTCTATAACTCGTTACGGTCTCTTGGTTTAACATACACTAACACCTTACCCAAAGATGTAAACGCTATGATTAACATCGGCAGGTTATCGAGTAAGCACACCCTAACTTTCGTTGACACGCTTGCAAGTTTACTCATCTTGTTGATGTTACCAGCGTTAAACACACCTGTTTGAGTTACACACTCGTCATTAGACCCCGAACCTTCAGTTCGCTCGTGAACTCCCAGTCTCACAGTCTTTACGACGATATCACTTATCGAAGATGTAAGTCTAAGTCCAAATAAGCCTATCACTTCGATGGTTATGTGTTGATCGATAAGACTTAGGTCCTTGCATGCATCAAAAAACTCACTCGAGTTTAACAGCAAACCAACTTTCTTATAGTTGTCACAAGCTGGTTGTACCGCGCGCAAGCCCGCTATTTCACACCGCGCTTCGCGCCACTGATTAGTTAATGTGTTAAGAGTTGTGTTTGTGGTGTTTAAATTTTTGTTACATCTTGTAATAATGTTAAGTTTTTTGTTGGAACCCTCATAACTTAACTCTATAGTTTTTGATTTTGTGATATGTTTAAGTAGAGATGCTAAAGTTGCTGTGTCTATCACAATCAAAGATTTATCGACGCTTCGAAACATGTTGAACATGTTGTGTTTAAACATCATGCTTATCATTAGTTTTGACGCGAACGAAGTGAGCGGCGGGAGCGGAGCGACCGACGACTCATTTTTGTCGGATGACGGTACACAGCTTGTAATATGTATTCCTAACTCTGTGACTTTAATGTACCCTTTTAAACTGACCATGCTTATTATTTCAGCAATGGTTTTTAAGGTAAATCCTTCGTCTGTTATACATTTAAAACTCATGATGTGTTACTTTATAGATGTAATGATGTAATGATGTAATGATGTAATGATGTAAATTTGTATTTTGTAACCCATGTAAGGTTACAAATTACTTTTTTTTTTACACTCTCTTATGTTCAGTCGATATGACGCTTTGCAATGCAACAGTCATACTCACACTCCTCATCGCTACAAATTTCATCCTTGTTACGATGTTCACAATAGTCACACCCACAATTTGGATCTGTGCAACTACTACAATACTCACATGAAATATGACACTCCTCACAATTGTAACATTTACACTCACCCTTACAAGACTTATTTCTACAATAACACTCCTCTTGTCCACATATATCATTACATATATAACACTTACACTCTCCTTCACAAAAGTCTCCTCCATCACAAAAACACTCACACTTTACAGATTCTGGCCAGTTATATTTAGATAATCTTTCACCCTCACATGGCCCACATTTGCAAAGAGTTATACCCACACATGAGTCACATCCAAACTCACATATCACACCATGACACCACTCACAATCTTCGTCACACTTAAGTTCACGATTATATCCTGAGTAGTCCACAAATTTGTTTAATTTGTTTAATGTTTCCATTGTTCCCATGACTCTTTTATTTACCCTGGTCCAGTGTTTTGACTCAAACAATTTAAACGAGCGAAGCGAGCGTGGGGTGGGTGTGTACGACACGCGCGCGATAAAATGTTTTGGACACGTTTTGGAACACGAGCGAAGCGAGCGCGCTAGCACGTTTTGGAACACGAGCGAAGCGAGCGCGCTAGCACGAGCGAAGCGAGCGAGCGAAGCGAGCGTGATAAATGTTTTGGAAGTGTTTTGGAAGTGTGATATAAATGTTTTTTTGCTGACGTGTTAAAAAAGTGCTGACGTTTTTAAAAAGTGCTGACGTCAGCAAAAAAATGAGCCAGGAACGCTATTTCTACACTACTCACGTACCATCCTTTGTACCTTTTCTTAAGATACTCTTTTACAGTTGAAAAGAGAGATTTGGATTTGAACAGACATAAAGCTTCAAACACTTAATAAATTCGTCACTATTACCATTAACAACGAGAGCCATAGTTACATAAAAACAATCTCCATTCCCGGAGAGCTTAATTTCATGTCTATTAGTCGGAGTACAAGCCATTTCATTAATATTTATGAGATTTTAAAGAAAATTTCGCTGCAAAACGTTGAATATATGAATATTTATATATTTCGCAGTATTCGAGAATGTTTGTTTGCCCCCTAGCGATCCCAAAATGCATTGTGAAACCGTGCGGGAACTGGGAAATGGCAACATACCCATTGGTCTAACCCAGACAGCACCATTCATCACCTCTTTAAAGTTTTATTCAGCATATTGGCAACTTCATCGTGAGTCCTAGCTACTACGTACAATGTTGTGTCATCCGCATACATCTCAATATCCTCATCTTCATCATCTACAACGTCTGGTAAGTCGTTACAGAATATTGAAAAGAGTATAGGACCAAGAACTGATCCTTGAGGTACTCCAAACCTAACAGGCGTAGATTCTGATTTGAAACCGTTTACAACGGTTGCTTGATGACGATCAGTAATGTAATCTCTTATACAGCACCATAGGTCACCTACAATTCCCAAACTTTGAAGTTTGTAGAGCAGAATATCGTGAGGTAGAGAGTCGAAAGCTTTACGGAAATCAATAAAGACCTCACCGACGACTAACTTTCGATCCAGTGCACTCCTCCAATCTTCGGTCATCTTAGCTAAGAGTAGCTGCGTAGAATGTCCCTTCTTATAAGCCCACTGGTGGTTATTTAAAGGATTATGGTGCTCAACATGGTTTGTGATGGTAGAAACAACCTGAGTTTCCATGAGTTTACCAGGGACACATAATAAAGAAATTGGGCGATAATTTTGCTTATCGGTTTCATCATCCTTCTTGAACAAGGCAGAAACTCTTGCAAATTTCCATGTGCTTGGGACAGTATTGCACGACGCACTCATTGAATATAGAGAAAACAACGCGGATGGAATTAAAGCATGACCAGCACTTTTAAGTAATCTTGGTGCGACATTGTCCGGTCCACAAGTTTTGTTGTTCTTTAGTTTCATTAAACCTTGCATAATCGAATCATAAGTAAGGTCAATGTTCGTTACTGTTGGTGTAACACAATAATGTGGGAAAAAGGATTTTCCTGACTTTGACCCGAATTTAATTCACTCGCTAATTTCTCTCCAATAGTAGAGAAATGTTCATTAAGGATTTCTGCTTTCCGCGGGTCAGATGTTTCGATGATTTGCTCGTTTCCCCTTATACCTAAAATTGGCTGGACAGTTCGACTACCTGAAGCATTTTTCACCAGTTTCCAATAGGATCGACAATTTTTAACTTCATCAAACAAGTTAGTATAATATTCACTTTTCGACAGCCTGACCTCTTGAGTTACTCTATTCCTAAGGCTACGATACTCAGACCACAGCTCCTGGCTATTTGATTTCTTAGCCTTCAAAAACGTTTTCAGACGCAAGTTCATCAGATGTCAAATCTTGGGAGTTATCCAAGGTAATGACTGTTGCCTAATTTTAACTTGCCTATAGGGAGCGTGTCTATCACATATTTCATTAAACAGGTATGACCAGACCCAGAAGCTGTCATCAGGATCGTCAAAGACAGAGATGACCGACCACGGTGCTTCCTCAACATCTTTTCTAAACGCTTCGTTGTCAAATCGTTTATAAGATCTAGCTGTAACCACTTTCGGTGGAGGTCGCTTAATCTTGTTCTTTACCGATGCATACACCAACAGATGGAACCTGTTAGCAAACCATGTGAAAGCATGTTCCTGTACATAATGAAATATGAAACATGAATTTGATGTGTCGGTTAAATATCAAGACCGACTATAGCAGAGAGGCGCACACAGCAACTATTTAAGAGGGTGACATCTTAATCTGCTGCTGTTGGCTCGCTATGGCCTGTGTGACAAACGGTCAACCCACGGTGGAACACACAAAAAGTGGGCGAGGCCACAGTGCTCTATTGCTATCATTATATTTTCATGTTAATTGTGTTAATTGTATTTACATAACCAATATTTTGCTCTAATAGCACCATATAGAATCCCATGATAATTATATGCCAACTTCTTTTCATGAAGAGGGCTTACAAGCGAAACATTGGGGGGGCCTCTAGCGCAGATGATGAAGCCGATTCAGAAAATACAATTGATCGTTAGACAGCAGTGATAGACGAAGCAATGCATAATGCCTCACTCGTTTACGAGGAGTGACGACTCGTTGCATTCCTAGTCTTCAATACGAAATGTATTTTGTAAACGTTTGTTAGATATACAGCTGCAGACCAATTCTATAAACTTGAAAATAACATACTGTAGTCAAAACAGTACAACAAAACTGTTGCTTAATTAACGCTTCTATCAAAGTTAATAATTTACAAAATACATTTCGTATTTTGTAAAGCATTTTGTATTAATGATGAGATTCCATGTTTACATACAATTATGTTGGAGAAAACAGCCGATATTGGTATTTAATTTGCAATTTTATACAAAAATACACACCCCCAGGAAAACACAATGACTAGAAATTAGATCCTGGAAATTAGACCCTCATGACCCGCGAAAAATACCCGCGACCCGCGACAATTAGATTATCTCCAGTCCAGTGAAAGTTATCCAGATCGTTTATGTAAACTAAAACTGCTACCTTTAATCTATAGAAGAGAAATTTTTTATCTATGTTTCATATTTGGAATAATCCCAAGGTTTGGAATAATCCCCATACAAGGAATAATTATTTGGAATAATCCCAAGGTTTTCGATGGGGTGGTTAAATCTGACCATTTGGCTGTTGTGATAAGCCCACGGATTGCTGCTAAACCAGAAAGAAAAACCGTTTATTTCAGAGATGTAAGAGATCATAGAAAGTTCGCCATGAAGAGAGAGTTGGAAGCACATGACTGAAATATCATTGATGGCTGTGAAGATGTGAATGAAGCAGTTACATTACTGAATCAGACTATTACTTCTGCATTCAATAACAATTTTCCATTGATTCTGGTAAAACTATCCACACGAGATCCCCCATACATGTCTCCTTTAGTAAAGCACTTGTGCAAAATACGTAATAAAAATACAAGGAAAGGGATTAATGAAGACCTACAAAGGAAGATCAATATGCTTATCCGCGAAAATATGGTTAGTGCTGTTAAGAATGAAAATAGGAAAAACGCCTCTGGATCGAAGAGGTGGTGAAACACCGTAAGTAAAATCACTGGTAGAAAAGCGAACCATGAACCATTATTTTAAATATCTATCCAAACGATATAAACAATTATTTCCAGACAATAAACACTGATGATAATTACATACCTCCCGAACTTGTACCTTTTACCAAATGGGACCAGAATACCAAGTGTTGATGTACCTACTGTCGAAAGGATATTAGAAAACAGAAGAGAACATCACCAGGTCCCGATGGCCTTCCGTATTGGCTATGGAAAGACTTTGCAAATAATTTAGCTCCAGTAATCACTAAGGTATTTAATATGTCTTTGGAACACCAATGTGTCCCTCTTTTATGGAAATTAGCCAATCTAAATCCGATTCCTAAGGAAACTCCTCTCACCGAATGTACCCAACTAAGGCCTATATCTCTTACGAATAATAATGAGATTGTTTGAAAGAATTGTGCTTAAAAAGAGATTTCATCAGAACTTCAATCATTAATTGTACGCGACCAATTTGCATACAGAGAAGGTACCGGTGCGACCGATGCGCTCATTATGTGTCATCATAACTGGTTAAACTGGTTGGATGGTAACGCTGACCACGTAAGGGTGATATCATTTGATCTTAAAAAAGCCTTTGATTCCGTTTCTCATAGCATTATTTGTAAGAAATTGAAAGAAACCAACATTAATCCATACATAATTAATTGGATTGCAAATTTCTTGACGGACAAGAGACAAAGAGTTATAGCTAACGGAATAGAAACGGGTTACACGGACATTAACAAAGGACTACCACAAGGCACAGTCCTTGGGCCATTCTTATTCTCTTTGATGATAAACGATTTAACAGTCAAAGATCCTGATAACATATACAATCTGCTAGTCAAGTTTGCAGATGATATGACTATTAGTGCTCCGGTCAAAGATAACCATGATTCTGCACCAGCTGAGTGAACAATATCGAAAAATGGTCGGAAGCAAACAGAATGACATTAAACTTGTCTAAAACATAGGAAATGATTGTAAGTGGCCAATCAACAAAACCTATACCAGAACTAATTGCTGGTATTAAGCGCAAGACATGGTTGAAACTATTGGGAATTTCACTTTAGAGAAGAAAAGATTTAGAACTAATGTATATAAGTTTTCGTATTTTAATCGCACTGTTGACTTATGGAACAATGTTCCTCTGACGATTCGCAAAGTCAATAGCTATGAAATTTTTAAGAAAAACATTATTGGCTATTATACAAGAAAATGTCATGATAGTGTAGATGATTTTTTGTAAATTAGTGCATAATAAGTTAGGTAACATAATATAACTATAGTTTTTATCATATAGATTGTTTATTCTTGTAAGGCAGTTATCTAGTAAGGAACTTTCAGTTCTATATAACTGGTCCTATTATACAATTTTTGTAATTCTTCAAAATGTATAATAAAATCGAGTAAATAAAATCAGCTAAAATAATACGTGCTGCTTTGTTCTGTAATATTTGTAAATCTGATATAAGGTTTACATTCTCCCTGTCCCCCCACACTATGTCAGCATAATAAAAAGTTGGCAAAATGTAAGAATTATAAAATAATAATCTACTATGTAAGGGTAAATAGTTCTTAATACGCTTAAATAGTCTTAGCTTTTTGTTAATTTTAGATTTAATATTGTCAATGTGATTATGCCATGTCAAGTTATTGTTTATCATTACGCCAATATACTTATAGGACTGCACTTCTCCAATACAGTAGATACCACGAAGGACGACGACATTCTTGCTCAACGTTGACCACTGCCAATAAGCATGCATATTGATTTCTTGATATTGATAATAAGGTGATTCATTTTCAGCCAATCACAGGCTTGCGTTAAATCATAGTTCAGTTTTTGTTGTAAAACATTAGAACATTTCGTCGAGTAGTATAAAACAGTATCGTCGGCAAACAGGGTGACGTGACAGAATTCTAGAATATTCGGCAAATCGTTCACATATATGACAAACAATAATGCGCCAAGAATGGATCCCTGCGCTACTCCTATTGATATCTTTGCGACTTCAGATTGAGCTTTATTTTAGACTGTCACCTGCGTATGATCTGAAAGAAAAGATGCAAACCATTCACAAGCATGCTCACCCGCACCAAGAAGATGTAGGATTCCATGATTAACGGTGTCGAATGCCTTTGCTAAATCTATAAAGACAGCTCCAGTAAGTTCTCCATCATCCATTGATTTCAGCACCTTGTCGGTAAATTTTGCTGTGGCCAATACGGTAGTGTAGTTAAGACGAAACCCAAACTGAGTCATTGACAGATGTTTATTGTCATCAAGAAAGGCAGATAGCTGCGTGTGGATAGCTTTCTCCAGTATTTTGCTCAGTGGCGTCGCCAGACCTGGAGAGGTGGGGGGGACAAAATGATATTGAGGGGGCTGAAAAGGAGGGCCGAAGGCGCGAGTCTAGCGCGAGCTTTTTTAGGGGGTCCGGGGGCATGCTCCCCCGGGAAATTTTTTAATTTAGAGTCTCTGAAATACCATTTCCTGGACTTTGGGGGACGATTTGACAGAATTCTGATGGTCAGAAAACGTACCCCCCCCCCATCCTTTTTTTCACCGGATTTGAGAGAATCTCAAAAGTGATTTTGAGGAGAACTGGGGGGGACGTGTCCCCCCCAGTCCCCTCCCTGGCGAATCCACTGATTTTGCTAATGGTTGGGAGGATAGAAATCGGTCTGTAATTTGAAGGGTCTTGCTTCTCGCCCGACTTATAGATTGGGATTTTTCTGGCAGACTTCCAAATAGTTGGAAAACATTTGTTGTAAATTGATAGATTAAGTGTAGTTGAGTAAGGGAAGGTGTAATTACTGACACTGCATCCTTGAGCAGACGAGCACTTATCTTATGTTGCCCGGTAGCATGGTTGGTTTTAACTGAATAATACACTCGGATGTAGGTAAATTCACTTGTTACTGGAGCAATTGTGAAAGTACTGTTACATGTAGCAATGACGGCTGTCATACAGTCACAAGGAAAAAAAGGTTTTTCAAATTTTATAGTCGCGGCTTACCGGCCAGGCCTTGTCGATTTGGCCAGCAAATCGTAAATCAGTGCGTGATTAAATTAGCCAGTTTGTTGATATATTTGTGTAGATCATGTACGCGTGATATTTGATAAAATTCGACTTTTTCGATTTCCCAAAGGTTTGGGGAATAAGAGAAAAACTATTTACCTGTTTAGTTTGCTTTCTTTTGCTTTATGTTATGTAAAACAAATACATCTGGCCGTTGTCTGTTCATGCAATTATAGATACACAGAAGACGTCATAACGTGGTAAGAACATCAGACGCCACTTTTTTGTTCTTACCCTATTCGACGTCATACTGTGTATCTATAATTGAACAGACAACGGCTAAATGTTATCTATTCGTTAAATAGACGGTAGACAGCCCAGAGTGTACGCTGGTAAAACAATTAGCTAAAATATTCTAGAATATAGACTGGTAAAATGGCAAAAATATAATAAATTCTCCAGTTCTTGTTGCCAGCGACAGGTGACCTCACTCACGGCATAGTAATTAGTTCTATAGTTAAGGTTAGAACTCGTATATAATGTACAATTGTACTAAGTCCTGCATGGACACATACTTTCAAAACCTCATAACCTTTTTTGGCGGCGTCGTCGCCCACAGCTTTCGTAAGTTCAATTTCACGTTGACCAGACAATGGCATATAGTACGCACCAGCTTGAACAATAATTCGGGGAGTCTTTCCTTTTTCACATCCTTTCATTGCTTAAAAAGAAATAAATTCAAGTATGTTTATATACGATTTAACAAATATAGATTTAATTTTTTGTTTGCTCAGTGAAGGATACAAGTATGCGATTACATATCCTAAGTGACGTGTTTTATAACTTTCACAATATTTTGCTTTTACTCTCTATCTATCCCGCTAATAGTTTGGTTGTTTAAACAAACAATTGAGAAATATTGATGCTTTTCCTCCGAGTCACGTGCTGAGCGCGTAGGAATACTCGAGAATGATACTCAAGCTACGGAACATAATAAGTCTAATAACGATAGATCAAACCCATCTTTGTGTGAATTATTATGTAAACCTGATTGCGGTTGCCAGTGTAGCGTGTTGGCTGCCGAACTTGAAGAGGTTAAACTCGATATGGTCATTCTGAATAAAAATATAGAGTCGAAAATATTTACAGCTATTAACGTACGAGAGGAAGACGAAATAGTTCACCTTAAAAAAATCTTTATAACGAAAGGGAAAAATGTAAGCAACTTGAAGTCGATTTGGCTATTTTAGTCCGAGGAAGAAATCAGGAGATAAACGATTTGAATAACACTATTTTCTTCCTTGAGAATACAGTTAAGGCAACTGAAGCGAGTAATGAATCCTTAAGAGCAACAATTATGCACATATTTTCAGACAAACTTTTGAAATCAAAATAATGCGGAGTTTCTCCAAGTCCAAACCAGTCCAACGATCGCGAACAAATCAATTACGGCCGTCTTAACGTGAATGAACCAGAAAGCGATAATACAAATAATCCGGTAAGCGATAATACAAAATATACCCGTATAAAGCCAAGCACAAAAACCGATTTGCTACTATCAGCGCGTAACAATGAGAAACCAAACCCGAGCAAGACCAATGATAACGATAATAATTTAATTGGATTTGCTGAGGCCCACCAGCATTGTACACTCACAACACAGCCACCAGAGTGGATAAACAAATTACCATTGATTGAAATATCAAAACCACCTAAAAGGTCGAATGCCTCTATATCTAATACTCGGAAAACAAAAGCCAACCAAAATTTCCCGAATCAAATAGGTCCCACCGATCACCAACACAATCAGGTCACATCCATTTTCGGCGGCGCCCTCGGAATGCCCCTCCTTACCAGTCTCAAATCCAACAGCAGCAACGTCCCCTTCTAAAGCGTTTCCAAAATGGTCCACCTCCACGATATGCATCCCGATGCCAACAGAAAGATTGGCTAGATTGGGTAGATGTGATTCGCCGAGTGAAGATATTATACTGAAGATATTATACTGATTTATTGTGCATGTATCCGGTCGATCTTGGAATACGCGTCGCCTGTGTTTCATAACTCGTTGCCAAAATATCTAAACCAAGAGATTGAGAGGGTACAAAAACGTTTCCTGAGAAGAGTATATCCGGACCTCTCTTACGATAACGCTATCAAAATCTCGATGTTAGATTCATTGTCTGATCGTAGATCAGCTGCTTGCCTCAAACTCTTTGAAGAAGCCCAAGATCAAGATCATAAATTACACTCATTAGTCCCTCAGGAAAAAGTCTGTTCATATTCCCTAAGACGATGTAGTAAATTCTCTATACCTCGAATTCGAACTGATCGGTATAAGAACTCATTCATAATCGCTAACAGTCTTCAACAATAGTTTAAATTTTTGTAATTGTAAGATAACCACATTCTAATCTAATTTTTACCTATTATGTATATATTATTAGGTCCCTTTTTTTTATTGTACATCGTATACAATTCAGTTGTTTTTATTGTAACTGCAAATTACGATTATTAAAGTCAATCAATCAAATAAAAAAAAATCAAATCGATGTTAAATTTCTAAACCATGCTTCGTTACCCCTAACAAAACGTTTTTATCATCCTCCCCACGAAGCAGCACAGTCTCTAAGTCCTTAATTTCACCCCCTCCGCAAGACATACAGGTTCGTATTACCCAACGTAGTCCATGCCTCCAGGAATCGAATCAACCTACTCCCAGCAGACGTGATCAAAAATCGCCAATTAATTTCAATCCCTATACACAATGCCTCAATTACCAAACCAAACCAGTTTTCAAAACTACCTCCCAGAGATAAAGCTTTTCTACCATCTCTGATTTTATCCAATGTAATGTCTCTTGCACCGAAAATCGATGAAGTTCGCCACTGTGCCCATAATGCAAACCTAGACTTAATCTGTTTAACTGAAACTTGGCTTCAGAGCCACATTCAAGACTCTGTGGTAACAATAGATGGTTTTAATTTAGTCTGCGCATTCGTCAAAAATTAAATTCCCTTTGTTGTTCTCGACGATTTAACTAAACCTACTATAGAAGTACTGTGGATTAAACTCCGTCCAAAAGGCTTCCGAGAGGGGTAAATAGCATAATTTTAGGAACAGTGTACCATCCACCAAACTCTAACGATGCCGTTATACTAACTGTGGAATCATTCTTCTCGGAGATTTCAATAAACTTAAGATTGCAAGGCTAAAAAGGAGTTATAATTTAAAACAAATTGTGAACTTTCCAGCAAGAGGGCCTAATACCTTAGACCTTGTTCTTACTAACTTAAAAGACATTTATGAGAATCCAATCAAACGCCGTCCTTTTGGTCTGTCTGATCACTTTTCTGTCGAGTTGCATCCCAAAGCAAAATCAGAGCTCCTTAAGAGACCTGCGCCCTAGTAAACGAGTAGCTTTGCGATCGTACCTTGAGCTAGTCAACGTTCCAGCCATTCTGAACAGTGCGACTTCATGTGAAGAAAAGGTCTCCTTGCTCGAAAAAATAGTCCAGAATGGTTTAGAAAGCATTATTCCTCTCAGAACTAAGACAGTCTATCTCAACGAACCACCATGGATGAGTCTCACTCTAAAACAATTAATTAAAGGTCGTCAAAAAGCCCTTGACCAAGGAAATGAGACCGAGTTTCGACGATTAAGGAACAGAATAAATCGAGAACGTAAGATATGTCGATCGAAATACTATCAAGCTAAGGTTAAGCATTTAAAAGAGTGCAAACACTCACTTTGGTGGAAAGAGGTCAAAAAATTAGGTGGGATGACGTCGTTGTGCGACACTCACGGACATAACCAAATCGCTGAAACACATAGTGGAATTTTCAAACGCATCAAATCAAGTCGTTGCTAATACTATCAATACAGCTTTCCTTGCCCCTATGAACAGTTTTCAACCATTGCCACATGACGCCCTTAGTAAGTACAATTTGACTGATAGCCCCTTTTCTGTCACCTCTGATGCCGTCTACCAAAAACTCTCATCGTTGAATCCAACGAAAGCTCATGGTTCAGATGGGATCCCGATCTGGCTATATTAAAAGAGAATGCTGACCTGTTAACTGATCCCGTATCTTAAACTGTTCTTACCGTGAAGGCCGTTTACCGAAACAGTGGAAAGAAGCAGATATTATCCCGGTCCCAGGGAAAAAAACAATATGTGATGTCAACAAACATCTCCGACGAATCTCATTAACACCTATCTTGTCAAAAATTGGGGAAAATTTTGTGGTTGAAGAGTTTATCAAACCTGCAGTTCTAAAAGAGATCGATAATAAACAATTTGTAATAAACAAACCTAAATCATCCACAACACAAGCTTTAATAAGTATGCTCCATGAGTGGAATAAAGAAACCGATGGAACTGGGTCTACTCTTAGAGTCGTTGTTTTTGATTTTAAAAAAGCGTTCGATCTCATCGATCATAATATCTTGATAAGAAAACTCTCCAAACTTGGTCTTCCCCCCATGACCATGTGCTGGATTACCGATTTTCTACAAGACCGCAAACAAAGAGTAAAGCTAAGCAACGAATGTTACTCAGAGTGGGGAATCATCCCGGCTGGAGTGCCTCAGGGAACCAAACTAGGGCCTTGGCTTTTCACAGTCATGATTAATGATCTCGACGTGGCAGGTGTAGATCTGTGGAAATTTGTAGACGATACAACGTTATCAGAAACCGTTTGTAAGCATCAAGCAAGTGGCATGCAAGGCTAATGTGGACGACTTTACAAGGCAGTCCCTAGCTAATAACTTTGTGTTAAACGATGAAAAGTGTAAATAAATGCGTATCTCCTTTGGAAAACCGAACCATCCTTTGACCCTGTAGTCATTAGTGACAAATCAATCGAACTTGTCACATCAGCCAAAATCTTAGGTCTTAACATAAACAATGACCTTAAGTGGAAAACACATATTTCTGAGGTTGTACGGAAGGTGTCTACTAGACTATATTTCCTTAAACAACTAAAACGTGCAGGCCTTGTATTCCGCGAGCTACGACTATTCTATTTGACCTGCATCCGTACTCTTACAGAATATTCCTGCCCAGTGTTCCATAATTCCCCACCTACGTACTTATATGACGATCTCGAGAAGCTGCAGAAACGAGCACTTCGTATCATCTTTCCTCATTTGTCCCACCAGAATGCGCTGTGGGAAGCTGACCTTGATACATTATATAATAGAAGAGAAATTCTCACCAAAGACCTTTTCAATAAAATTACACAAGATCCATCGCATAAGCTACATGCACTACTGCCAGAGAAAAATCAGACTAACGTAAACTTGAGGAAGAAACGGATGTTTAAAGACTCAGTTTGTAAAACAGACAGATTTAGGAAGAGCTTTTTACCAACAAATGTTAATAACAAATATTCGGATAATTAATACTTTTCTTAATATATTTAGAGTATATAGTAAATTTCTTATTTATAATGTAAAATAGAAATATTTCGAATCCAACTTGGTATATATAGTACATTTCCTAATTTACTTGATTAATTGTCATGTAGTTCGAATATAATTCGAACTTAATAAAAATTTTTGAACTTAATAAAAATCTATCTATCTATCTATCTACCGGGTAAAGGAAAGCTAGCGGTGAGAAAAGTCCATCAATGATCGATCGCGGGGCGTGGCTTTCGGTCATGGGTGGAACTCCCACCGATCAAAAAATATGGCAGATTGTCAGGAGTGGAAAGCCCTGGACATTAGAAAAATACGAGAAAATGAAGTTTGAAGAAAAGATAATCGAAAAGACTTCTACTTGGAAGAAAGGAAATATTGGGATATATGCACGGCAAGAAACATTAGGCCAATTACAAATAGGTTTTATTGCTCTAATATGTCTTTTGGTTGTTTTAAAAATGTGGCTTATACACCATTTCCCATTTCATTTCAGTGTAGGTGTAATTTTCTCAAACAATCCTATTTTATCGAAACAGTATAGGCGGAAATCTTATTTTAAAAATGAATAAAGAGCCCACACCTATCAACAAGTAAAATTTTTGTTAGTGTTGCAAACAACGAAATGTTAGCTAATAAATAGGTGTTTTTTAATATGTGTGATTAAAAAGTCATTTGCTGGGCTGTATTTTTCATTTTTAAACCCTATTTTACATTAAGAAACTCATAATTTTAAGTAGAGCAGTATCCTTAATTTCAAATGGGGAATAAATTTGTATCGCGGATGTTATTCCGAATGCAAAATCGTACGCCCATTGGCTACATTTAAATCTCCCTAATTAGACCAAACCTTGGCAACAGCAAATCATTTTAAGGAAATATTCATTCTGAGTTTGCTCAGAAATTAAAATACGACTACAGGATGGATAATAGTTGGTACCTGACTTTATCTACTGGGACATATTGTAGACATATTGTGCGACTATGGAATAATTTATTATATTTTTTATTTGTGTACAGCTATTGATATTTTTTTATTTTCTGCAATCTGATTGGCCGCGTGAGCGGGCAGCTTTTTACGATATTTGACCATGGTCCAAAGAGTTATTTAAATTTTTGTTTATAAAAAGGCGGGAAAAATCTTTAAAAGCAAAAACAGTCCCCCCAAGATATGCTTGGATTATATTAAACTTAGTCAGTTTCTCCCTAGACGATGTCAAAATTTAAATCCAGCTTAAATTTTATGTGAAAAACGAAAAAATAGTATAAATATGAAAATGTCAAGCTAGATAGATAGATAGATAGATAAATAGATTTTTATTAAGTTCAAAAATTTGCTGCCTCTTACAAATCAGCTGAATTATATTCGAACTATGTGACAATTAATCAAATAAATTAGGAAATGTACTATATATAACTATTTTACATTATAAATAAGAAATTTACTATATATATACTATAAATATATTAAGAAAAGTATTAATTATCCAAATATTTGTTATTAGCATTTGTTGGTAAAAAGCTCTTCCGAAATCTGTCTGTTTTACAAACTGAGTCTTGAAACATCCGTTTCTTCCTCAAGTTTACGATAGTCTGATTTTTCTCTGGTAGTAGTGCATGTAGCTTATGCGATGGATCTTGCGTAATTTTATTGAAAAGGCCTTTGGTGAGAATTTCTCTTCTATTATATAATGTATGAAGGTCAGCTTCCTGCAGCGCATTCTGGTAGGACAAATGAGGAAAGATGATACGAAGTGCTCGTTTCTGCAGTTTCTCGAGATCGTCAGATAAGTACGTAGGTATAGGGAATTATGGAACACTGGGCAGTAATATTCTGTCAGAGGACGGATGCAGGTCAAATAGAATAGTCGTAGCTCGCGGATTACATAGCCTGCACGTTTTAGTTGTTTAAGGAAATATAGTCCAGTAGACACCTTCCGTACAACCTCAGAAATATACGGGCACGGCTCTCGGCTTGGCCGACATGCAGCATATATGCATCATACCTTTTGAGAATTTGCTGTGATTTGTTTTTTAATACTTATAAAAGTAACCATAACAAAAAGTTCAATTGAAAACAACAAATTCCGCCAAGAAAACAATATAAACAGAAATGTGTACAAAACACCACAAATATTTTCGACAGAGTGAAGTCGAAGCCCTGCTCAAAAAGGGCAGTTTTAGCAAGTGCTTCTAGCCCGATCAGAAACGCGTAAAAGGCAAAAAACGCGAAAACTATGACTTTGTAATACAAATCTATAGTAATGTGGGACGTCTGAGTCGGGTGACGGAAATTTACTTCAGGCTTCACTTTTTGTCGCGAATATATTATAAGACGCCTTATCTATGCTATATCCAAACATGCAGATCAGTGTGTTGACTACATAAGTTTTTGCCCGTTTGAGCAGCCATCTTGGATTTCTCGTAGATGTCACGTCCATTGAACTATAATAGACTGGAACGCTAACGCAGGGGGGGGAATTGAAGCCAGCTTAATTCAGTTTTTCTGAATTTTGAGTTGAAATACTTAACGCCGAACATTGGGCTGTATATGAAATTGAAGCTATTAAAAAGTTATATTTGATATAAGAACTTGAAGACTTTAGGTAAAAGGGAAATACTTAAAACTTTGAGGGAAAATTTGCCGTATTTTACAAAATTTCGGTTGTTTTTGTATTTTTTAAGCATTTCCATATTGCCTAAAGTCTTGAAGTTTTTATATCAAATAGAACTTTTTAATAGCTTCAATTTCATATACAGCCCAATGTTCGGCGTTAAGTATTTCAACTCAAAACTCAGAAAAACTAGCTTGGCTTCATCCTATTATCGGGTTTGGTGTATTGAGTTAGCGTTCCAGTTTGTATATAGTTCAATGGTCACGTCTCCACCACGTATGAGTCAGCAATCCAGTTCTCCTATATTGGTAAGTACTTCATCTTAAGGAGCTATAATGCATCCTGACCAGTGACCCCCACCCCAACCGCGAACCTTACCCCAACCCAAACCACCGTGGTTTTGTATAAATGCATTTACAAATGTTGAACTATTTTAAAGTAAGAAGCTTTGTGATATAAAATATTTGAAATATTTTAGTGCAATCTTTAGAACAATTTCTCATTCAAAAACACCTTACGGATACGAGAAGTTTGAGCTTGAAACCGGAAGCAAAATGAAACGACTAATATTAAATAAATAAATACCTGAAAATTAAAAGTTTGTTGGTGAAAACACTGATCTGTGAATATGATGAATATTTGAAAGTGAAAAACCTTTCAGTGCAAGGTCAAAATTGCGGTATTATACGAAAATTCATTCATTTTTATAATGACAAGTGAAAACAACGGCGAAAGTGCTATAGCAAACTATTCTTAGACTAGAAGGTGTTAGTAGATGCAATACTCGAACGGAAATATCAATTGATATTTACCGATACACCATATACTGCCATCACTCCCACCTACCGAACTTGCGGTTAATGCTCGGCAACTGGACTCTGTAGCTCAGTTGGTTAGAGCGCTGTACCGGAATCGCAGGGCCGCAGGTTCATTTCCAGCCAGAGGGCCTAAGTTGAATTTTAGGCAACTGCTCCTGGCTAGGTCTAAAAACTTTACAAGTTCAATGTAGTGTACGTCGTATGCCTGAAGTATGCACATAACTAATATGTGCAATTTGGATATAACATGCACCAGTGAGTTTTTCAAACATCTCAAAATAGGACGAGTCCGACGGACGAGTGCTATTTGAGGTCTTTGAAAAACTCACGAGTGCATGTTATATCCAAATTTCACGAGAAACGATGCTATTATACTTATTAATAATATATATAAAAATGTTCGAGACAACTATACTTTCAACTTAACAGTTTCGTCGAGCCGTCCACTGATAAAATCTTCACTGCTTCGTATTTTATTTTCATGAATCAGCAACGACTTGAAAGTTTCACTTAACCAAGCAAGTTCAAGTTCAAGTTATTTGTTTTGTTCTGGAGCAATCTCTGGCCGTCATTTGCGAACAGAAATTTCTTACGCTGATTGGTTGATTTTAGGCTTGTTTAATTATTTTTCCGACCAATCAGATGAGTTTGTTACAGATTTTTGCACTGCTTTTACAGATTTTTGCAATGCTGTTTGGGATTAATTGCACTGGAATCAACCAATCACAGTGGAGTAATATTTTATGTATATTATTAATACTGAAACAGTAGGCTGTAGCTAATTATTACTGTATACGAATCCAATATATTCCTTCATGGCAACAAATATGGCATCACCAGGCGTATATACATGTACAATAAGTGTACCTATTTTTAATACGGTTGGCAAGAACAGCTCCTCTGCGCTTGGAAGCCTAATTTTAGTGTTAGAGAAATCAGACGAGCCTTAACTACCCATATTCAGATAAAATTTCGCAACGCAGAAGGTCAATAGAATTTCATCTAAGTTGAATTAAATGACTGACGAGGTTTTCGCGCTCTTGACGGGCCGACAAGTCTAACTTATTTTACTACAACTCGGCCAAATGCCGTTTTCTATTCAGTTTATGGTTGAAATTAGTAATTACTTGTATTACTTTATGTAAAGAGATATTTCGACCATGATCCATATTTATATAGTTAATAAGAATGTATTGTCACTATCGAGCTTTAAGCTCAAATACAATATGTTTTCTGCCACAGTGTGACCAACAATCAGTTTACTGTACCTACTTGAAAAAGGTCGATATCTAGAACTGAAGTGGAAGAACCAATGCTTCGAAAAGGCATTATCGAAAAGGCATTATCGAAAAGGCATTATATATTATTGATCTCCATAATGACTACTGACAATTGCCCGTATGTTTGACTGACAACAGTCAACAGATAAAATATCTTAACTCTCTTCTTACAAAAGCTGACACAACGATTTATCACTGTCACCTTACAAAAAAATCTTATTGATAGCTGAAAATTGGCTCAAATATATAAAAATGCGCCGCGAAGATTTTATACATAGGTATTTTTCATTACTGTGCCGCTTTAATTAATTGTGTATAAGTCACTCACATCAGCATCAAATATCACTGCACATACTGTGAACGTTTCCGCAGGGATTATTCTTAGTAAATTAAGAAATCTCAAAACAATAAAACACTAGAGATACATGCATGCAGAATCCCCTCGCCCATTTGAACCAAACAATTTACTCCCCAAAAGTTATTTTAACATGAAGTACTAAATCGACCACTGTAACCATGGTAACACGCAACACTGTATATTTCTTTTATTTTAATTTGTAAAAAATATTGATATTTTGTAATTTAACTATAAAATTATCATTTATCAATTGCCCAACTATATAAAGTGGGTATGTTATTATGTACTCTTTTAGCTTTGATTTACTGTAACGTTCAACCTTAGACGTTCACAAAACGTTTCGAAATTTTCATATATAAAATTTCAACTGCTTTTCGAGCAGTATTTTTATAATTCGGTACTTGCTTTTGAAATGAAGTTTTTGAGATTTAATATGTTTTTTATTTTCTATAACGTATTTGAATCAATATTATATAACACCTTAGTAGATTCTCGTCATTTAACTGGTTGATTATGATCACGTGGTATTAAATAAATATTGCCATTTTACTGACCGTACAATGAAAAGTTCCATTGGAAAGTTCCACTGCAATGGAAAGTTGCACGGTCTTAGTTTTCATTAAATTCAATCACTCAAAATGTTACTCGTACCGTGCTCGCAAATGTTACTCGTACGCATTTAATCGCGAATCCCAATAATATGGCCGATGGTATATTATTTAAAACACAAACGAGACAAAATGGCGGGTATTTTAAACAGTAAAAGCGCCGTTTGTTTTCGCCACGGAAGAAGATTTATCAAATAACATATGCTGTAAACCGCAGGAATTTGTTTGCTTCAAGCGCTGGTGTGACGTCCATGAAGCATTTCAATTTTACCGACAAAATAGGGGTGACCCTCATAAAATAATTGTGGCTTATCTTATTTTTAGGTACGGCAGGCAAATTCTACCCTGGGTCTGGAGGCTTCAAAGGGTTTCTGGCTACGGCTCCCTGTCTAGTACGAGAAATTAACGCGGATCCGAAAACCTCCGGCACCCAGGCTAGCCAAAACTGATAACTACCGTACATAAAGATACAATATTTATAGATGCTCAAACGAATCTTGACAAATAAGACTATATAAAGAAGAGATTAAGATCTTAAGGTACTTGAGTTCACATGATGTGATAATGTGCAATATATAAAATGCCAGAATATTCCTGGTTTTGTTTACGATGTTGCAATCGTCAGACTGCAATGAAATTGGTAAAAAAAATTTATTTAAAGTCAAACGTTGAGCTGGTTTATCTATTCATGCTCAAAATTTTACCGAACATAGATTACAGTACCCCTCCTCCCCGCGCACGCTACGTAAATAGTATCGTATGTTTGAAGTGGTTCGGCGGGCATTTCCAATTTCAGTACATAAAAAAGTACATAACACAACACATCACTGTTAATTTTAGAGTGTTAAAATAGCACCTCGACTGGTGTTAGATTGACACCTAAGGGTGGTGCTAAATAGAAAGTGTCATTTTAGCACCTAATTCAGTGCTAATTTAACACTAAAGAAATACAAATATTTCCAAAGGGTCAATTTAACACTCGATTTGTTTAACACCACTTTAGAAGTGTTAAATTAGCACCTACAAGAGGAGTGCAAGTGTTGCAATAACACCGGTTTCTGGTGCTAATTTTTGGATTTTAAAATAACACCTCTAGGGGTGTTAAACATTTGTTATTCGTAGTGCTAAATTGGCACCGTTTCTTGAGGTAGAACATGGGTGTTAAAGTAACACCTATATTGGTATTGCTAAATTAACTCCGTTTCTGGGGGTGAAAATATGAATGTTTGAATATTTTCGCGCAACCCTCTTGATACCACAAACGACATGGAAATTCGGTTCATTTCGATGAATCCTGCCAATATGCTTTACTAATGTTTGAATAGATTCTGACACAAATTCGAGGAAAATGCTGCAACGAAAGCAAGCCATTAGGCCATATTTTTGTCAGAAACACAAAAATATTCTCAGTGGATGTGCTATACGAGACGTGACGCACAATACCGGGTTCCGAGGCCCCACGCGCTCCAACAACTCCGGTAACTCTCTATATGGCATGGAATACCATATTAGGCATAACATGAGATCAAATTTCGTGCGGCAAGATTGAAATTATTCATTTCATCGCTGGCGACTTAGTCGTTTGGTTATATTCCGCTTCGAGTTTTTTTTTATACTTTCTGGTGTTGTCGCGGCTGTTAGTTCGTATGTTAAACTGCACATTGGCATTCTTACGAAGAGCAAAAAGGAATCGACTTTGTTGTTAAATTGGTATGTTCCACACGAGTTGATAAAACGCGATTTATGTATGATATTGGGCCATTCCATTTAATATAGGCACCCCCCTTATTGAGGGGTCCGTTCATTACCCCCCTTAGGATAAAAACATTTTGGAACCCCCTTGGATACATTTTTGGGAAGTTGCCCCATAGGATATCGCAAGTACCCTTTAGGATATCATTTTCGCCCCCTTCATCATATGCCATCCTTATAATCAAGGACCGAGTCTCGCCAAATTTTCCTTGTAATTGTCGTGCGCACCTTCATATGTACAAGTAAGGCCGTTGAAAGTAGCTGTACTAAATTAGTTGTTAATATCTTCTCATTTAATTAAGTAACCTAGTGGCTGAATTTCCACATCAACCTTCCAAATTACTGGAAGGCAATTGTCCTCCAATTTCAATCATTCATTTTCAAATGTGTTCCGGAAAAATGGTCCGATATAGCTATGTCAAAATTTGTATGTGCAATATGTGCTATACCTTGTGAATTACTTATTATCGTGTTGGATAAAATAATAGTATATACAGTTTTTGTTCAAATTTGGAACATAAATATAAACAAACAACTCCAGTAATTTCCATTTACAACTCCAGAAACATTTTTACAACTCCAAGAAGTGGTAGCAAATCCAGCTTAGAATAATCCCTGCGCATGCATTTCCGGTTTCTTGGACAGGTAATAGCTAGTTCATTGGAAATTTCGTACATGGCTATACTGCATGAAAGTAAAACTTCTGTACCAGAAATTTATACATATTTTCTAAACCTTCTAGATATAGGACTATTTCTACTGTGCTCTTTATAGTATACAAGCTTTCAAACACTCCTTAATAATTCTTAGTAAAATAATATAGGTGATATTATTGAGAATTATCAATGCTGATTGGTTGCGCTACCTGGGTTAACGCGATAATCACCAAAATTATCGTAAATATTCAATTAAAATATTTTTGAAATGTACATTTTTTTTTCAAAATAATCACCTATTTAATTTTACTAAAACAATTATTCACCTCAGGCTCGGAGAATATCGGTGAATAAAAACCTCGACTTTGTCTCGCTTTTTAGTAACCGATATTCACCTCGCCTTCGGCGAATAATTGTTAAATAAGTTTTTTGGCAAATCATGTCAACGATAATATGTCATGTGAAGTGGCTATATACCTGATAAAACTCGACTTCATTAGTATTCTTTATGTAAAGCTCATCATAAAGAATACTAATGGGACGTTTTGAAGCCGTTCAATACACTCGCAATGCGTGTTTTATTAGGTCTAATACCACATAATAAAACACTCCTGCTCGTTTATTAAACAGTGCATATTAGAGAGATCAAGATAGCCGGGCTCCAACCTACGGGAACGGGTAGTATCAATTTGTTAAGTAATTCTCATCGATGCCTGTACCTTTACTCGTAATTATCGTATACATTCTTTTGCAGTATATGATTATTTCTAATTACGAAACAAAACTGAAACCGTCGTATCTTAACCTCTCTAACAATATACATAAAAATATTACTCGACCGTGATTGATTGATTGATTTCAGTGCAGTTTATCCCAAACAGCAGTGCAAAAATCTGTAACAACAGTGCAAAATTCTCTAACAAACTGATCTGATTGTTCGAAAAAGAAACATGACTAAAATCAACCAATCAGCGTAACCAGTTTCTGTCCGCAAATGACGGCAATAGTTTGCTGCAAAACAAAACAAATATGGCAGCCAAGCTACATAAATGAAAGTTGAGTTCTAGCCGAAAATATGGCTGCTATTTTTATTCGAAATTAACAAGACTTTAACTTAAACAACTTTAACTTAAACTTGCTTGGTTAAGTGAAACTTTCAAGTCGTTGCTGATTCATCAAATTAAATACGGACTGGCGAAAATATTATCGATGGACGGCTCGACGAAACTTGTAAGTTGAAAGTATAGTTGTATCGAACATTTTGTGTACATTATTAATAAGTAATAGCATGGTTTCTCGTGAAATTTGGATAAAACATGCACTCGTAAGTTTTTCAAAGACCTCAAATAGCACTCGTCCTTCGGACTCGTGCTCTTTTGATGTCTTTGAAAAACTCACCCGTGCATGTTATATATCCAAATTGCACTCGAAACCATACAATAAGTTTGGGTTCGGGTTCGGTTTTGGTTTAGGATTGTGTGTAGGGTTAGGTTTTGTTTAGGCTGTAAGAAAATGAATTTTTATGCCGAGAATGGACGACGCATCTATAGAAACTTAATAATAATTCTACCTGGATCAGGTGTTTTCTCTGGGTTTTCGTTGGCTGGTGTTGGTTTTCCTGCCATTTCCTTACTATAAGAAGAAAATGCATCATTACATTAACACTGGGTCACCGGGTTCACCAGTTTATATGAAGGATATATAGAGGATATAAACATTATGAATTCACACATCAAAGATTTAAAACCAACGCCAACGGCTTAGCCTGTACACAGACGTCACTCTCGATCACACGAGAGAACGTCTGTGAGTCGGGTGAAAATGCCTTGTGCAGGTCACGCGGATTTTCTACGGATTTGTGGAAAGACATCTGATTGGACAGCCTATAACTTGTAAAATCTAATTTAAACAATACGTTCAGGCCGCGATATTGAAATAGAATTCCTTCCTTTTTAAATAAGCACCGTGTTTAAAGTAATAGATAGTGAGCGCTCATGTACTGAAAAATAGATCTATGGTTTGTAAAAACATAATAAATCCATAATCTCACATTTCACAAACATTAGATTTATTAATAGATTTAGAAATGTTGTTTTTGTTGGAATTGTACAGCACGTACGTTACACGTGAACAGCATGTAGTTATAACTCCATGTGATTGGTTCTTTAAATAGCTCGTTTCCGTTCTTGTATCTTATTGGCTTTCTAAACTAGGAAAATGATTTTTGTAGTCAGGTGACAATAATTTAATGCAGTCTAATTATAATATGGGAAAGTTAATAACCAATGAAATGTTTTGATTTGTCATAAATTAGACTAGTTAAGCGCTGTCCAATCAGATGTCTTTCTACAAATCCGTGAAAATCCACGTGACCTGCACAAGGTATTTTCACCCGACTCACAGACGTTCTCTCGTGCGATCGAGAGTAACGTCTGTGCACAGGCTACAACGACATGAAAGTCGCTCGTATAGTGTAAGTTTCTAATCTTTTTGAGGCAGAAAAGAATGAACATGCCCGATCGCAGGCACAGTTTTCTATATTTACTGAGCAGTCGACGCTAGCTCTGGTTTAATATTTTCAGTACACTTCAATCCTTTTAAACCTGTTGGGACAGATGCCCAAAACACCTATTATCTTAAGAAATCTCCATCCTCCCATTCAATGTTGTGTCCAACTTACCATCATATTTGATGCGGTATTGCCCGAGGGTGGGAGATTAATGTGTCGGCTACAAGTGTATAGATTGACCTATGATGCAAAACTGCAGGTGTCCCAACAACTTTTGAAAGTGATTGTAGTACGTTTTCTAGATTTGTGAAAATTGTGAAACTATACGTGCATATATTGTCTTCCCATGTAAATCTCGGTGTTGTCACATAACCACAAGTCCACAATCTGGCCTTAGAATGTCGTATTAAAGTGAGAAAATTATGGATATGACACGTCAATAACGAGTTATTGATGCATGCCAGTCATAAATAAACACTTATAGTCCACACGATATCAAACTGCCATTATACCAATCACATGTAGCATTCAATATACATACCTAACTTCTTGTAAATATTTCACTAGTCCAGCACTTTTACCAGATCTTCTTAGGTTTCGAAACGACAGATTGAAGAACGCGAAATGGGAATGCATGTTAATTGGATTTAAAATGTCTTAATTGGACCAATCACCCCTACTGTTTATGCTAATTTCCCCAATTCCCCTTCAACAACATATGCATGCATTATCAAATTATATATTTCTCTGGTAATTTGAACATTGTCTGCGATGTTTCACGAATACCGAGGTTTGTAAAGAGATCATGTTGCTTCAAGGGATCAATTGAAGTTAACGACCCCCCTATGCCAATGGGGTCGTATACTTCAATAACAAATATTCGGACTGAAGTATACGACCCCCCTTGTATTATATCGTTAAATTTACGGGTTTTTGTGTCTGTTTCAAAGGAATTTTTATGACTTCCCTTTATTCTCTATTTCTCTATGTCTCAGTTCATTGATTTTTTGACCAGGAAACAAATTCAAAAGACTTTCAACACGATCAATAATATGCGCTTGAGGTGTTTTGTTTTGCAATTTTGTCTCCGTGTTTTGATCGCAAACTGCATCTTGTAAATATCTGTTCGATGACTCATTGCTGGAAAGGCGTTATAAAAGGCCTTAAAATGTTTGGCGAGCATACTGCAACAGTATTCCACCCGATATCCACCGACGAAATGTCTATCCACGACGAACTGCGAGAAGTAATCTTTGGCGACAACATGGAAGTGACGATAGATTTCCTGAAGCAACACGGTCTCGTCGCAAGCCAGAGAACTTTAGAAACCACCAACAGTGGCGAAGCCAGCCTGACAATTTGGTCATGCTATGCAAATATTTCCGTGTTCATAGACTGTGAAAACAATCAATTTCTAAAGAAATGAATAATGATAATGATTTAAAATTTGCATTGCATGACCAAATTGTCAGGCTGGCTTCGCTACTGACCACCAAATATATAAAAAGAAGCTAAACGAAATTCTCGATATAAAAATCATTAATAAAAATCATGAATCATGATAAAAAGCTATTATTTTGGGGGGTCGTATACTTCAATGGCCATTGAAGTATACGACTCCCTTGGGGCAGGGGGGTCGTTAACTTCAATTGATCCGCTTCAAGTAAATTTGGAAGCAGTTAGCGGTAATTGCTCAGCCGTAATAACCCACATAACAGCTAGTGTAGTTCACGGTCGACTTTAGACTTGGATCAAGTCCGTCTCTCTAGAGTCCGAGGGATCGAGCGCGCCGAGAAGCGGCGCGCGAGGTGCAATAACGCGGGAAAGTTTGAGGGAGAGACGGACTTGGCTCACCTGCAAGCGCGCCAAATTTACCGACCCGTTTTTCCGTCGGTAACGCGTCATAACTAGATTGCAATAATTTATGCTAATTGACAATAAAGCGGAAATAACAAAGTATCTTGTTTCAAAATATATAGCATGCTCTCTCTTCCTGTCTGGTTTAGTTTATACTGAAAATGATGAATTCGTTTCAAGATGGTATTAATTATGGCTTGCGCAAACTTGGATACGATAAAATTATGGACAATTTTGTGCAAATAGTCATTTATTTGATCATTTGTTAATATCGCAATGACAAATCTGTGCGACTGAGGTTTTAGCGTCTCAGAATCGGTCACAATGTCAATGATAACAAATAAATGTTGATATATTGCGTTAACTTTATTTTGCAGTGACCTTTATATTTTAATATTTTCAATGCTAGACTATTTTGTTTCGATCGCGACGGGTATTTTAATAATTTTGCCCTGGCACTTGCGGTCGTCCGTATTTGTAACAAAACCGCTGAAAATAACACCTCACCTGTCTATTAATATAATTTCCCGCCAAAATAATAAATCTGATTCGAAACATTGCAAGTGAGCCAAGTCCGTCTCTCCCTCCATTTTTGTTCCTCGATCCCTCGGACTCTATACATTCCTAATCAAATACTGGTGCATATTCAAAACCATACTCTCTTGTTCATAGTACCCAAAAACGGATTCGGATACATTTAATCAATTCAAGGGCTTTGAAATAGCAATTATCATTATAAACACTGTTATGGGGGGTATGCATGTCGCTCCTCTGAATTTCTAAACGAGCAATATCGCCGATTGAAAACGTAGCCACGTCGCTTTCGGAATTCCGTTATTGTTTTGTCGCTGTCAAATTTTAGATAGCTTTATGTCACCCCTTCAACGCAATGTCGACTGTCGGAATTTACCTTAATAGGGCCTCACCAGTAACATTTGTTTTTGAAGTATAAATTAGAATCTGCCTAAATACCGCAATAAAATTAAATACCCCTTTCAGCCTGTTGCCATAAATAGTAAAATGGTAAACCTTATATTATTAAAATGTCATTTCAGTTGCGATATTTCTTGATGAAGCCGTAAGTTTTGGTCACAAATCCGAAGCGAGCATATTTCAACGAAATTTAAAACTGCGTGTAAATAGCCGTATATATCTGAATGTTTCAAAGTTTCAATTAGGGGCGGACCATTAGAAAAACCCGGACGGGGGCAGAAAAAATCCGTGCCGGATTTTCTTTTTCGAGGATGACCGCCCGCATGATTTTTTTAGGGTCCAAGCTTTGGAGAATTTTTTTTATGTATTGAAATTGATACATTTTTTTCCCTATAAAACTCAACTGTTAATGGTTCACGCAACTTTTCCATAAATATATATCGATACGGCTTAAATTATATATTGAGGAATATACACTATTTTTGCAGCATCGCATATACACTGGAACTAAAATTCCAGTGGTAAAATGGTTAAAATACAGCATTGTAACAGGTTACAGCTGCCTCTCTGGCTGGTCACAAGCAAGTGCTTTCCCCCATATTTTCCATATGCCGCGCAATATATGGTATAAAAGTACTTCATCTTGCAAGAATAAAGTGGATCAAAGTATATATTAAGTTTTAGAAACATTATTCTTGCAAGATGAAGTACTGTAAACCCAGAGTAGACCTCTTGCAGGATATTTTTTTCCCACAATTTCTTCTTGCAGGAATTTTTTGGGGAATTGTCACCCCCCCTCCGGGTTTTTCTAATGGTCCGCCCCTAAACACGTATACATTTCTTATCAATAAAGTTACATTTTAAATAGTCCGGAAATTTCCAGTTGTCTGGCAATTATAAATGTCTTCGAGCAAAATCGGAAAAGTTCACGGTATGTGCAGATATCTCATGCTGATATAATTGACATCAAATCAAAAAGGAAATTTTAATTAATTACAGTAGTTTCATTGTGATGCAAATATGCCAACACAGCGGGTATGACAACTAAGATATATATATATATATATATATATATCCAAATCTAAAGTGTGATTAAATTGTGAGAAAATTGACTGGAGACCGCGAAGCGGGTGTGCGATTTGTAATCGCAAGTTTGATTTCAGACCAAAACGGCTGTTATAAATTGTTGTTTAGGATTGACACACCCGTGTTATTACCTCTAAGGGCCTATGCATAGCAAGAAGCTGAACTCTGATGTTGATGAAATATTATATGGATTGAAAATGTGGACAATTTTTCGCCAATTTCTCGAGATTTAAAACAAGATAAAAGGTTAGAAGGGTATAAAGCCCAAGGGATATATATTGTGGAATGCTCGGAGTTTTATGTATATAATATACCGAACGTCATTATCTTCGTGTTCAATTTCTGTACGTGCGGATAAATAGGATAAATAGAGGAAGGCACCCTTGGCTGCCATTTTGAATTTTACTGCGCCGGAGTCTGGCATCTAGTTTTGAGTCAATCTCGTATCCCGAGCACGCGATCCTCTGGCGGGACTGGCGAAGCTCTGGGGAACGTCGGCTAATTTTGCACGAAAATCACTACATTTGGATCCAGTACTCCACCAGACCTAGTTTTGCGACAGGCGGTCAGGTTCCTCTCGACAGTCATAGGTAAACATTGTCGCCTTCTGACATGCGTTATGTTGTTGTTCCGAGTTGTTAGTTCTTCTAACAACTCTTAACAGCATCTACTCTTTCGAAATCAAATAAATGCAAGGTGGTAGGAGATAATAACATATGCTAGATGGCCTCAAGCTTCCAGTGTCTGACTGCCAATGCAACGTCACGAATATTATTTTGTCACGAATACGTCCTTGGCCTGGGAGCCTCGCTCTCGTAAATCAAGACGAAAGACAATTAGATATTTGTACCAATTCACTTCACTTCACTTCACAGAGCAGTTTCAGAAAATATGTTAGTTTCAATATTGTATTGACATCATGTGTGATCCATTCAATCTTTAGTTCTATTTCCAAAAGCTGACTTGCCAAAACAAAACATCTGGTCAGAAAAATATAATTCCAATATATTTTTCAACAAACTTGCAAGCATGCTTCGAGGTTGTGCCACTCAAAGACATTGACAGAGCAGTTTCAGACAATATGTTAGTTACAATATTGTTTTATCATCATGCATGATCCATTCGAACACTAGCCCTATTTCCAAGCTTGCATTCTTTACCAATACACCCTTTCGATAATTACGTGACCAATCTCTTCGTTGATCCGGGAGCCTCATTCTCGTGAATCGTGAGCTATAGATTCATACAAATATAAAGCACTGCCATACTAGGGGCAACTTTTTGGGGCGTAAAATACGGCTTAAAATTAATGGGAGATGTGTCAGTAATTTTCACAATACATTATCCATATAATCAGACGTTAACGCTTCGGACTGTGTTTCCTGTCTACTGCACCACTGCTTGCAGGCTTGTCTCGCATATTCAATCACGGATTTGTGGCTGAGTCCATACAATTCAGAATCTCTGATCATTCTCGTACCCAGAGCCCGTCATACGCGCGGTCAACGGAGAGCTAGAAGAGGCTCTGGTTAAATCCAAACCGGATACCACAAAAACATGGTAACCGGATAAACACAGCGCATGCTGGAAGACATGGCACGAATATAATTATATTAAAACTTCGTAAGCAAAATTTGGCTGAAAATAAATAAACTCCGTATGTAATATTAATAATGATTCGCTTATGTACGAAGCAATACACCTAGGAATTGTAAAAATTCAAGAAAAATTGACTTCGCATTAATTCTGAAAATATAGTAGTTTGATTTCACAACCACTATATCTATTAATAGATTTGGAATTTTTTTTGTAATGTCATTGCTGAAATTGTACAGCTCGTGCTACACACCCGCCCCGCGTGTAGCTATGACTCCATACGATTGATTCTCTAAATAACACGCATTCTAAAAATAAAGTAAATGCTATTTTGACATGTTTTGACAGAATATAATAACCTTCGGCGTGGCCAATCATATTCGTTTCTGATTTGCATTAAACCAGAGCCCCTCGTTGCGCTCCGTTGACGCGCGTAAGACGGGCTCTGGGTACGAGAATAAATCTCTGATATGCTTTGGCATTCGCGGGTAAGACCCGCAACAATTAATAAGTAGTTACTTTGAGAGACACTTCGGACAAAGTTAAAGTTACTATGGTCAACTCAACTTGGTCACCATTTCCTTTTAGTTTCATTTACACGTATCAGAAGCACTATCAGCCTTAATTTCCAGATCTATGAATAGAGTAGAGAAACAGGCAGACATTCGCATAAGTACAGAAGTATTGACTGTTACAGCATTCTATCATCTGATTTTTGTCATCAGTTGTTTAGATTTTATTAAATGCGTGAATCGCTCAAAGACATTATTTGAATAAGTTATCTTAAAGTGCCACTGACCCCAAAAGTTATTTTTGTATATGTGTAATATTTGAATTATTCTGAGAAGAAATGTAATATATCTTTATAGTAAACATCTTCACTATCTTGATCAACTTTTTCACTCTCAAAGTTTCCGGATATGATATCAATAGTTGAATTTTAGCATTAAAAAACAAAGGAAAACTAATTTACAATTAAGATATAGCTATTGCATTTCTTCTCAGAATGATACAAGTATTACACATATACAAAAATCGAGTTTGGGATCGTAGCACTTTAATGGTACTGTTTCTAAAATTCCAAACATGTGATGTATGAATTCGTACAAATTTTTTGTCGATATGACAAATTTGCAAAAGTTGTGCAATATATCCTGTTTGTCGTCATCTATAGCATCCAGTTTCCAGCCTCTAGTAATTTGTCGGTATATATTCGGTGCATTGAATAAGTGAAGTTAGTTTTGATTCTGGAAGATCTATTTATTCTTTCATATACAGACTATATTGAACGCAATTCTACAAGAACAATTTAATGTGAAGATGTGCTAAATTTAAAACAATGACACTGCAACTGCAGCTAAATCAATAAATAACACTGATGCAATTATTAGCATGCGGCATTGTATTGTGGGAAATATATAAGTGTGAAAAAGATCTTAATTTGTTTCTTTTGCTGCTCAAGCTCACGGAAAATGCCTGAGTCTCACTTGTGACTTAGAATGTGAGAACTCCGTGTGTGACACATTATCCTGCAATGGAACACCTTAAATACCAATATTTACATTCAGGCCGCAGTTACACAATATCGGATTGCTCTCGTATCGGATTATACTTTCCATACAACAAATAATCAGATATGCGGTGTTTTGGTAACACAATGCCATGGCAATCCCGAGTGTGTCGCAGCAAAGAATAAACAAATCCGCTTTATAAGTGGTATGGAAATTGTCCCGCACGATTCGGGGCCGCGTGACTGGTCGAATCCGATAAGTTCAGTTTGGTCATTCTAGTTTCAAAAGTTTTTTTAATCAAAACTAATCCATATCTGTTGATTCTGTGCAGTTAGTTTCCGACCTGCCAACATTACTGAACCAAGCAGCGTCCTATCAATATAAACCACTATATTTCTATTCACGAACATGTTTGTTTCAGTTAAAGAAAGCAATTCTGTATTTGGTTCTTTATTGACTTCAATTAGTATGTCTGATGAGTGCATTCATTAAAAATTATTGAAGTGTTAACAATAAAATATTCGACAAAAACTCTTCGTTTCCTTGAATCCCGCGCGAGATACTTGTGTTGTTTTGTTAGCGTATTCTGATCTGAATGTTCAATTCGGTATTGTGTAGCCAAAACCTTAACGAGCTATATAGATGGGCTTTAATTAGACATGATTGAAGAAACTCGGACATGAATAGGTAATCCGGTATCGTACGACTCGGGCATGAGTTTTACTAGCTCAATCAGCAGAACGTAAGGTTAGTAATCTTAACGTCATGTTCTCAAGCCGACGTGGGATTCTATGAGATATGATTTAACAACTAGAACAACTTACTAGTTTAACTATGACTGCTATCAAAATGACATAACTACAAAATATGACTAGCAACGTAAAATTCACAATCTTGCTATTAGTTCCCATGCATAGTTTAAAGCTAATTCTTACATTATTAGAGACTCTGTTGGCAGATATAGTAATAATTGGAATCCCGACATATTATATCATTCCATTTTCCAGCTGCATCATTATTATTATGCCACCATACCCTGTACAACATATATACGCAATCACCATCAACTGATGGTTCTCCCGAGTACCAATTCTCATAGAATACGTCGTCACCGTCCATCGTGTAGAACGTTTGGCCCACTTTGTGCACTCCAATCCAAGCCGTGTCAATGTTGCGATTTTTGATAGCGTGATAAATATGTTCATTGTTTTCTGAGCTGGTTGGGACAGCCAAGTCGCCACCACGTGCGCGACAATCATCTTGTGCTTCAGTCCAACTGGCAGTTTCATCGCTAATGTAGTAACAAAAACAATCGATAATCTGCCAACCACCAGTGCAATTGAGAACGCCTAAAGAACGAATGTGATATACGGTCATGGTGATACATTTTACATATCTCACTCTAAAACTGGTAATAAAATAAAATCATCACACGCTGCCATTCTTGCCAACTACACGCGTGATCTTGGAGTTACATAAACAGTAATTATTTCATGTTTATCAAATCAACAAACAAAAATTGATGTTAATAATAATATACATATTTTTCTAAAGGCACAAGTGTAGTTAATATAAATTGTAACCATATTCCGTTAACAACAACAATACCCTTCTTATTAATACTATATATAAACACCTACAAATTGAATCTCATGAATCATATGAATGGCAAACAAAAGCTAATCTTGACAAATAGGAATTACTGGACTTGGATTACTATATAGACTTGTTTAGCATTTAAAGAGATTTTAAAGAAGAACCATTTGTCCAGAAGCAAAGCAACCAAAACTCAATTTTAAATATTTCCCTGTTCCGAAAAGTACATTGGGCAAACATCGTGAAAGATTAAGACAAGATTTACAGAGCATCAAAATACCATCAAAATACACGACCCTGATCTCGTCGCAAACAAAGCTATTTATGCAATGGGGACGAAACATACCAGCGAGTTGAACAATTTTAACCGAGATATTGACATGCCTACCCTATAATCATTTTACAACTGACTCGCTTATACATAATGATATACAGAACACAACGTCCACCATCCAATGAAAATAGAACTATAGTATTTTGAATAATTTCATCTATGTAGCATTACTTATAGCCGATTAGACTTCATACAATTCTATACACAACATCAAATAATAATTTGGTTTCTAACAATTCTTGGCCAGTACTACTGTTTTTCGTTTAAGTCTGTCTAATGATAGCCTACGATGTAATGAATATCATAATTCATAAGTAAAACTCGTTGACAAAACTAAAAAAATATTTACATTTGTCACAAAGCTCTCCTCCATAATTCCCTGGGCATTCACATTTGAAAGGCTTCACTGGATCCCAGGCTATTTTCCCACCATTCTGACATTCATTCTCGTCTTGATAATTAGTCTAAATCAAGAAAATTCACCATGAGCGAAGCATCATTTCAAACGACGAATTCACGATGCAGGTTTTACTCCTGTGTGTAGTAACCATAGAACCTTTACGTTTCTTTCTCAATTTCAAAAACCTAAGTTTCCACAAGGTATACTTCAATGCATACATTTTCGCGAGCTGGACACAAAAATAGAGAAATCTGATATTTGTTCGGCCAAACCCAGTTTACAAAACCTTTTTAGTAGTAACAGCAAAATTTTGCAAACTTTTTTAATATCACTATAGCTAAGTTAGTTGGTCTTTCGATCAGGAAATCCGAGCTCGAAGGACAGTCGATGTATATATATAGTTGTCTTTTTCTGCATGTAGGCCTTTTACTTTACGATTGCTGAGGCTTTCCTTTACTACTTCCCTAATAGCTCGATTTCATTATCAATTCAAGCGTCTCACTGATAGCTATTAAGTTCTTGAACATTTTCGGGGCGCTTGTTATCGATCGAGACACGAACAGGCCCGTAGCTGGGGGGGGGGGCACGGCCCCCCCTGGCGAATATTTGTGCCCCCCCTGTGCCCCCCCCTGGTATTTGTGCCCCCCCTGTACATCCCCCCCAAAAAAATATGTGTTATATGTGATTTTTTTGATAAAAATACTGGTTTATATGATAAATATGCAGGTTTTGTATTTGCAGTAATAGTATCCGGAAAATTTTTTTATATTCGGCCCCCCCCCCGTCGACAATAAAAATAGAAGAATTATGAACGAAAAGCAAAAGTGTGCCCCCCTAAGAAATGAGGGCCATGCAGCTACGGGGCTGGACACGAATTTTTAGTTTTTATTTTGATCAGATTTGGTGTCGGCATAGACTATATAGTTATCTCATTCTTTATATAGAATCCGGCAAACAATTTTCAAGAACATTTAAAATAATTAATGGTATACTAAAATTACTCTATAACAATTCTATAGCATTTATCTTACCATTCTTTCTCCAACGGCTTGGAAAAACTTCCAGTCATTGTTCTGGTTGCTTACTTTTTCAAACTTATGGTCAGAAGTGTGACTTAACTGACAGTTGATTTCGCTTTCTTTTGAGCTCTCCTTATAGTTGTATGCGACACAGAAACGTGTTTCCAGGCAACTGGTACCACAGTGTAACCAATTTAGTGCACTTGATTCAGAGATTATATATTCTTTCAAATGCGGAACATCTAAAATGTTGAATAATTTCAAAGGCTATAAGTTTGAAAATAGATTATCTATAACTGCGCAAATAATCCAGGGTGGACCGAAGAAACTTTATTTTGCTTTAGGTTGCGCTGGAAATATTTTTCAAAATCCTTACTAAGGAAATAGTATGAATCCTCGTTGGAAATACTATGAATCATGGAAATAGAATTTCCATACTATTTCTACACGACGAATTTGAACATGTTTTTTTGATTTGTTGGCTATAGTATTAGAGACATCCACAAAATGCATGCAATATGTAGTACAATAATAGTCTCCTAGAAAATTGTCTTTATTGCTCTATATATATATATAGTTTTTCAATTAATTTCAGTTAAAGTATCTTGTATTGTATGTTATAAAATGAGCAAAATAATTTTAAATAAATAATTGTATATATTTTCAACTAATTTTATTTCAGAAAGGAATCGAAACATTTCGAAACGTTTTATGGAACGGAAGGTTGAATTATACATTAATTTGAGGCATATAGAATATAATAACATACCTATATACATTATATAACGATATTTCGGAATTCTATTATATATATTCGAATTTGACTTGAAACTGCTGTCGCGCTTGCATGCATGCTTGATCCTTATAATATACCTTAACTGCATGACGCGTAGGTGAATAAGTGCATTTTCCAAAACACCTGCCCATATCAATCATATACTAATTGAGTTACTTTATACAATGGTTGGCGAATGGATTTGTAATGTGTTCAATCCAACAAGTATGTATACATAGGGACTATTTTTGATTACTTTTCAAATGTGCATGCATTACCCATTAGGCATGGAAAATTTCGAATGTGTTTTTAATTATGATATAAAATAAGTCGGCCGTGATTGACATGGCTCGTATAAACAAAATGTCTGTGCTTAACATTTAGCCACATAATTGTTTCGATGTACTGAGACAATATTTCGTAAACAATGATTTAATTACGTTGGCAAACGCAATAGTTGATCAACGCAGCAGACGGTAGAAGTATACAATGTTGCTATTTAAGCTACTTTGGTATGAATAGGAAGATAAAGTTACAAGTTGTTTTGTATTACAAAATATTACATGCAATTATACAAATTGATTATATATGATAAAAATAGTTTGAAACAGCTGTGTACAAATATTGCGTGTTGCCATAGATCTCTCTATACACTATATATGTTTTTGTTAAAAATCAAACTATTTTTTGGATGGTTATTAGTACTATATATTATAGGACCATTTATACGGGAGAAAATAAGACGCGACTTACATAATACGCGAACACACTCGTATAAATGGTCAAATTCTAGTAAGTCGCGACTTAAATAAGAACAGGGATTCAGACTGGTCTACAATAAATCGCGACTTATTATAATTAGACCATTTATACGAGTGCAGTTTGTGAAAAAATGAAAATGATTTTTTTGGCACTTTCAGGTACTTCAGGTACCTAACTAACATATGGAAAAATAGTTTTTTGAAATTCCAACATCTTCATGTATTTTAAAGGCTTTTATTATTATTGTTTGAATATGCTGATTCTGTTACTATGGCAACGGTTATAGCATTTTTTGTTTTTTGACGTTTTTTTTGCCCATTGTTCGACTGAAACTGTCCAAATTAGCATGTATATAGCAAGTACACTATATATTGTGGTACATGACGTCCCTGCATTGCTATTACATCGCGGGCTCCTGTTTGAATTTGAGTCTGATTGTTGATGCATTGGTTGAAGATTGAAGCAAAAAAACAGTGCGAATTGAGGGCCTAGAAATATATCTCTTTTCTTCAAATTATAACAGTGGTCGGCACGAAGAGTAGATCTTCTTACAAGCGAAAAAGGAAGGGAAAGAGGTTTTCTGGTATGGAAAGACACGAAGGAGAAGATCGTGACTCAAAATGACATAAAAATATGAGTAATGACGATCCCACATTTGAATCTCCAAACACTGACAATGTTGATGGCTCAAACCCAAATAATGTTATTGGAACTTCAAGAAAAAAGATGCGATGTGAAAGCAGAAATGACAATAGTGATAATGACACCGGAGAAAATATCCACGAATACAGGCTGATCAGTTTAGGCTGCCTATCCAATGCTGTCTCAAATATTCAACACGTGTGTGGGGGAGGTAAGAATTTGCCCTTTGTGTTTTATACCTTATCCTTCAAAACTGGTTTAATATGACATATGGTTTAAATTGTACCCCTGCAACCCCCTTTTATATCTGCAACAAAAGTTGTATATACACAACAGAAATTGTGTAACATGTAAATAGTCACAATATACATACATGTGTCAATAGTTTTAAAAATGTTAATGAACATTTGTTTAGGAAATTTTACTTTGGAAGATGAAAGTGGACGTGCTGGTCTCATGTCCAAATTTTCTGTCACATGCAGTTCATGCAATGAATGCAGTTCTCTTCCAACTTCTACGAGTGCTACCGTTCAAGGGAAATCGCAGGATGTAAACCGCCGTGCTGTTTATCATTCAATTGAGAGTTGAGACTGGCAGTGGTTACGAAGGTCTGGCCTCATTCTGCAGCATCATGAACATGCCTTGTATGACAAAGACTGCATACCAGCAGCAACTAGAGAATATCATGGGAGTTCTCGAAGAGGAAGCAAAGGAAGAAATGAAGCAAGCTGGCCAAAGCCTCTGGCAGAAGATATCAGGTGAAAATCCGGAAGGCGTTGATGACTTACTGGATGTTGCTGTGAGCTTTGATGCAACATGGGCGAAACGAGGCTTTACCTCTCTAACCGGTGTAGTGTTTGTAATTTCAATTGACACAGGAGAGGTATTGGATTACCATGTCCTTTCAAAAACTAAATGACTATCATACCTAGAACTATAAATATACTGGATCCACTAATTTGATGTTTGGTATCATACCTGATGATTATCATACCTAGAAATAACATTGCTCCAGCTTAACCCCATTAATGTGCAAGACCCTTCCCGTGACAAGTAAAATCATCTGGCATTAGACAGAGTAAAATGACATTGCAGCTCAATGGGTTAAATTATTACTTCCCCTTGGTAAAATAGAGGGATTTTCTTCAATAAAGTTATGGCCAAAGCTACTATACCAATGTGTGTGTGTGTTCATGGTTGAATGTATAACTTTAATTTAAAATTTCTTTCAGATATGCCTTGGACTGTCTATATTAAACAAAACGTTTTATGATGCTGATGAGTGATATAAACAATGGAAATATAAGTCTGGAGTTAAAATTATAGATTTGTGTATTCTGGACGGACTGTCCAATAAATAGCCTGGCATTTTACATATGAAATAATAAAGGAATTGGAACATTGGGGTCAAGGGCATTGAGATTAAACCATTAGCTGGCAATGTGCCCTACTTCAGTATTTCTCTGCCTCACACCAGACAATTTTGCTTGTCAGCAGTAGGGTACTGCCAGTTAATGGGTTAATAAGGGGTTAAAATATATGCAGGCAATAGGTAGTTAGGTTAAAGCATAGATTCCGGGCTTGGATCGGAATCTGTGCTAAGCGCGCTCAGATCTTCTCTTTAGCGCCTGGGTACGAGGCTGTGAGTTGTGTGAGTGAGGTTGTGGTTCATAGAATCGAAAAGGTAATCTAACAAACACGTAACAAACGTTTGTATTTTAATGAGAAACGAAACCTTTAACAATAATAAAAATATTTTGTAGAACTTATAATCTTATTAGCAATGGTACAGTATGAATCATGACTGTAGCTTGTATACAGGCTAGTATTTGGTATACTATTTACATTTGTAGATTGTTGTCTAATGTAAATGAACTCTAATATCATTGTTTTGTCCCGTATAAATGATACTTTATTTTTATACCCTCTTATCTCATGTGCCATACAACTGTTTTGCAGTAAACAGCTCTAGCATCCGATTCGTCACCTTAAAGTTTATGCAGCATTTCTCGCTGAATTGGAAATCGCAGCGAATGCGTAGGATTGCATTCAACAACTCCAAGCCCATCCTATTTCGCTGTTTGTTCTTCACCGCTGCCAACAAGGAAAATGTTCTTTCCACCACTGCATTGCTCACGGGGTTGGTCAGACAGTTCAGGGCATAGGTTGCCAATTCATTGAACGGCTTGTCCCCGAGAGATGTTTGAAAGCCAAGAATCTGGGACCAAAATGCCACTGTTGCATCTGGTATGACCCCATTGAAAATTGGATCCTCTTTCCAGTTGCGGTGTACAATCCTTCTGTACTGCTCCTCGATCACGTCGGATTTGTCTTCTCGTAAACCAGGGAGTGGCAGCTGATTGAAAGGGACCCTTCTTGTTGCATCAAGGACCTTCGAGGGATGTAAGGCTCTGAGACCTTTAAAGGTATTGCCAGCATCAGGTAGACGCTTCTCCACTTGCTTGACAGCTTCCAGAAGGAAATCTAGACACCGTTTTTTCACCTAAAGTAGAATACCTTATAATTTAATGAAGGAGGACACTCACACTAAACTGTATGGAAGCTTGGATTAAAGTTGTGGCCCAGAGGCCAGAACACATGAAAAATCTGAAATATAATTTATAAATACCAGGTCACACAGCATCCAGCATTCAAGCTATTAATTAATTATTTTTATTTTTTATTACCTCAAGAACTTTGGTCATCGTCGGGACTCATGGTTTCGTAAAGCTGCTTGTATGCTTCTCTTCTGATGGTGCTTTTGGAAAACCACTTGGGAATTTCTGCCAGAAGGAATCCAAGAGTCGAGGGCAGTTTCTCAAACGCGTGTTCTACGCACAAGGACAATGAATGGCAGACGCAGGTCACCTTGACGCACTGGGGAGCAACAGCAGCTATCCTTGTCCACACTGAATTATGCTTACCAACCATCACAGAAGCACCGTCACTAGCATAGCCAACACAGTCCACCAAGTGGAGGCTAAATTTACCCAGACAATCTTGAATGGCTTTAAAAAGGTCGTCTGCGGATGCGTGGACAACAGAAACCAGGTCAACAAACGCTGTGACAATCTTCTTCTCGGCTTCGCTGTAGTACCGGACCATAACGCAGAGTTGCTTTTCCGTAGCAACATCGGTTGTTTCATCGACAATCAATGAGAACTTCTTTCCTCGAACATCAGCTATCAGCTTCTCTTTCAGTGCTGGGCTTACAACACTCGTCAAAATTTGTGTGCACTTCGTCCTGTGTAGTCTAATTTTTTCGAGTTGGCTTCCCTTCGCGTTGCGGGCAATTACCTCCCCGAGATGATCCATCGTCAAAAGCGCTGAATGACATGCCATTGTTACGGCTAGTTCCACCTCTGCGATCTTGATTTCGTCTGCAACCTTCGGCTTCGGGACACGTACGACTTGGAGGGGTTTCGTGGAATTACACAGTTTGACACGCTGCACGTGTTTGTCAGTTTTTTCGTGTTTCGTCAAATTCGCTTGTTTGGGCTTTATCGACACATGACACAGCTTACAAAAGGCATCTTGACTCCCGTCCGAAGCCTTCGTGATCCAAATAAATTTGCTTTCCCATGCTTTACTATATTTTCTTCCACTATCGTATGAACCTTTCCATTTGGACGCCATTAATAATGTGAATTGTGAATACTAAATAGATCAGTGACTAACGCAGTTAATGTGAGCCAGTAATCTATTTGGTCAGTTATCACATCTCGTTCCCAGAGCTTAGCGACCCCAACCGCGTAGGTACATCCGAGTCCTGCATAATTTAGAACTAAATATTTTTATAATTAATCTAATTTTCTGTGATTGTTAAAGAGGCCAAAAAGTAGCCAAATGGCCAAATGTTTTTTTCGAGGCCAAACAAGAAAAAAAGAGGCCAAATTCGAGTTATTTGGCCTCAAAAAGGCCAATCTGGCAACCCTGATGACAAGAGCAACAATGCCTTATTTTAATATTTATAAGCACGATATCATATTTCTGTAATACTACGCTCTAGTAATTTCTGAATTCGATGCACCCGAATTGTCACGTGACGGGGTTTCTCAACATCTGAAATTAATTAGCTCTAAAGCCTTTGAAGTTTGCCGGCCTTCCAAACCCTGTCCTCGAGTAACTATGGTTTATCACTGCGCTATCAACGTTGGAAGTGAGCCACGTTTCGGTGATAACTACGATGTCTGCAAGGAGATTAGAGACGGTACCGGAAAGTTCATCAATCTTATTTACTAGTGACCTCGAGTTGGACATGAACAGGGAAGGTACGGAACTGTATGACTTTGGGGGTCCTATCTGTTGTGAGCACGTCACAGATTTTCTACATTCATCGTTCATAGGTATATTGATTAAGTTAGATCGGTGTATATTATTGTTATTTACTCTCACGATACGTTTTGAAGTTATAATCGGGATAGCACTTGATTCGCTAGGGTACTTGGGTATATCACTTCCCATTAAGTTATTGTTAGGCGTGAAACAAGAGTTAGTTGAGATCGGTCGGGATGATGTAGTTTCGGATTGGTTCTCGTGGCTTGGCGGACAAAGTCGAGGTAACTCAGCCAATCCCTCGTTCGGGGACATCCGATATGCTTGTATGGTGGGTTCTTGGTTCGCTGACGCTTTGGAAAAGGAGATTGACTATAGTCAACAGGGCTTTCAACCAAAGGTAAACGGGAATGCCACACGGGTACTTGGGATTTAGTTCGGGGACGTCCGATATGCTGGCATGGTGGATTCTTGGTTCGCTGACGCTTTGGAAAAAGAGATTGACTATAGTCAACTGGGATTTCAACCAAAGGTAAACGGGAAAGCCACTCGGGTACTTGGGATTTAGGGCGGGTTGGGAGAGGCAGATCAGACTTGATTTTATTGTTAACATTTGTGCTTTGTAGGGCAACCCTCGTATTCGGCGTATCATAATCTTCGCTGTTATCTTCACCACACTGTTGGCTTATAGGGGCCGAAGTGTCATCAGCATGCGCGCTTTTTTCGAGTGGACTGTCACTAGGAACAGCACAAGCCTCGGCATTCACGGTTGAGATAGCATATACATCGCAGTCATCGACGAACACAGTTGTTCTAGGCGAAAGGCGACTAGAAACAGCACAGGCGTCTATATTCGCAGTTAAGGTAGTGTTTCCTTTAACTATTTTTTCACACGGGCTCAGGTCACTACTCACATTTGTTGTATTCTTTGGCGACAATCTCCCCTCCAACTCCGAGATGCATGATTTGGGATGTAAATTTTCGCAGGACAATTTGCATAGCTCTTGTTTATTTATATTGATGGTATTATTCTGTTCAAAGAGTTTGTACAACAAAACTTGTAGCTGAGTTTCAACGTTTTCTTTAAATGTTAGAAATTGTGCTCCGAGTTTAGGCGGATTTTCTTCAGAGCGTCTTTGAGCTAGAGTAGAGAAGTCCGTCGGCTGGACAGGATCAGATAGCCCAGAGACGCTATTAAAAGACTTGTCGATAAATGCCTCGAGTTCCTTTATAGTAGAAGTATTTGAACTTAGCAGCATATCATCCAACTTGGATGCGTCGCCCGTCGTCGATATTATAAATATACCAGATTACTGAGGTTAAAACTCACGGAGATCTGTAAAACAATGTGTTTAGGGGAAACTCTGAGTAAACACATGAAACAACATGGAAAACCAACAAAATTTGAAAATTATGATTTATGAAATTTTTTGTTTTTCCAACTTTCACTCGGGCGTATGTAACTGTAAATAAACACGGAAAACGTTCTCTATATCTTAAATGTCACGATCTCATCATTGTCTGTCATGACTAATGTGCTAATGATCAGACAATTGGCAATATAATTTAATATTCTATACTTCCGTATATCTAATATCAGAGGATCGTCACTATTTGTAACTCGCAAGTATAGTAAGATATCATGTATCTGAAGTTTCATCCCCCTCAGACAAAAACAAAACTCTACACCTATGATCTTATCTTAAAGTAAAGATGCAATACATATAAAATACTTTCTAACATTTGTAGCTGTTCATAGGAGTCAGATATTGGTTGATACCAAACAAAAAAATAAAGCTATTTCAAAATGGTGTGCATTTACTGACAAAAATTCAATTCGTGTAGTTTAACTAAAATTGTTTTAGTGCGCGTTCTTCTTCCTGAAAACACAACACAGCAATGTTCCAGCGACTTAGGGGCGAACCGTTTGATTTTTGATGCGGGCGCGGGTAGAATTCCAAAATAAATATCGAGCAAGGACAAACGGCAATAAAAAAATATTGAACAAGCCTTTCCAGGAGACTGAATGATTATTTAGTAACTAATACTCTGAACCAGTGTACACAATCTTGAATGTATACTCTCTTGGGTCAGTCGATCAGAGAGGTCTCAGAATGCACGAAACTGTACCGTTTGACGGAAGTCTCAGATTTTATGCCGCGGACTAAATTTTAACGGGTAATATAATAATATAATTCATTTTTATCGCGCTATTTCCCAAAGCTCAATAGCGCTTAACATTAAAAGTTAAATATATACAAAAAGTTAGGATATATATAAATATATATATAACATATATGAACTACAAACATTTAAATCACTATATATGTTTTTTAAGATCATAAAATAGTTTTGCATAATATATTACGAATATAAAACAATGAATATTTAAAATGTTGTAAAGTTACTAATACTGTGTATGCTAGTCATAATACTGTTTAAAAAGATATGTCTTTAGCCTTGTCTTGAAAATGTTTAACGATTCACTTTTCCTAATGTACTCTGGCACTTCATTCCATAGTTTCGGTGCAATATATGAGAACGATCGTTCACCATAGTTCACCAGTCTTGCTGAGGGTACAGTAAGAAGTCCTTTGGACGAAGAACGTATCACAGACTATAATTCGATCAAAAATTTATTGTAAAATTGGTCCCATGGCTCAAGAGCATGTGCTTAGGTTTCCCTCTAGTTTCTATTCAATCAACCATGATACTAAGCTATGCTCCTCAAAGCAACGAGTTTAATATCCAAAGCTACATCTCATCACAGGGATTTCATATAAAATATACATACTTTATATGTGTACACAAAAGAAATATCGTGCGAGAGCCTTGAACAACAAAAAAATATCGAACAGCCTCGGATGGTGAAGAGAAGTATCGGGCTCAATCAAAATCTACCCGCCCCCACACAAAAATCAAATGGTCGCCCCTTAAAGGCCGGTTTACAGTTCGCGCGAATACGTCGCACAAACTGGAGAATTATTCGCGCGAACATAGCGAATCGGGTTTACACATTTTAAACTTGCAAAAGTCCTGGCTCTTGATTGGCTTAAATTTAATTCGTTCGCTGCGACTGGCGAAAAAGTTGAAAATTTTCAACTCTTTCACCAGTCGCTGCGAATCAAGCAGAATGACGAAATTTGCCATAAATAACCCTCGCGCATGCTCAGTGACAAATTCGCTCCTTCGCGCGACCAATTCGCGCGAACTGTAAACCGACCTTTACGCTCAATAGCGTCTTGTTCTATAATTAATATGCATAACTGTGATCACAAACAGGAAGCGTCACAGAATGTGATATATTGAGTCGCTGAAGTAAAACATTAACTTCACCTAAAAACTTTACAAGTTAGTATATGAGTGTACCGAATGCTCTTATAGACTGCTAGTATTTCCCAAATACTTTTGTAGACTGCCAATATCTCACTTGACTCATGTGCATGAAATCGATCAAATTAAATGCCGAAAGCAATTAACTCGATTAAAGAAAAATATAATGAATTTATTAATATTTATTTGTCCAAAAATGCATTTGAACTTCATTCAAAAAATGCATTCAAAAAAGCTCTAATCAATAGCATGGTGGAAATACAATATAGGTGTGTGAACATATTGTCTCAATATCATCAGCTTTTCGAAATAAACTCTATACGATTATATGATGCACACCTCACTGATCACACCACGGTACGTTGTCACGACATTAATGAACCCTTCGAATTCTCGATCTGTACTCGGAAACTACGGTCTACACTCGCATGTCTGATTGCATGCTAAGTACCTGTTATGTATAAGAAGTTGATGGAATATTCGAACGAAAATTTATATACATTTTTAGACCTAGCCTGGAACAGGGCCGCAGGTTCGATTCCTGCCAGAAGGCCTAAGGTTGCATTTTTCGCAACTGCCCAGGCTAGGTCTAAAAATGTATTTAAATTTTCGTTCGAATATTCCATCTATTCTGTTCGGTATATCATACCATTTTCTCACCTGCCATGTTAGAAACGTACAGCTCTAGGATTACTCGCCTGCGACTTCGTGTTATCAATTACAGCCCTTACTCTTACGCTTACAGTACTTCTGGTGTTAATCCATGATATTGTCATTGATTGCGTGATATATGACTTGGTGCTATGTTTTAAGCCACAAAACAGGATGTGTGATTGTTTGGTTACGACAATAAAAGACAATAAACTATAAAAATCGTCATTCTAAAGACCGAGTCACAAACATCTGTTGTTTCAGAAGACCAGTCACAAAACAGCAAGAGCTATTGAATTATAATATTCGATAATATATTCGATTTCTATGACAACTATACTGAATAAGCAAAATTGCATATCTGACTTCATCAAGGTCAGCGACTCAAACGCCTGTATTCCAAAGCTCACTCACACTCAAAGCACAGAAGAAAGATATATACAGAAGGGTCACTCAGCGGTGCAACGTGTCCTCGGTTTTTTATGCAAAAATATGCAGTTTACTGGCCAGGAAAATGGCGGATCAGCCAGTTCAGCGTGCTTATTGGCCAGGAAAAGCAATTGACTGGCCAGAGAAATGGCGGCCAACATGCGTAATGCGATATGCGCGACCCCAAAAAATTCAAAGGTTCCCAAGAGAGTGAACCCTCTATATAATATTTACTCTATGCTCAAAGAGTGGAGGTTCAATCTGAGGTTCCCTTGAGTGTCAGTGCTATGTTTGAATAGCTGGAGGGTGAGTACTCACGTAGTATGGTACGGCACTAACCCTCCAGCTATTCAGAAACAACACGGACACTCAAGGGAAGCTCAGATTGAACCTCCACTCTTTGAGTGTGAGTGTGAGTGAGCTTTTACTAAAAGCCTTTTAGAATACAGGCGAGAGGATGGATGTCAGCTGGGTAAAAGGATGCCATATAGCATCTTATATGCAATATAGCTTTCGTGCACATATAGCGAAAACTAAAGGCTTAATTTGAAAATGTTGTTAAAAGTGATGCAAACAAACATGCGCATGAGCGGAATGGACTTGAGTACTATACTTTAACAAATTTCCAACAAACGGAAAATAACTATATTTATCGCCATGCAAACCTATAAATAACTAGATTTTTAGCATCGTTTACATGATATACAAATGTTCTATCAATTCTTAACATAGCATGGATAATATCATAATGAAATGTGCAACTTATACAATAATTATATAGTTAAAAAGCTCAACATCAATAATTAAAGCGTAACATCATCACTAAGCCATAGCATAGGAAATGACTAGAAGGGCCACTTGAGGCCGAACCTTTGAAGTTTTTGACGCTGCGCATGTCGCATTACGCATGTTCATTACCATTATTCTAGCCAGTCAATTGCATTTTCTGACCAATAAACACGCTGAACTGGCTGCTCCGGCATTATTCTGGCCAGATAACTGCATAAAAATAGGGTGTCACGTTGCACTGCTGAGTGGCCTTTCTGGTCATTTCCTATTCTGTGACTAAGCTGAAATTAGCGATGTTTAGGCACAGTTGGACCTAGATATATCAGCGTGTTGGCTCTTTTCAATTATTTAAACCATATAAAGTCATCTATGTGGCTTGAAGAATCACTAGATCGAACAATTTACTGGGTTTTGTGTTCTTAAGGTTACATCACATGATAGACGTGCGTTATGGTAGACTGGACATTGAGCAACTGGTTATTAGCATCTCACTTTGAATTATGGGCATTAAAAAATGGAGAAATTGGCACATGTTAATTAGATCGTGAAGTAATTAAAATAGAATGATAATATCGAATACTGCATGCATTTAAAAGGAATCCCTGCCTCAACAGGTTTAATATATATTTTAGAAATTTTTAAAATAGTTTGTGCTGGATCATCAGTATGTGTTTGATCATTTTATAATAGGATATTTGACTATTTAACATATGGTCCCTACTCCCTAATGACACACTATTTAAAAGTATTTATTATTCATGAACACATTTCCAAATTTTGAAATTTGGTGATTTATAAAAGAGCAAATCTGGAGAAACACCAACACCGTGACCTGTGTATTTTTTTGCTTACTTTAGTGATATACTTAAAGCTGCACCATTTAATTTAAGGGAATATTGAAGACAATGCTCTAAATATACCCTTTTCGACTTGACTATATAATTCTGCCCAGAAATATGGTTAATTTATAAGAAATATAAATTGATTGCTTCATAAATGCTCACACACCTTTTTGCTTTATGTAATATATTTGGACAGCAACATTAAGGTTTTATAGCGCAGCATGCCGGCATGGGCGCGAGATGAAGTTACCACTGAGTTAAGCCTGCTATAATTGAAGGTTGAGGGAAGGGTATTTGCATGTTGTCCTTCAACTTGATTGAACCTCTCGGCAACAACATTTAGCGATTTCTCCCAAAAATTCAAGGACGACCTTTCCAAATTACATCTACCTGAATATGACTGGAGTCTGTCACACCTATGGGTTTTGAACGCAGCTGTTGTGACGACCATGAGCTGATTTAAAGCGAATATGAGATCGAGGAAGAAGGTTAAACAAAATGGCGACCGATATCATTAATATATGCAAAATAATGCCGTAAAACCAGCTATGTTCTAAACGTTGTTCTCGGCTAGTTTTTAGCTAGAAACACTCAGAATATTATTTCTTTTGATTTGGCTTTTTCAAATATTCAAACTAATCAGTTTTAACACTTAAATCACTCTCCTCCGCAGAGGCGTCTTTGTTGTTTTCACAGTTAAAGTTGTTTTTTCACAGCAATAAAATCAAAGGAAATATATAGTTTTCGTAGCGGAAGTAACAATCACATTTTTCGTAGTGGAGGGTAATAATGGTAAAGTAGGGACATTAGAGGACATGAGGGGGGGGGGAGGCGAAGGGGGGAAAGGAGGAGAAGCCTCTGCCATATAATGTTCGGTTCTCAGGGATTTTGATCGGTTCTCGGGGATGACCGAATTGCGAGGTGAAAACGACATTATAGTTGAGGATTTGGAATTGTCACTTGATAATTTAAGTCTTGAAGGTAAGTAGAATGAATTTCACGTTATTTTGAAGCTATTTTATAACAAAAAAAAATCACTATATATTAATCATGTGAAAGGTCAAAGGTCGCCATATTGTGATATTTGCATGTCGATGTATGCTTGATAAATCTAACTGGTTTCTTCAAAAACGGCTTGTATATACTTTAAGTTATAGTATGATTTCATTGTATATTTTGACTTTCTTAATGCTAGTGTTAGTCTTTAAACCAATATTTAGACATGGCATGCACTTATAACATAACTATATAATATCATGTAGATAACGATGATAAAGAAGATGCACTTTATGTCTTTATCCAATGCGAAGTAGCGAACTTGAAGATTTAGAAGTCTCCCTTGAGAATTTAAGTTTCGAAGGCATGTTAAACATGAATTTAACAAGATCCAAAGATATTGTATTTTGAAAAAAATATTATATACTGCATGTGTTGGTCTGACAAGTAAAAATGTGAGGCAGACTCAGGCAGCAGAATGGCAGATGCACCAATGATCATTTGAACACCCCTCTTCAAAAACACTGACCAAATTTCCCGTGACAGCTGTCACATGATATTTTTCGACCAATGAGGAGACGCTATTTTAGAAAATATCGAATTTCCATGGTTCGATTTAGGTAATTTTCGCATAATGTGATAGATTAAAGCCTAATCTTTCGTTTTAACTGCCACCTCCTATCCGCGCAACTCACCGTTTTCGAGATATTCGCTGCTGAGTTTTCAATACGATTTTGCACTTTCTAAAAATAATTATCTCCAACTTTTGAAGTTTCCCTTCTTATCATTTGCATTTTATTAAAAATTAAAAGTTGGAAAAAAATTAAAATCTATGTAAATAAAACAACATTCTTACGGCTATATTATTAAAAATACATCAACAATTTAATATAAGATACTTGCCATATTTTTTCGACCATCTATCTCTATTTATCCTTTTTTATAAAGTGTAAACGATAAATTTGTTCCGCCGCTTTTCCTGAAGTCCCAAAAAGCGATTTATAAGTTATAATTCAGACTTACTGATATGACTTACTCATGTTTTTTTTATAATTCGCACCACCCATCACACCGATCACACCATAGATATAATAAACCCAGGCGGTGTGCGTATTGGGATCGCAAAGCACTATGGGCGAAGCTTTTTCAAAATGGCGACGTAGAAGTTAAAAACAGGTGAGCTATTACACTCATTTTATCCCACTTATAATCAATATTTTATTATGTTTTACACAGATTATACCTTTTTATTGTTTTATGAAGCTCCGAGAGCACTTTTCTAGTTTCATTCAAAATCCGTGTGCAAATGGTTTTGTTATATTTTTATGGTCAGATTTGTGTGGTAATTTTAGGGTCAGATTTGTTTGCAGTTTGCGAGTATTTTGTAGCCGTTCGTTGGCTAAAATTAATGGATATGGCTTCTTTAGTACTTCTTCTGTATAAAAATGTAAACGCTCCCCAACGCTCCCCATTGCAACACACAGTTCTAAGTAGTTGAACATGGTGATTTTTTCCCTTCGTAGAGGATAGTATTTAGCCACAATGGCATCCAAAAGGCGTGTGGTTGAAGAAGGCAATACACCAGGGAAGCCAATAAATAAACGACAAACTGCAAATGTAACGTCAAGAAAAACGCTTTTTCCTGATAAATCGAAAAATTCGCGTCCAAGTCGTATAGAATGGTCTGATGAGGAATGTTCAGCTTTAACACAATATATTTGTCTGTTTTGGAATGAAGCATATACAGACAAGTGGCCTATGATAAAAGACCCAAAATTTTGGGATGCTTGTGCTGAGTCCGTCAACAAAGTTTGTAACTCATCTAGAACAGGTTTGTGTTTCTTTTTAAATATATTTAACATATAAAATTGTGTATTGGTAATAGTGGTAATACAGCAAAAAAATATGGGGAATTGAAATAAAACCACGTTTACATTCAAAAGTATTCTAGTATATCATCTTCACGCACCAGTCAATGTAAACCCCAACCTCTAACCCGTGGCTATGTTGGAATAAGCTGAGCATTAACAGCTTATTCCTATCCCTATCAGTGGGGCTTCGGTTTTGTAGGTTGTTTCCGATGCATGTATGTTTGAGGGCAACGACAATGAGTGATGATTGCAGTCTGTATTCCATATTTGAATCTTCATTCCATTTGGCAGGCATTTATTTCTTTATTAAATTATTAGTATTTTGCCCAGGCAAATATTAGTATTTTGCCTGGTATTTAACCCATTGAGCGCCAGTGCTCTCCCCTTAACCAGCAAAGTCGTCACGTTAGGCCGAGAAAAATAATAAGTAGGGCACATTTGGGTGCAATGCAGTTTAATGGGTTAATATAAAATTGTGTTTATTATTTTGTATAATATCAATTTTTTTCTATCAAAGGTGTTTCATGTCGTAGCAGAGTTATCAAGCAATTGTAAAAAAAATTCAAGACTTTGTCAGAAGCAGAGACAGCATTTGACATTGATTACATCAAATCCGAAGCTTTAAATATTGACACTTCCAAATCTGGAAGTTGTTTGAGCAGTCCACCACATCAACATACAGATGATTTACTTCAGTGCTCTTGTGCCAATGATGATAACATTGATGATAATACAGAAGATTTTTGTGGAGATATTGTAAAGAAATTTTTATCAAGTTATGACACTATGTCATCAAGACTACGAAGAAACGTTTCAAATGTCAGCTGTAGCCCATCTATTACTTCATCCAACAAGAAAACAGTGCCGTCTCCACTCATTGAAACCTTTACCATTACCTAAAATGTACAATGCCATTCCATAAATGCCAGCACAGTGGAGAGGGAAAGGAAGGGTGGGGGGACAAAAAAAGGCTCCCAAATGTTAAAGTACATTGAGGGTGACAGGGTCTGCATTGATAGCGGTAATTCTTACTATGTAGTAGTATGATGATGATGATGATGTATTAAACAAATGACAAAAAAAATGCAGTGAATTTGGAATGAGCTTTCCGTAATTAATCCCCCCCCCACAATTTGCCTCCTGTGATATTTTGGGTACCCCACTGAGCTGCAAGCAACTTGGCATGTTGCTCCCTCACCTGGACAGCCCCGATACTGGTATATATGTGACACAATGTGGTTGACGGCCTTTTGTATCACCCTGAAATCATACATCCTTTCAATAATTACCTCAGGAGTACTTCATTCTTCCCCATTTTACTGTAAAGGGCCATATACACTTCTGATGGATGTGAACAAGTGGATGAGTTATGAATGTTCAACACTAAGCACATTCATAACTCATCTATACTTGTTCGTATACATGTGTTAAAGAAAGAAAATTGCACTGGAAGTGTAAACAGGTCTTAACCAATTAAGTTGCATTGTGCCCTACCTTTATTTTTAAGTTAAGTAAGTAATTTATTATCAAGAAAGGGACTTGCATTAACCCATTAAGCTGCAATGCCCTCAACTTTATTTACTTGAGGGAAAAGGGTATTGTGCATGGTCAATCTGTTTCCAATATTTGGATAGTACAAACCTTCTTGCAACCATAGGTCTGAATCCTCAGTTAGAGCAAAATCTACTTGACCCTTCCCAACCATATAAGCGATTTGGGCATCAGATTCGCATGGAGAAACAATGTATTTAATATTTTCCTTTTTGCAGACCTTTTAAAAGAAAAAATTTAAAAACTTATAATTACAGTAGGCCCATTCCATGTAGTCATTGCAAATACTTACACTGTATGTCAAAATGTAAAAAAGGAATAATTAGTATATGAACTTTTATACTCAACTAACATTTATACAGTTCTCTACATCTTGGTGCACAATGGATGTAGCTTGACTTCTCAGTTTCTTTGCTTCTCTTCTGAAATACTAGGCTCATCAGCTCTAGCCAAAAGCTTTGCCTATTTCAAAATATATAACAAAGCTTCAACTGAATTTCGGCTATTAATGTCTAGCAAATGCAAACCTATATAATAGATGGTCAAGTTCATTCAGTATATGTAGTTTTCTTACCTCTGTCTACGTTGATGTTCGATGGCTTTTGTAATTTGTAAATGTCGTCTATAGATCTCAGCGCATCTATGAAATAATATAATGAAAACCATTATAAAATCATTATCAATCTACAGTAAAATACTTCATTATAAACAATAACATGTCTCGTACTTTATAAACTTATCTTTGAGAGTTGAGGTTTGAGAATATCAAAATATCACTCACCCTTCGCGGTTGCCATTCAGGTTCATCGAAATATATAGTCCTTTGTGGATCCAACATGAAGCGTCTATGGCCACTTTTTGACTCGAAAACATAGTCAGATTGTGTTGTTTACCGAATCCTTTAATGAACGGAGCAAATTGCTAATTCCCATTATTCAAATAAGTACACTTTATAGCAATGAATATTCAACAAAGGCTCAGATGTTTATTCGAGCGTGGTCTGAATGCAAATGAGCTATTTTTTATTTTCACCCGTGATGCTTTGCGATCCCAATACGCACACCGCCTGTAATAAACCTAGATTGCTGACTCATACCTAGCGGAGGCGTGACCTGCATGATAAATCCAAGATGGCCGCCATTCAGGGCAAAAAGACTATAAACTCTACGGGGAAATCCATATTTTTGCGTCGTCCCAGTGTTTCGAATCCACTTCCATCAAACTTTTTTGGCAATAACTACTTATCGTGAAGGTTTTAGATGCAAACTGGACAGCTGGGGATGAATTGATGTAAAAATATCGCTCGCCGAAATTTGTACGAAATCGTCACTTGGTCAGTTCGAGTGAATTACTCTGGTTTAGAGTATTTTATAAAGGCAATTTGTGGTTTTCAAGGCCAAAGACGTATACTTTGAAGGCTTTGGATGCAGAATGGACCGTTTGGGATGAATTATATTAAATATCGCTCGCCGAAGCTTGACATGAAAATGTCACTTGCTCAGCTCGAGTCATTTACTGCAGACAAGTACTTTAAATGTACTTGGTTTAATACATTTAGTCATTAGATATTTTGAGGAATATTCGGAACATTACTTAGAGGACAAAAGTAATGTCTGTAATAGGCTTTACTTGCTGAGACGGCTGGTATTACAAAAAAGCAATAAAAATAGCAATTAAAATTGTTTATGGAAAATGAGATTATGGCTCAGATTATGGTCCCTTCCCCACCTCTTACAACCCTCTGACTTCTTTCCCCAGTTTTTGTTTCCTTTTATAGTATTTTTGGGGCTCACTTAAATCTGGGGCTCATCGAGCAATTCCTCCTGGGCAGCCTTGGAAAATATAGCTTACTAAATGTTGTGTTAAAAAGAACCATAAATAGAAAACACTAACATATTGCTAATCTGGACATTCATTCTCACTAGATGACATGTCAAGAAATTTAGTTTTGGACACGCAAGAAAACTTCATGTTAGTTTTATTGAGGTTCAACAAAGTATTTGCCATTAATTACTTGAAGGATTAATATATTTTTACTGTAGAAATGATAATTAATAGTAGTATAACAATGTACGGATTTCATCCAAGCATACATGAAACTGTTAAGTTTAATGAACTGAATTTCTTTATGGAGGTTTATATTTCACGACCACCATGGAAAGTCTGGCCGATGCATACTTGATATTTTTCAGTACATGAACAGGTTGCACACTGTTACTGTATTGTTAAATGTTAAGTTAAATGTTTTAAAACAATACTGAAAATCAGAAACAACACTCAAATTTGCAGTGCACTTGCCACAATTTTGCACACTACACACTGTCACACTTGCATAAATGTTTCCTTGTCGAAATGTGCCATATATTACCCAGTCTGGTCTCATGATCTCCCCGGGAAAAGTCTAATCAATATAATGTTCAGAATTCTTCCTTTCATAAGTAATGCTGTCTGCCATTTCATACAGTGAGTTCAAATAGGCTGCATTGCACACATACCATGTCTGTGTGAAAAATTTCACCTCTAGGTGATATTTGGCATCAGTTAACAGTGCACTTAACTTTTAAATATTGCTTTTATCCTCTAAGTAATGTTCCGAATATTCATCAAAATATCTAATGACTAAATGTATTAAACCAAGTACATTTAAAGTACTTGTCTGCAGTAAATGACTCGAGCTGAGTAAGTGACATTTTCATGTCAAGCTTCCGCGAGCGATATTTTAATATAATTCATCCCAAACGGTTCATTCTGCATCCAAAGCCTTCAAGGTATACGTCTTTGGCGTTGAAAACCACAAATTTCCTTTATAAAATACTCTAAACCAGAGTAATTCACTCGAACTGACCAAGTGACGATTTCGTACAAATTTCGGCGAGCGATATTTTTACATCAATTCATCCCCAGCTGTCCAGTTTGCATCTAAAACCTTCACGATAAGTAGTTATTGCCAAAAAAGTTTGATCGAAGTGGATTCGAAACACTGGGACGACGCAAAATGCAAAAAATATGGATTTCCCCGTAGAGTTTATAGTCTTTTTGCCCTGAATGGCGGCCATCTTGGATTTATCATGCAGGTCACGCCTCCGCTAGGTACGAGTCAGCAATCTAGGTTTATTATATCTATGGATCACACCCATGAAACATAGCCATGCGCCCGCAAAACTTGATGAACTTTGGATTTCCCATTGCTTTCCTTTTTTTCCGGGTGTAAATATCCGAGCGGAATTAGTACCCTCGCACGGCGCTTCGCGCCGGCTCGTGGATAAATCCTCAGAGAGACTCAAAGAGCCTTGTTATACCTCCATTACAAAACACTAAACACATCCATAAATGATGGCATTGAGTCTCTGTAACAATAGCGTCTATTTTCGCAGAATTTGCTATGGCCAGAGATGTTGACTTCACGGCAGTCAACGCATAAATGAGGCCGCATGTGGAAACATACGCTCATTACCCATGATGCTTTGCGGCCTGCTGTCCAACCTCCTCTGATTATATGGCAGAGCCTTACGAAACTTCCATCTTCCCGTCATACTTAGCGCCCCTAAAAATTTATTTTATTTTTTACTTTATTTTTTACGTATAAAGGCTCTGCGGAGGAGAGTGCACTTAAATTTATAAAATTATTACGAAATAGTTGGTAAAAATTGCATATATTTGTAAATTGCGCAAAATTTACATGCAAATGTGGGGATGTACAAAAGTCAATTCTATTTAATATTGATTCTACTACTGTGGGTACCCCTAGATGGTAGTTTGTGGTCCTGTAATTATGCGCATTTCAAACAAGTAGGGTCCTGAAGTCGATCTATTTGGCGACGATTTACACTGAAACTATGCAATATATTTGAAATGTAATCACACACCAATGTACACAGCATGATGTTGTCCCAAAAGAGCATATAAGATTATATATTTACTGGAAAGGGGAGTTACAACGCTTTTACAAACTTTAGCAAATAATCACTCCTTCGCATTATATACAGGGAAAGCGATTTGATCACGTGACCGAAATATTGAAGGGAGAAAATTGCATAGCAACCAGCCACCGTGATTTGGTTCTCGACTTCTCGCAAGTCGCAACGAAGCCGAAATATTATTATGTTTACGGATTGAACGACTCCATTCTCTATCTTTTGTCGTTCAGCAAGGCGAAGCAACATACAAATGTTACAAAATGTATCCATAGACAATTAAGGTAAGGGTTGTAACATGTATATAGTTTGTAATGCATGAATCTCAAATTTATAGCGGCATGTATTAATCTGACACGTTTCCTGTCTTTGGCTTTGTTTCGCAGGCTGTAAGCCCTAGTAGACCGAATTATTAATGTAGCTTTCTTTCCTAACTTTCAATTCTTGTCGCGTTAAGCTCTCATTTTGTTGTGGGAAAAAGCTTGGGTCGAAAGATTGCCGTGACCGGCTACTCAGGCAAATCATGGACATTGTTTATAAAACGTATTTAATCCGCTCAACAGCTCAAGTATGTAACAAGATACAGGCATTTCTTGTACCAAGTATTTATGTTCATTTACACAAATATAGATATTTACTGGGACAACAATTAAGTTATTCGTTTATTTCTTTCAATGCGAACTCGAAATCGTACTGTAAATTATTTGTCCCCAGAGCACAGGCGGCCCAATTTCAGGGTGAGTGATCAGGAGTTGCGGGTTTTTAACGGCTTTTTATAAACAAATTTTATACTCCATCAAAACTATTCTAAAAACATTCTTAAATTAGTCAAATAACTACACTTTAACAATAAAATATAGTTGACATGATAGTATAATGCCTTTGCATTCTTTTAATTACGCCATGGGCTCATTTAGAGCGGTTTATGCAACCTTTTCTGTGGCCTATATGTTGTGTCAAATTGTGTGTTGCTCGTCATATGTGTATAGAAGGTAAAGGCTAATTACTCGCGGCCCGACCGTATCGCTTAAAACTCAAATATCTCCGCTCAAACTTGTCGTACGGCAAAAAAAATTCGATCAGATCTTTTCACAAAGGTTTCTCTTTCTAACGAATATGGTTTGATCATAACTCGGGCAAATTTAGCGACGAACGGAGACAAAATCTCTCAATTTCGGCTATGTTCATAATACTACGAACTGTTCGGGCATGATCGTGGACGTGACGTAAACAACTGGTAACAATACCGTCTTACGCGGGGTGGGACAGCAGTCAAATTCGTCGCTACTCGCTAATGCAAAGGCATTATACTATCATGTCAACTATATTTTATTGTTAAAGTGTAGTTATTTGACTAATTTAAGAATGTTTTTAGAATAGTTTTGGTGGAGTATAAAATTTGTTTATAAAAAGCCGTTAAAAACCCGCAACTCCTGATCATTCACCCTGAAATTGGGCCGCCTGTGCCCAGAGGAGAGAAAGCAATTTTCACCGCAGCAGGCAGCATAGGCGTATGGGCACAACTTTCTTTGGGGGGGCAGCCGAAATTTTGCCCGAATTTTAAAGCTTAAACAAATTGCCCGAATTTCGCTAACCACTTCGTGATAACAATAATAACCACTTTTAATTGTATTTCACATATTAAGTATCTATTTAGTTGTCGACGGGTGGGGCGGGGGGGGGGGGCGTAAAATCTTATATTTTTAATCTCTTTTTAAGTCCAAAACCCGGATATTAATCTTACAAATTTATAATATATTTCTATTTTGCCCGAATATTCGCGAACCATTTGCCCGAATAACTTGATTCTCCAAATTTTTTGGGGGGCAGGTGCCCCCCCCTGCCCCCACGTCCCGTACGCCTATGGCAGGCAGCAGTATATATCAATGGCGATTCCAATTCTAGTCAGCACTGCCTGTTGAGGAACTTATCCCTTGGAAATTCATACGTGAAATTAATCCCAACGCCATAGAAATTCCAATACAATTCATGCCAGAGCTGCTGGGATTATTCCCTCTGAAAATATGGATATATGCCATCACCCGTCTAAATTCTACATAACTCTATCGCCCATATTCTAAAAGCTCACTCACACTCACACTCACTGAGTGAGAGATCACAATCACCTCATAACCATTCCATGACGGTATTTCCACTCGACTGAGAGCTTCATTTTGAGTATTTTACCCAAAATCTTACCATTGATTGAGGGAGGACTCTGCATTGATCATCAGGAACGTGACTGCTGTGTCATACTCAGTGAGTGTGAGTGTGAGTGAGCTTTTAGAATACGGGCGTATATCCCCATGAAAATTCCAAAAGGATTTTAAACCCTCTTCCCCTTGGAATTCCAAGGTTTTTCAACAGGGGTTGGTCGGGGGGAGGGGGGTTGGATTAAAAGTGGAATAGCCCAGTAGAAGTTTAATCCTTCTTCTATTTAAACAAATTTGTTTCACATTTAGTATTGGAATGAATTTATGCATGCAGTTATCTAAACAGCCTGACTAGAAAACTTTAACAGTGACAATTATATGCGTGTAATCACAATCAGTTGAATTCAGAAAATTCTACCCAAGTCTCACAAGTCAGTAAAAATTTGCTTTGAATTAGAAATAGATTAGTGCAAAGCCCTTGCCCGGTAATGACGACAGACAAACTTGTTAAGTGTCAGAACCTCTTCACTACAGTCCTAATTAATATGGTCTGCTATTTATTAGGTGGTAAACCTGAATTTATTATTCCTCTTTTGAGACATTTCATGACCTACTACCAAAGCCATCAACCACCCAGCATGACATATCTACCAGTCTCGGGGCCTTTGAATCTAGAGAGGACTGCGAGGGCATGTTGAGCAACTTTTCTTCATGAAATCCAAAGTTGAGGGGGGGGGAATTGATTATATTGACCATATGGTATCCACTTCTCCCTAATGTTTGGGTGATATTGATGCCTCCCCAATTTTTCCCTTTCCATTTTTTTACCTCCCCCCCTTCTCTCCCTTTTATTACACCACTAGGATAAAGCGTAGCTTTTCAGCAGTCATTGTTCCTTTGAATTATGATTTTATCCAGCAAAATATCTTGGTGGCCCTAGCACATCAAGGTTGTCAAGCCAAACAGAGATTGCAATAAGTACTATATATGGTATAGGCTAACCTGAGTACGGTCCGACACAAACCTTAACCTGGCTGCTTTCCGTCTCCAAGTAAAGTATATATTTAGGATCCAATCAAAATGTCCCAGGGGAAATGTCAATTTCGTATAATGTAACAACAATCTAATTTTAGACTTATATAGTTACAACTGCTAAATATAATAAATAGTATAATAATAGTATAAATAATATAGTATAATAAATAATGCTTTTCTGCACTTTCAAAGTCATTCATGAGATAGATTTCTGCTGTAGTACGCTTTGTTCTTTCTTTAAATTGCTATTGACAATCTTAGTGTCATCTCGGCTCAATATTCTTCTTTAGGTATTTAAAAATTTTGGTTTAAAATTAATTTATTTAGGTTTGCTATTTTTAGTTCGTGTGTTATAAAACTGACATATCAGGCTGGACCAATCAGGCTTTTTCTACATGCGGCCAAACAAGGATTTGTATCAGGCCTTCTTTCCTTTCCCTCCACCCGCATTTAAGGAAGGGTAAAATAGGCCAGATACTCAGGTTAGGTGTGGGCAAAAGCGCAGCATAAAGTGATGAACTTCACATACACTAGTTGTTGGAGCAAGCAAATGATGCTAAATCTATATCTATCTATGTATGTGCCACCAAAAATAATCATTGCTCAATAGACATTAATTGTGTAATATAATGAAAAATCATCAGTGACCATAATGTACTGCACTGACATTGTTTATTGAAACCCACTTTGCTTATTAATATATGACAACTGACTCATGCTAAATTAGCAACAGGCTCCTAGGTAACATGCAGTGATGCGGGTCCTGCCATGAAGCAATGGAGAGATGGAAAGATATGAGAATGTTTCATACGTGTAGGGCCTTCAGTGGCGCAATCGTCAGAGCAAGGGCCTTTCACTTCTGAGATCGTGGGTTCGATTCTCGCTGGGGACCCATGACACTTATGTGAAAAGAGTCAGTCAACGCTCTACCGAAAGTCGTGCGTTTTCTCCGTGTACTACGGTTTCCTCCCACAGGGAATGTTGACAGGGTGGGTTCGGTTTAGCCCCAAACTAAGGTGGCAGCCATTGCCAGAGGCGCCTTTAACAAGCCTTCGACTCAATTAAGTCGAGCTCGGTCTTTCGCAATTGAGCTCAGCTCTCAGGATGATTAGCTTACTTACTTACTTACTTACTTACATGTAGTCCATGAATCCATGCAAGAGTTACAGTACTGTATGACTATCACATACTTTAACGCGTACTCCTGCAAAACACTCTAATGCGCTTATTTTCCTGCCGATACGACCAAACATTTTCTCATTCGTTATTTGACTTTGGTAATTTCCTAAAAATGCTAAAAACAAACATGAGGATTATAGAATTCTTGCGTACTTTAGTCTTTTATGATGTTTTAGCGGCTACGCACCTGGCGGTACTCCAATCAATTACATACAGCATCAACGAAGCACAACCCGAACGGAAATATGCAAGAAAACAGGACACTATATAATTCGTAGCGGCAACAAGCCGATAATGGCATATAGGGAAATATAGTATTCATTCGCTCCTCCGCAACGAATGCGTATATGTTTTTAAAGTTAGAAAATTTGGGTTATTGATGCCTAATTTTGATGACGTAGGTGCATTCCGTGCATTTTTTGTGTGCAACAAACGGAAAAAAATGCGAGCCGAAACCTATAGTTGCTGAGACCCCAGCAACTAATGAGTTGATTACGACTTTAAAAACATATACGCGTTCGTTGCGGAGGAGCGAATTGCGGACGAATGAATACTATATACTATACAGTTCCGGGTTTTACAGATTCCGGCTTTTACAGTTCCTCGATTCCTTTCCTCGTTCCGTTCCTCGATTCCCCGTTCCTTGTTTTACAGATAGCCGTATGGGATATACGGAACATGTATCACTTGTATACCGAGTAATTAGGTTGAGTTGCACCCGAGATATAGATCTACCGTGAAATTCAATTTATACTGCAAAACGGTTTAATAAACCACTTATTATTATATTACCATGATTCATGAGATGTACTGAGACAAATTACTGCTAAGTTATTCGCTTATCTATTTTCATGCTAACTCGAACTCGCAATCATATACTGTAAATTTATTTTCCCCTTAAGGAGAGAAAGCATTTGTTAATTGCCGCAGCAGGCATAAGGATCGCTTCAAATCGCTGAACGTACTACAGGGTGAGTCAGAAAAAAGTGATGCCTTTGAAATTAAATACAATAGGGTACAATAGATTCTTTGAAAGAAAATGCAAATATGAAGTTCAATTTCAAAAGGTTCACTATTGTATTAAATTTCAAAGGCATCACTTTTTTCTGACTCACCCTGTATATTCTGTAAAAGTTTTAAATTCAGTTGAGTCGAAAATACGTTTTTACTGTAGGTGTAAAGGCGGAATCAGAAAAATGTTGATAATAAATAGCAGGTTCCTGTTAATAATGAACATTTGAAACTGCGGGAAATTATTAAGTTTGAAATTTGAGTCTTCATAAAAATTATATTTGTTATTTTTACTGTATGTAAAACATTTCACTGCACGCACTGGATGTCATTTCAAGGGGAATGTTCCTTTGCAATGGCATCCTTTGGCTTTGTCTCGTGGTGAATAATTTACGCTTTATGAATTATGACCTTATGGCTTTTAATAAAAAATATTTTCCGTACATGGTACAGAAACATGCGTTTGAATTTGGGAGAGCAAGACGATATTTTACTATTTTTGAACAGTCTTAACCCACGTTTCATTCAGAATTATCGTTACATGACTTGTTCGTCCCCGGCTCTCTCTAATTAATGCTTGCTGCCTTGTTGAGTTGTTCCCAATCAATAAATAAGCATGCAAGTGACGTCAATAATCTCATGTTTGGAGTATTGTAATATTTATTATATTCATTTTAAAATCAATGGCGTTTCTTGCAATCTGATTGGTCAAAAATAGTGCAATTAATTGCTCGAATCATCTTCACGAGTATTATTCGCATCATTCTTAAGCCAATCAAATTGAAGCTTCGCACCACAACAACCAATCAGATTGAAGGATACAATTGAACTAGTCAATCAATTTAAAGAAAATAGTGATTTGGCAAATGACCAAATCTGTTCACCGTAAATTGTCAATACTCTAGACTACATTACTGCAGTTTTTTGCATAAAAATCAACATAAAGGCGAGTTAAACTTAAATACTACTGCTCACAAATAACACTGGCTGAATTATTAACAAAATTTTGAATGAAACATTGTCAAAATGTCAACAAAAACAAGTTTCATTTGAGCAACAGCCCAAACTAAACACAAAGTCACAAGGTATTAAAATATGGAATAATCCGTCGTATATAGTGTCGATGTTTGAATGCACAAAACCACAAGAACGTTTCGAGAAATTGGGGACAAAATGTACATATTCTCATACATTTCACCCACATCAAAATTGAACTTGTTGCTATGCTACGGCTTTTTGGGAATATCGCGGGTGTGTCCATAGACCTTATGAATAATGACGTCACAAAGCTTGAAGCGCGCGGTGAATTCTGGTCTTAGTGGTCACGCAGCGCGAAAATATTTATTTATTGCTTGCGATGCGACAGCAAACGCAAGCTTTAAATTGGGCTTTTTTATTATTATTTTTTTTATTATTTCTAATCGGGTTGTAGAACGTAGTCTTCCCTCGGCCAGCGCATAAATTATCAGCACTTCTAAGGACACTAGTCAAGCGCACCCGGAGCGTTCTCACCCCCTGGATTCATTACTATTCACGACAGTATCATTGGTTTTCCGGAGTTTACCGAAGCTTATGTCATACCCAAAACACGTTAGCAATTGTCATCTAATACATAAGTTATTCGCCATGTATTTATTATCGTTATTATTGTCTTCAGCATAAATTGTGAAATTCTAATGTATGATCTCGTGCATACAAATTATGGTATTTGCAGTTTTTTTGATACACCCTGTATGCTAAACCCACAAGTGCATAAACTTCTGCTTCTGGAATTTAAAATAACTCCTATTACCATAAAAATCAAATTACATGTAAATCATACGATCAGTTGGAGTAACAATAATGGTTCAAATTTGACTACAGAGCAACGAGTATTTGTTGTAACATAATTTACCATAATACCGAATGTAACCGCAGTGCAAAACGCATTTAGCGAAAACGTTTTGGACGAAGCGAAAACGTTTTAAAATGCTTAAATGTAAATACAATTTCATTAAATTCCCAGGTGTGTAATCACGCGCGTTTAAGAGCGGTTTAAGAACAATGAGATAATTTCTATAGTGTCACTTTTTTGTGGGACACCCTGTACAGTACAGTACAGGGTGTCCCAAAAAAACTCAGAACTATTGAAATAACGTATTGTTAGAATTTGAATGCCTAAGCACTCTGCTGAACCCACCAATGCATAAAAGCTTGACATAAGTAAATTTTATGCATAAAGAAGCTGTTTAAAATAATGTTTGTAAGAGAGATTTATGTAATACGCAGCGTTAATTATTTTTATGTTAGACAAAACGAACTAAACCCATGGGTGCGTAAACACAATGGAATCAAATTTTATGCATGGAATTATTTTAGACTATTTGGTTTCATTCAACATGTGCTTGTGCTGTTTCAGCCAGGAAAATTACGTGCATGAAACAAAACAGTTTTTATTTATTTACATGTACAATTATTGATACAATAATCAAGCAATTTATATCCCAAGACTACAATTCATCGTACTCTTCCCGATTAAAATCTTTAAAACTACTTCCGATCTCGTACTGGTTTGAACTCAAAGATCTTACTTTATACTACAAGTGCAAATCCGGTGCATACGAAATTGATATCGATCAAAACACAAGTCAAACATTTTCTCGCTCTACTCGCTTAAGTTCATCCGATCAACTCAGACCTAACTTTTGTAAAACCTCGCCCTTCAGACCCTCCTACTTCAACAGAATTATACTTCTCTGGAATAACCTAACCTCTGATATGAAGTCATCATCCCCGTATGCAGTTTTTAAAGCTAAACGCCATGAATATTATTTTACAAAACCAAATTCGGATTTTGACGTTGACCGAACAAGAACATGGAAAACATTTTGTGTGAAATGTCGCTCGAAGAATATCAATTGCTGTTCGTAGTTTGTCTTGTGTAGTTTGTTCTTACATGTTTTGTCTGTTGTGTATAAGTAGAGTAATATGTTGTGTATTTTGTGTTGTTATTGACTATATTGGTGTTAAATGGATGGACTTAATATGGGATCTCAGTCCTGTTGTCCAATCCTTCAATCATATCTTTTTATATTTTGTTTTTGTTGGGTTTTTAATGTAATGTGATTGTTAAGCAAAAAAGCGCCTTGACCTTCGACGTGCCCCCCTTCTCTTGCAACACAAAGCATTGTTCGCCTGTGCATATCGCGCACTGCCCGTCTAATGACTGCAGGCTGCTCTCGTAAGGCATTGAATTCTCTGATAATTTTCTGGCGTAACTCATCAATATCGCGCGGTGGAGTTGAAAAGACTTTATCTTTGATATATCCCCACAAAAAAAAGTCACATGGTGTCAAGTCCGGTGACCGAGGTGGTCATTCAACATCATGACCTAACCCTATGATGCGGTTATTCCCAAACACATCATTGAGGCGATCTCTAACTTCGATAAGGCGATGTGCAGGAGCGCCGTCTTGAGCCCACGAAATACCCCGAAACATTCCCTCCCAATACTGATTATTAAAGTTTTCAGCGAGTTGTGGGAAGATAAATTCATTGAGCATTCTCAAATAGGCAATTCCGTTTACATTCTGTTCGAAAAAGTAAGGCCCACAAATCAAACCGTTGCCACAAAGTGCTGCCCAGACCGTCAGGTGTACACGAGAATTTCTCCTTTCAAAATGAAATGCAGGCGGGTGTCCTATAGGTGCATATTGTCGAACATTTTGCGTGTTGACTTCGCCATTCATCACAAACGATGCTTCGTCTCCAGTAAGGAAACTATCCAAAACGTTTTCGCGCTGACAGCGTTCGTTAAACCATACGGAGAAGCGCAATCGACGTGCGAAGTCGCCTGGCAACAACTCGTGTCGCACATGCATTCGGTATGGGTGCCATTTTATTTCAAGCATTGTTATCCGGTTAAAGCTTGTTCGGGAAATTGGAATGGGGTTGCGACGAGCACTCACGTGAGCATTTTGCTGGGGCAGATTTCTGACATCGTCAATATTTTCTGCAGTTCGAATGGTTCTTCTTCTGCCAGAATTGCCTTTATTAAGGTTTAGACTCGTTCCTGCATTTAAATACTTTCTAACGTTTTCCAAAATTGTGCTTCGCGCAGGTGGATTGCGTTCTGGAAACCTTTCTTGAAAAGCCTTTCGCACTGCGGTTGTACTTTGAGTTAGCGTATAATTTATCACAATGAAAACTCGTTGTTTTGTGGTGAGTTGAACCATTTTCTCCCGTACTGATAACATGACTAATTTGTAATTTTATCATAAGTTATTCTCTTTTAGAATATAAGAAGCTGCTTAAATTCCCAAGAGCAGAAAATCGTGCGCTTTAGAAAGATATTTTAATTTCTTAATAAGTCAATATTTAATATATGCACCCTGTCAATATTTTACGCATCTTTGCGTTCAGCTTAGTGCTAGGGCATTCAAATTCTAACAATACGTTATTTCAATAGTTTTGGTTTTTTTTGGGAAACGCTGTATAATAAATTAAAGGACATTGGCAACAAAATTTTTTATTGTCTCATTTGAAAGAACGTCTAAAATTATCTAAAAAATCTTGTTACAAATTTTTCGTAACAAGCTTAACTCTTGAAATATTTTGACTGAAAGCAATGAGCTGTCCGCCATCTTGAATTAATTCTTAACCTCATTAACTATCGTTTTGATGACGTCAGGAGTGGGGTTAGCCTTATAAAATTACTTTTAAGTTACTGAGTAACAATCAAAAGTTGTTTAAAACGTTTTTATTCAATTCTAAATTTGAAATAGCAACCAAAACTCGAGTTTCGGGCTCATATTGATCACTGGCTGTCATGATAAAAAACTAGCGTTACCCCACTTGTGACGTAACATGCATATCCTCAATAATCCAAGATGGTGGACAGCTCATTGCTTTCAGTCAAAATATTTCAAGAACCAAGCAAGATATGTAAAATCAGTAACAAGATTTTACAAATAATTTTAGACGTTCTTTCAAATGAGACAATAAAATTTTTTGTTGCCAATGTCCTTTAAAGTAATAGAGATTTTTAGCATAAGCACACTCCATATGCAAATGATCAAATATAAGTAGAAATACCCAAGAGACCAGCAAATAGCTCAACTGTATATTTTTTTACCATATATATGGTTCTTCTGTCATTTCCCAGTTATACCTAGTTTTAATTTGCATGACTAAAATTTTATTAATTAATCGTCACTTATCTGAATAACTATTTATCTAAATAATAACTATTTATCTGAATACACAATGATTTGTAAACTCGAAAACATCCCTTTTTAATAACATAGAGAAGTTTAATGTTGAGAAGTTAATCAGTTTCACACGTATCTATATCCTCTAAAATCAATTGGATTCTGTCCATCATCTGCATTGCCTTGTTTGCCAAATTAGTATGTACCTTGTTGGCGTATATGCTTGCACGGGCTCATGTATGCTTCTTTCTCGGTGGTCAATGGGTCTGGGCTAAGTAACAACAGGTTTCTCTTGCAAATCAGTTAATCAGGCCACTACGATCAAATCTATTAGTTTAACGGTAAACGACTGGCTTCTTTCGTATATTACACGCTTCGCTTGTGTTCTCCCAACATTCTCGTCGTGGATATGACCCATTAAAGTGCATATGACATGAAACTGTTTTCAATATGTTTTCAAAGTATAATATCTCTAATGTATAAATTCAAAATTTGAGAGAATTTCAAAAAAACCCAACAATTTCATAGCCGTTTGAATGGTCCCATTCTAAAAAATGGCATTCAAATCGTGCGGCCAAAATGCCACGTGATGTGGCTAGTGACGTTCCTTTGGTTGCAATGGCAAGCAATAAATATGGCTGAAAGCAGAAACTTGGTAATGGTAATGGTTTATTACATACACTAAATAGCTATTAAGCTAAAATATTGTGCAGTTTACAACAAGTTCTATTAAGTATAGCTATGGTATAATATGAAATTTTAAATTTTAAAAAGAGTCATATTTATAAATAAAAAGATAGATTAATCATTACGTAATTTAAATACATTTTTCAAAACTAAGATTATACTTGTCAATAGCATAAACAAATGGATTATGTTTGAATCGTTCAGATCTACATGGAAAGTTGTAATACATTGCGCCATTTGATATTGTCTCTCGTTGCTTTATTTGTGAGATTTTATTTGGTAAAAAGTGATGAAGTTTGTGTTCCGGGTTTGACATATCTTTAATTAGCTAAACACACATATTATCTGTGAGGTCTGCCAACGATTTAAGGTTCGATTCTAATAATGCTTGGTGATATTCTAATTCTGGGTAGATTATCTTTAACGCTCTTTTCTGAATTTTGTCGATGTCTTTAACTTGCTCTTTTGTCAAATTACCGTTCCATACTTGAGCTCCATATTCCAACACTGATCTCACTACCGCTACATAGAGAGTCTTCAAGGCTTCTTTTGGCGCATTACAGCTCTTTAAAATCTTCATAAAGTTTTGTCTCTTCGCTCCGTTCTTTATTATATACTCCATTTTTGAGGATTAAGTTACATATTATTGTCTTTTGTGAACTGTACCACACCCTCTAATGGAGGTAATACTGTACCGCACCCTCTAATAGACATGTTGGTGTCGTCCATGCATGAGCATTGAAACACTATCGCTATTGTCCTCGGATGAATGAACCACCAATGGGAGATCATTAATATGCATTATGAAAGCTAAGGCGCCAATCTTATTGCCTTGAGGCACACCTCCTTTGATATTAACTGGATCGGAAAATTCATTTCCAAATTTTGTAACGTGTGATCTACCTTGGAGATATGACCCGAGCCAATCTATCACCGCTGTCTAACACCAATTTTCTCAAGTTATGCAGTAACTTACTATGGTCGTTCAGGTCGAAAATCTTCCGAAAGTCAAGAAAAATTATTCTTACCACGTTACCATGTTCCTCCATAGCAGAAAACCACTTGTGTGCGAGACTCACAAGAGCCAAAACTGCTGAAGATCCTGGCAATCCTCCAAACTGCGCTTCACTAACTTTCTCTTTTATGTCAACACATACCCACTCAACAACGTATGACTCTTCTACCTTTGATAGGACGCTAGTGAGAGAAATTGGGCGCAGTTTTTCAACATTCGAACAAGGGGTGACTTTTGGAATCCCACATACAGTATATATTTGGGAAAGGTTTTTGACATGAATGATTCATTGAATATATTAGCCAAAGGATAGCGAATATTTTAAAAACAACTTGATCAATTTCATATATGGGTCATACGGGCCAATTGCTTTCCCGACGTTAATATTTCTTGGTAACATTTTCTTCTGTAAGTGGAGGTAGGAAGTCTAATTTACCATTCACCCCGTACTTCAGGGAAATCACTTGTAATGCTTGAAAATAATGTATTTATATGGTCAGAAGTCTGCTTATTATCCATGAGTAGTTCCGTGTCAGGGTCAAGTAACGATATGGTACTCTTTCTTTTCCCAACAGTATCGTTTATGTTTCCACCACACCTTAGGATTTTGACTATAAGTTGGGCTAATTTTGGACATTTAACTATGCTCGTGTATTATATATCAGAATCGATAGATTTAATTATAAGATCTACCTCCCCATACCAGTTACAAACAATTACGTCCCTTATTATATTAATTTTAAAGTCAATGGTGTTACGCGCAATCTGACTAGTCAGGAATAATGCGATTAATCGCACTTTTTGAGCTTTTCTCGCATCATCTTGAGCGTAAATCGCATCATTTGTCAACCAATCACATTGAAGCGCTGATCTCAGCCAACCAATTAGATTAAATTATAGAAAAATACGACTTGGCAAAACAAATCTGATCATGATTTGTTTAACAACGCTCTAGACTCCAAGCAGCTGCATGTGCTTTTTTTACATAAAACAAAATAGGAAGGCCAAATATACCATAAAGAATATATACCAACATTTTTAATAAATACTGCAAAATTTGACGACAAAAGCAAGTATGTATACGCAACAAAAAGAGAAACGAGGTAAATTCATGTACGACGAATTATTCTGGTTTCGATGTTTGAATGCATATAACCGCCCAAAAAATTTATCTTAATTGTAATCACGTGTCACTCCACTCAGTTCAATTACCATTATCAGTTAATCCCGATTTGTAATCACGGTGCAATTTTCTGTAATTACAATGCAATTTTCTGTAATTATGCACAATGCAATTTTCTGTAGCTACAGTGCGTTTTTTTGTAATCACAGTGCAAAATTCTGTAATCATTATGAACCAATCAAATATGAGCTAAGTTCTGAGCAAATTGCTCAAAACATACAACATGTCAACATGGCGCTCGCTCGCCCAAACTGAAACATATGGTCAATAGAATACAAGGTTAGGAAACTTAATAGAAATATAGTAGAATTCATTATCCATGTTTTTGTCTAGGTTTATGCAAAAAATGGTCGTTCCATCGTCACGTGTTTATTGTGTTTCCTCCCAACCAACCAATGGCAATGTTGTGGTTTAATTATCTATCTGTGATATCACACAATGGTCAATTTAAAACATAGCTATTGGTTGGTTAAGTGAAATTACAATACACACGTGACGATAAAACGACCATTTTTTGCATAAAGCTGGACAAAAACATATAGATAATGAGTTCTATGGTATTTTCAACGAGTTTCCGAACCTTGTATTCTAATAACTATGACTGAAATTTGAATTTTTCAGGATGAAAGTGACGACTTATACAAATCTACATGGTTCAGTTCACTTTCAAATCTTTGGAAATGCATACAAATGATATGTAAAAGAGCGAAAACTTTATCAGTGCGTGGACGGTTTGCAGAAGCTAATAATGTGAAAGTATACTTTGAGGTTTTTGAAAAACTCACTCGTGCATATTACTATGCTAGCTGGTATCCCATTGGATATTATCACTCTCGCCCGGGAAGACATTAGGTCTCGCAAGCAACTTTGCCGCCTCGGGCGAGGGAATGAAAAAGCAGGTGAAAAATTCAGCAAGAACTTCGACGTTTCGAGAGGAGGCTTTTCGTCTGGAAGTCAGCTCAAAAAGTTTTGCTGAACTTTTCAGGTAGTTTGGTCCTAAAGACCCCCAAAATATCGTGTATAGACACTATCTACACTGGCACCATGCGTTCAGCAATAACATAACCTCTATGTCCGACCTCGAATCGTGTAGTGCGCGCTGCATATAAGTGCTTTAAAATATTTTCTTTACTTTTCTAATTTTAGGTAGTTCTCATGGCTACTGCAGCAGGAAGCTTGCCTGCAGTGACTCCATCAACCGTCATCACAGATGATCAACGACGATGGGTCGTCATTGGAATATGTCTAAACAAACTTCTAACTCCCGTATTGAGGACTGTCCTTGGGAAAGAAATTCCCCTTTGGTATAATAATACACTTTGCCTCCTGCACAACCCAATTAACAACCAGACTGACAAGAAGCATGTTTCAAAATTACCGCATTCCAAAATAAACCTGAATTATGGCAATATCAACAAGAATTATGACGATCACAAATCAGCATACAATGCCTACGATTACAATGTCAAAGATCCGGAGTCCCTCGCCAAGTTGTTTGTCCAACATTTCATGGCAAAGTTTAGTGGTTTTGATCAAACTATGGATCTGTCAGCTGCGTTGACTGTGATGTGTGAAGCTGACCCATTCCACACTTCTGGAGCGGCTGCTCAGGCAAATACAGTTCGTTCAGTTGTTAGGAATGAATGGGCTCACTGTAATTTTTCACATTGGACTGATGCAAATTATCACACGTGTATACAAGAGATCGAGGCACTTGTGAAGAAACTAAAATTGTCAAGTCCTGATGAAGACGATTTTGTGAATGAACTGAATAACTGGAAAGACAAAGGTAATTGACAATATAGAGTGGTTACGATCTTTACTGTAACAACGGGCTGGCTTTGCTTTCGATGAAATAACGTCTGCTGAAGTATATGCAACACTATCGGGTATATGACGTGTCTTTATATGCAATAATATCGAGTAAGATTATAATTTAAAAAGACGTATTCCAAAGGGCGGGTTTTGAAACTGAAAGACAAAGCACGTAAAGACATGTTAAAAGGTTTTTGTGGATAGATACTTTAATTACCCTCGCCATATATATTACGCTCTTTAAGTAAGTGGATTATTTTCACAAAAATTGAATCAGCATGTCAAATTTTATCGGCTCAGAGCATTTGTTCAATATTACTATACTTATGAGTTATGTCTGAGTCAGAGTAGCTTAATACTACTGGGTTATGTGATTATATCATCATATTTTTTACTAAGCTCTTCGTTTAGTCATCGAAGAAAAATTTGGGAATACAATTATGCGAGGGTAAATTTTTCATATGAATGGTAAATGCCTCGCCAAAGCTCTTTATGAGATCATGGCCGTCGGATTTTTTAGAAAGATGAGGGAAGGTGCACACTTCCCCTCAGATAGTTTTGAACCTCCTCTGAAATATTTTGCAACTTCACAATAAAACTATTACAACCACCTTGAAGGGGCGCTCAGATGGGGTAGCGCAAATACGCATAGGATATTACTGCAGTCTCTCAGAATGCAGGAATTTGGCATTCCTGAGACACTACCTGTAAATTTCCTCACTACAGGACAATATCCACTTTAATCATAAAATTCAATAATATAGAAATCAGTTTTCTAAAGGAGCACTTGACCCAAGTATTTCTGTCGATGGAGACCCAAAGTAATATTTTTTTTGGGTGCCCAAACGTTTCTGAGGCGCACGTATAATTGACAGTTAATCAGGGATGAGATAAACAATTATACCTACTAACTTCCAGACGAAGGGCCTTCGCTCGAAACGTCGAAGTTCTCGAGGTATTTTTCAGGTAGTTTTACACAACAGTCAACCGCCGTATTTGCTATACTCTACCCACACTGGCACCGCACGTTCGAAACAATTATATTGTTGAACAGGCTAAAGTCCAGACCGCTGCACCTCCCCTAAACTTTTTCCACCTCCCCTAGCATTACATCAAAATTCGCCTTGTATGGGATGTAGACAATACTATTTTGTCCTCTAAGAATTTATCACTAGTCGTTTTATATATAGGTGTGCAGTTATGTTGTGGTCAGGCAATGGACGCCGATCTTCTTAAACTTATCAAGACTGAAGTTTCTCAACTTTATGTATCTTTTAATTTATGGCGAGAAGAGAACGAAGATGCACAGGTAAGGCGGTTTAATATCATCTGGAAAAACCAGAAGTAGTTCAGTTCCTTTCAGTTCGGTTCATGTATGTAAGTTAAAACGACCGTAGTGTAAGCTCAGCTTCCTAATATAGATTCCATTAAATAAAATTACTGTTCTTTTGTGCAATATAAGAATTTAAATTCCACAAAATGTTGCAATGAAATCAATTTAACAAAATTAGCAATATAAAGCTCTTCTGAAACAGTTTCATGAAAATAAAATCAACGACCCTCGAGAATATTAAGAGCCACCTTGTAGATCATCTAGACTATAGACTAAACTATATATATATTATACCAATAAACTGAACAGTATCTTCGATATAGACAGACCTAAAAACTGTCGTTCGTTCCAAACAAACTGTTGTTCGTAAATATGTAGGAATGCATAGTTCGTGATATATTTATCACTTATTTACTGAGACCGAGGAAAACAGCGTGTTTTGTGGCCCCTCGACCGCCGTTGTTGTCCGAGGCGAACCGTTGTTGCCCGAGGCGAAGCCGAGTATAACAACACGCTGTTTTCCCGAGGTCTCAGTAAATAAGTGTTTTATTATATAGCAAGTGTCAAAGTCTCAATAATTCACCTGGGGCCGGTTGTTCAAAGTTCAATTAGCGCTAACCATGGGTTAAATTTTAACCCACTGTTTTGAGTTATGTATTTCTGCATGGTCGTTCATTTCAAAACTTTAGAAAACAAAACTTCTATTGATCCAGAAAATATTTCTGGAAAAACATATTCAACTTTATAAACAAGCTGTTGGGAAGTTTCATTTGAAGATTTTCGTTAACCCAGGGTTAGGCTAACCGGCTTTTGAACAACCGGCCCCTGGTATTCCGTCTTTATCTCTTAATAATAGATTAATATATTTTTCTGAACGACTTGCAAACCGACCGGCAGACGCGAGCAGCTCGCGCCTCACTTCCGGTTTTATTGTTGACCGGTCAACAATTGTTTCATTGTTGACCGGTTGCCGAACATGACGTTTTGTGGACCGGCACGTGATATGGTTTTGTCCAATCGGCGAACAGGAAAATTGAACTTTGACACTTGCTATATAATAATGTAATTTGTAATTTTATGTATTGTTATATGTTTAGTGTAATATTAGCAACTTTTTGATGGGACTTAATAAGGAACTAATAGTTCTGTTGTCCTTACGATCAGTCATACGATTGTTAAGTTAATAAAGAAAGAAAGAAAAAAAAGTCACTACGATGGAGTGTCGAAATGTTGGGAAGTGCAAGTTGGGGAGTGGAATTTCTCTCGCGAATTACATTCACATACTTAAGAATGTTAGCTAAACATGTTTTATACCCAGTTGCATGCCGTGAACTTTATTGAAGTGAAGTTTAATATAATAATAATAATGATTTATTTAACAGATCCACGTTACATGGCTCTTCCCTGTTAAAATACTACAATATAATATAATATAAATATACGTTAATTTAAAATTTGCTAATAGGTTTAGTATACAACAATAAAAGGGAATTAGAAAATCTATATTCGAGTAAAATTATTCTTGATTTCATGCTCTTTGACGCAAAAATTCCTTTGTTAGTGTAATAAATTCTTTGTAGTTTTCGCAGTTCCTAATGTTATCTGGTAAAACGTTGAAAACTTTTGCGACTTCACGTCACGGTTTAAAACGAAGCTTGCAGCTGTTTCAAATTGTACTTTTTGCCAACGTCTTGACAAAAATTGCGGCGAGTATGGGGATGACATCAGCAGCATAGTCCAATTTAGGTTGTATGTGGCTAGATGTTTGAGCTTTCTTAAAATTCTTAAAGTAGCATAACGGGCCGATGTGGTGTGGTTGACGTGATCGTCCCATTTGAGGTGTTCACTAAATTACACTCCGAGCAGCTTGCAAGACATTATTCGCTCTAGCTCATGATTGTTTACGAATATTCCAGGCTTGTGTACTTGACATTTGCTGAGCAGCGAAAATCATTGTTTTCGTGTTCTTGCAATTTACAATCACTAGACCAGTCGTTGAGCTGTTTGATGGAGTTAGATATAATTTGTCTGCACTTGCTGAGATACTTGACCTTGACATGTTCGTAGATTGTAGTGTCGTCAGCATATTGGCGAGTTTTGGCCTCCACAATATCATCAAGGTCGGCGACATAGATGTTATATAACACAGGTCCCAATATAAAACTTTGAGGAACGCCAAAATTAACGTCGGCGATCTTCGAGCGAATGGTATCAATTGGAACATACTGCTTACGATGAGAGACATAATTTAGTGTCCATAGGAGAAAATCTTTGCAGAAGTCAAGCTGGCTCATCTTCGAGATGAGACTTTTGAAACTGATGGTGTCAAAAGCTTTAGCAAAGTCTGCCAGAATGATCATAGTGATTTCTCCGCGATTCGTTGCTTTCATAATGTCGTCTCGTATATCTTGCAGGATAGTTATGGTTCAATGGCCTTTTCGGTATGTTGAGATGGAGCTGCGGAGCAGTTGGCTTTCGGCAATGAATTTACATAGCTGATGAAGGACCAAACGTTCATGAATTCTCGAAAGAACTGATAAGATCGATATTGGTCGCAAGTCATTTTCCGAAGTGACGTGATTTACCTTAGCCATTAATTGTGCAAATGCGCGCTATTTTCCACGCGGAAGGAAAACGGCGACGAGCGATACAGGTGTTGATGATGTCGGTTAATGGAGAACCCAAGTACTCGACGATAATTTTAATCATTTTTGCAGGAATATGATCAGGTTCGGTAGCAGTCTCCTCGAAGACAGCGTTCACTTCACCCAGTGTTACTGGATTGATATGGAAGCCATTATCATGGCTTGAAGGAAGCGAGTCTATCGTGTTTTTGATTGTGTCACAGCTGTTGTTATGATCTTTGGCACTCACACCGATTGTGCGTTCTGTGGTAGAGGTGAAATGAGAGTTGAGTTTGTCATAAGGTACGGTGATCCTCTGCAGCCCTGGATGCAGGATACGATGGATTATATTCCATACTTCTTTAGGCTTCTTCGATGAAAGCATTTTTTGTGTAAAACGCCTTTTTCCGGTCTTAATTAAAGCTTTAAGGCGATTACGATCGAGCTGAACGAAATAACTTCCATGTTTCGCGATAATTGTCTTTTCGATGTCATTTCTTCGGCGATATTTTAAGCTTTCATATGCTCCGACGCCCCATTGAGTTTATATTTCTAAACTCGCAGTTATAACGGGATATATTTACGTGCTGAATTAACAATGAATTATCTTTCACCAAGTCCCACTCATGGAGATTACGTCGAAAAGATATTTGTTGATGGTTAAGACAAGTTCGTCGAATGCGGAAACCATGCTTTGTGTATTGAGGTGCATCAATATTAGATGTTTTGGTCTCGGGCGCTGAGAGACTGCATATGCTTGAATTGTTCATTTTGATCAAGATTTGTATCACAAGCAGAGGGATATTCCGAGTAAGATGGGAAGTTATCGTTGTGTGTGTGATTAGGCAGTTCTGTCCACAGACATCTGAGGCAAATGAAACACTTTGAAATGGATCTGCTGTCACTTTTAAGAGCAAGTCACTTTGCGTGGAAAAGCTTGAGACAAGACGTACAGTTAACTTCGCATGCGCATAACGTAGAAAACCACCCAACGACTATGTTGTCACATACCCGGGTGTAACTATCCGAGCGGAATTAGTACCCTCGCACGGCGCTTGGCGCCGGCTCGGGGATTAAATTTCTGCTCGTCACGACACAATGAAAGTCATATGTGTAATGTGTATATAGATGTGTCTCAAATGGGTTCCTAAATCGTTAAATGCATTCAACCATATTGAAGTAAGATTACCATTATTTTAATAAACGTTGTCGACAGCTTGTATATAACCATAGATATAAATATTCTTCTGCTTCTATTCTTTACAGATACAATTAAAGCAGAGGGTACAGTCTATTGAACAATCCTTTAAAGTGCTTATATCACAAAAAATAATTTTTGATTTTCGAATAGAGGGCAAAAAGTTAGTTAATAAGTTCTTTTACAGTTTTTGGTTTTCTCTTTTCGTTTGTGAGATAAACGACTTTAAACATGGCAAAATGGGCTATTTTTGAAAAAAAGTCGCGGGCAGGAAAAGGACAGGAAAAGGCCTGGCGCGACACTTGTGTGACGTAGCTTAAGGGACGGAAGCTTTACTTTTACTGTGTTGACTTGTATATTATTACTTTATCAGGAAGGCAAAACATAATTCTACTGAGCTGAAGAAGGAATTGCTTTGCCATTTTAAAGTGATGACCAGATCACAGCCCAGCAGAGATCCAGTATGAGTATGGACTGTACTGTGTGGCTGAAATTTCGTGGCGATTATTAGCATAACGCACGGCACAAGCGTGACAACTTTGCGTGCGTCTATGGTCTGCTTTAATATAATATAATATTATAGATTATTTGATCTCTAGTCTAGTCTTCTTTTATTTCTTGTGTTTGAGAAATTTAAATTTTCAAGAATGGAAAACAGCCTTGGTATGGCTACGTTTTCCATTATAGCTCTTTAGTGGTGGATTTATCTGACATTTCCAATTCCAGAACCGATAGCGCTTCAGACTGCTGAACTGACAAGCTTCGCAAAGAGCCAAAGACCTGCCTCGAAAAGTAAACATTTTCATTTCAAGCGGATTGTATATATTAGAACTGTCGGACAACACCAATATGTTTGAAAAAAATGTGTTAAATGCGTTGATCTAAGGAAATAAGAATGCACCTTCTACTTTTCGGAGTGACTGCGTCAAATTTGCGCAATGTAAGCCTGTACAAAACGTACATGATAACTTGTATAGCATAAGCATGATCCCGACAGGTCAGTCTCGTCACGGTGTTCGCAGCTACTATAGAGAAGACACATCATTTCTATGTAAATCATATTACATATACGCAGTCAAAAATAGTTCAAGGACGCTTTAAAATGGCACAAACAAGGACTTGTTACTATTCCAGACAGTTATAAAGTAATATAATTAAGATACTTGCGTCCGGAGATGATGGCGCGCGGCATTATATTTCAGCCATTTATTATTAACCATACCGGGAGGCGAGTGTTCTACAATCGTTTCGTCGTCTTGTCGTTCACTATACTAAGGAGAAGCTAGAAGCTAATTCTTTCCCTATCCCACCGCAGAGGAGGTACAGTCGGCAAACTATTGCCAACGATTTAACAGTAGGATATGCAAACAAGCAGACAGTTCATATGGCATTCATTGCAACTAAAACGTTGGCTTGTATTTGGAATGTTTGTCGTAGTTGGCGTCGCAAATATTCTATTTATTATGTTGGCCTTTTCTGATCAGAATTTCTGAATATATATTTTGGTTATAATTTGTAAACATGTCCTCGCCTGCGAAGGTTTAGCACAAATAGACGAAGGCAATTGTGTCTTATCTTCCGTACTCAGGCCATGTCTGCTTAAGCATTGACAATGTAGTCGTTTAAATTCTGCATTTGCAAACTCCGGTCACATTTTGTACACGTTCAGAGTCTTCTGGTATATTTTGTGGGCAACATAAAGGTTATCTTTGATGGAATAATATTTCTTTTTTAGTCCCACTAGCAGTTTTCTCTAAGCCAGATAAGTCAATACATATAGCGCGTCGTAAACAAGTTCCTTAAGTTACGTCACACAGGCTCGTCCCAGACTCTTGGTCGATTTGCGAATATTAAAAACTGTAAAAGAACTCATTAACTATCAAAAACCTTGGATACTTGTCCTGGACGATATGGACGAATACAAGCTTTGTTCCGAAATTAGAATGATGCTATCTGGCCCGTGGAAACGTAGAGTACGAGGATCTGGTCATATCCTGATAACTACAAGAAGAAAGCCTAAAGTAATGAGTAAAACTATCCAAGATTTCAAAGAATCCCAGTGTCTTCAGCTTGAGGTTTTAACGAAGAAGATGGAAAACTCTTCGTGTTTAAAAGGACGGACCTAGCTTTCGATGAAGAAGCGTCTGCTGAAGCTTATCGCCTGGTTGAAACCCTTGGTGGACTACCGCTTGCATTGGAACAAGCATGTGCGTACATAAGTCATCTTTCCTGCAGTCTGTCCATGTATTTAGAACAGTACAAGAACTATTCTCTTGAATTGTTAGGTGAACAAGATGCAAGTTCGGCGTCCCTGTACGAATCATCAGGACGATTGGCAGTTCGCACTACATGGCTATTAAACGTTGACTATATCAAGCGAAGTAAGAACGGCAACTATGCTGTTAGATTTCTACATGCTTGTACCTTTTTCAATCCCACTGAAATCCAGCAAGATCTCATTAATCCTGGAAAACCTCTCATTAAAGACGATGGTTACCGAGAATACGTTGACACCCCACCACCCTCACCATATATCTTAAAGTTGCTTACTGATTTTTCTTTATTCAAGAAAAATAAGGGTTCTTCTCTTACTGTTCATCGTCTGGTTCAAGAGGTTATTCGAGAAAAGCTTAAATCTGATGAGGAGGAGGTCTTGTGTTTGGTAGATGCAATAAGTATGCTGTCTTTTGCTTTGCAAAATGCCCTTCTCCTGACGAATTATTAGCCAGTGATGTGAACATACATCAAGAGAGAGCTTCTAATCTGGTAACTATTGCGATATTGTTAGCATAGGCGAAGCTAAATAAATAAATAAATAAACTGATCCATCTCGTTTCTATTCCTGGCGAAGGTTGTGTCTACACGCACAAGAAGTTCTCTCCATTATAACTTCATTCCAAGCTTTCGATAAAATAATCTTTTTGCAAGAAATAGCCAGAATAGTTTATGAATGTGCTCTTGATTTTAATATAAGTTGCAAAACTAAAGAGGCGAGCCAAGTTGTTGACTTTACCCATAAAATCATCAATTTAGGCAATATGTCTTTCACCAAACGCGAGTTGGCAGCCATGTTTCCTCATGAAGTGCCTCTTCCGGAAACAGTACGACGATATATCTTGTATTCTTGTATGACACCTTCTGAGGCTGCTGATTCGAGATCTTTTGATAAGCATATGAAAATGGGGTCGAAATCTAAAATAGAGCAAATGTATGCGCAAGGCAATAGCTTTTTTGAGAAAAGTAATTTTCAAAAAGCTGTCGAGATGTACTCTTCTGCAATGGCAGAAATAAGTGCATTTGATCCAAAACTCCTTTACGACAGAGCACTGGCTTATATAAATTTGCAGCAATATGAAAATGCTCTTGCTGATTCAGAAAGTTACATAGAGCCCAAACTCTTGGTTAGGTTTGGCCATAAAGCATTGGCTTTACATGGGTTAAATTATATTTGGGAGGCAAGCAGTTTTGCCGCTCTTGCGTTTTATCATAATCGAAACATATTTTGCGAATGTCAACCGTTTAAAGACGAGTTTTCTGCATTAGAGAAGCGAATATATATTTGTGACTGTTCCTCTCTTCTTACCGATTTTCTTTTCAAAGCAGCTTCTGATTCTCAAGCTGTTTTTGAAAGCCCTGGTATGATAATTTTGATAGAACCTGGCGATTATCTTGTGAATGTAGGTCATTACCCATATCAATCACCGTTCTTCATATATAGAGGATTCTTCTCTTTCGGATTGTTAATTGACAATTGTATTTTACTAGAGGTTGACAACTCAAAGTCGAGTGTGGTAGTACGGTTTAATGAATGGGTTAGCATTTCTGGACGACATTTTATGGCTGCAAATGTATCCTTTGTTTTCTCTAAAGGAAATTGGGAAAGCCAGCCCGATTCGATTACAACTTGGTTAAATTGTTCTTTTACTAGTAGAGAAGAGAGAAGACCTTTCATTCTTTGGTCATGGTCATGGTCATGGTCATGGTCATGGTCATGGTCATGGTCATGGTCATGGTCATCGTCATGGTCATCGTCATCGTCATGGTCATAGAAATAGGGTTAGTTAACAAGTGTATACTAGATATATGCTTGCTCGGTATGAATTAAATAAGTGTAAAGTTATGTTTAAAAGGTGAAAAAGCGAGTGATGGAGTTCAAGAATAATACGCTTTTAGAAGCAGACCCAGAGCAGACCTCATTTACTTTGTTAAAAATAGATTTAATTGGGTAAACTCTTCAGATTGGAGACCTAAAGATTTAGCAATGATGACGCCAGAGCTACGGCCGAGAAGGTTACGAACAGAGACTACTTCACGAGAGACCAAAATATATTCCTATAAAAGCTGAGGATATTGCAAGATTATCACCCGAAGACAGACAAGATTATGAGAACTCTTTAAAGATACAAAAGACACCTAAACGATATGCTCTTAGAAGCAGACCTTACTAACGTTGTAAAATAAATTCTGTGTGTATATTTATCGACTAACAATGTACATGCATTGCACAATATTTTCCGTCCTATAATTAAATGTCCTCCTATGCAAATCACTGCTAGTGTAGTCTTTGCAGTTTTCGCAGTTCCTATAAATGTTATCTGGTAAAACGTTGAAAACTTTTGCGGCACTATCTTGAAAAGTTCCTGGTTCTCTGGGAACAACCAGTCTAACCGAGTTAATTCAGCCAAGTTAATTCGCACGTTTGCCTTTCTAGCTTAAAAGGTTTATGAAACGAAATTTTGTCCTAGTTTTTTATTACACAACTTGAAAGTATTTTCAAAATAATGAAGAATGGCCCTTACAGTTTATTCATATCTCATCTCATCCCCAAGTTATCACACTTTTTGTATTTGGAGTTATGACGTCACTGGTTTTAGTTGAGGTGGTAGAAAATAAGGAAAGTCTGATATCTCAGAGGCTATTAAAGGAAATTAAATAAAATTTGGTACAATTAGCAAGTGCACCTAGACAAACATTTCAAATCATATCTATATAGTTGTCATGGCAACAAATTGGTTACCAGATCCCTCTCTGTCTGTTTAAATGTCTCTTTTTGGCCCATTTCAACAAACGTTCATTTTACTCAAATAGAAGTAGGCAAGTGGAAGAGAGGGGACTAGGGACTAGTGTGTTTCTACGACAACCATATATACGTACCAAAATGTTTGTCTAGGTGCACTTGCTTATTGTACCAAATTTTATTTAATTTCGTTGAATAGCATTTGAGATATCAGAATTGTGTCTTATCTTCCGTACTCAGGCCATGTCTGCTTAAGCATTGACAATGTAGTCGTTTAAATTCTGCATTTGCAAACTCCGGTCACATTTTGTACACATTCAGAGTCTTCTGGTATATTTTGTGGGCAACATAAAGGTTATCTTTGATGGAATAATATTTCTTTTTTAGTCCCACTAGCAGTTTTCTCTAAGCCAGATAAGTCAATACATATAGCGCGTCGTAAACAAGTTCCTTAAGTTACGTCACACAGGCTCGTCCCAGACTCTTGGTCGATTTTCGAATATTAAAACTGTAAAAGAACTCATTAACTATCAAAAACCTTGGATACTTGTCCTGGACGATATGGACGAATACAAGCTTTGTTCCGAAATTAGAATGATGCTATCTGGCCCGTGGAAACGTAGAGTACGAGGATCTGGTCATATCCTGATAACTACAAGAAGAAAGCCTAAAGTAATGAGTAAAACTATCCAAGATTTCAAAGAATCCCAGTGTCTTCAGCTTGAGGTTTTTAACGAAGAAGATGGAAAACTCTTCGTGTTTAAAAGGACGGACCTAGCTTTCGATGAAGAAGCGTCTGCTGAAGCTTATCGCCTGGTTGAAACCCTTGGTGGACTACCGCTTGCATTGGAACAAGCATGTGCGTACATAAGTCATCTTTCCTGCAGTCTGTCCATGTATTTAGAACAGTACAAGAACTATTCTCTTGAATTGTTAGGTGAACAAGATGCAAGTTCGGCGTCCCTGTACGAATCATCAGGACGATTGGCAGTTCGCACTACATGGCTATTAAACGTTGACTATATCAAGCGAAGTAAGAACGGCAACTATGCTGTTAGATTTCTACATGCTTGTACCTTTTTCAATCCCACTGAAATCCAGCAAGATCTCATTAATCCTGGAAAACCTCTCATTAAAGACGATGGTTACCGAGAATACGTTGACACCCCACCACCCTCACCATATATCTTAAAGTTGCTTACTGATTTTTCTTTATTCAAGAAAAATAAGGGTTCTTCTCTTACTGTTCATCGTCTGGTTCAAGAGGTTATTCGAGAAAAGCTTAAATCTGATGAGGAGGAGGTCTTGTGTTTGGTAGATGCAATAAGTATGCTGTCTTTTGCTTTTGCAAAATGCCCTTCTCCTGACGAATTATTAGCCAGTGATGTGAACATACATCAAGAGAGAGCTTCTAATCTGGTAACTATTGCGATATTGTTAGCATAGGCGAAGCTAAATAAATAAATAAATAAACTGATCCATCTCGTTTCTATTCCTGGCGAAGGTTGTGTCTACACGCACAAGAAGTTCTCTCCATTATAACTTCATTCCAAGCTTTCGATAAAATAATCTTTTTGCAAGAAATAGCCAGAATAGTTTATGAATGTGCTCTTGATTTTAATATAAGTTGCAAAACTAAAGAGGCGAGCCAAGTTGTTGACTTTACCCATAAAATCATCAATTTAGGCAATATGTCTTTCACCAAACGCGAGTTGGCAGCCATGTTTCCTCATGAAGTGCCTCTTCCGGAAACAGTACGACGATATATCTTGTATTCTTGTATGACACCTTCTGAGGCTGCTGATTCGAGATCTTTTGATAAGCATATGAAAATGGGGTCGAAATCTAAAATAGAGCAAATGTATGCGCAAGGCAATAGCTTTTTTGAGAAAAGTAATTTTCAAAAAGCTGTCGAGATGTACTCTTCTGCAATGGCAGAAATAAGTGCATTTGATCCAAAACTCCTTTACGACAGAGCACTGGCTTATATAAATTTGCAGCAATATGAAAATGCTCTTGCTGATTCAGAAAGTTACATAGAGCCCAAACTCTTGGTTAGGTTTTGCCATAAAAGCATTGGCTTTACATGGGTTAAATTATATTTGGGAGGCAAGCAGTTTTGCCGCTCTTGCGTTTTATCATAATCGAAACATATTTTGCGAATGTCAACCGTTTAAAGACGAGTTTTCTGCATTAGAGAAGCGAATATATATTTGTGACTGTTCCTCTCTTCTTACCGATTTTCTTTTCAAAGCAGCTTCTGATTCTCAAGCTGTTTTTGAAAGCCCTGGTATGATAATTTTGATAGAACCTGGCGATTATCTTGTGAATGTAGGTCATTACCCATATCAATCACCGTTCTTCATATATAGAGGATTCTTCTCTTTCGGATTGTTAATTGACAATTGTATTTTACTAGAGGTTGACAACTCAAAGTCGAGTGTGGTAGTACGGTTTAATGAATGGGTTAGCATTTCTGGACGACATTTTATGGCTGCAAATGTATCCTTTGTTTTCTAAAGGAAATTGGGAAAGCCAGCCCGATTCGATTACAACTTGGTTAAATTGTTCTTTTACTAGTAGAGAAGAGAGAAGACCTTTCATTCTTTGGTCATGGTCATGGTCATGGTCATGGTCATGGTCATGGTCATGGTCATGGTCATGGTCATCGTCATGGTCATCGTCATCGTCATGGTCATAGAAATAGGGTTAGTTAACAAGTGTATACTAGATATATGCTTGCTCGGTATGAATTAAATAAGTGTAAAGTTATGTTTAAAAGGTGAAAAAGCGAGTGATGGAGTTCAAGAATAATACGCTTTTAGAAGCAGACCCAGAGCAGACCTCATTTACTTTGTTAAAAATAGATTTAATTGGGTAAACTCTTCAGATTGGAGACCTAAAGATTTAGCAATGATGACGCCAGAGCTACGGCCGAGAAGGTTACGAACAGAGACTACTTCACGAGAGACCAAAATATATTCCTATAAAAGCTGAGGATATTGCAAGATTATCACCCGAAGACAGACAAGATTATGAGAACTCTTTAAAGATACAAAAGACACCTAAACGATATGCTCTTAGAAGCAGACCTTACTAACGTTGTAAAATAAATTCTGTGTGTATATTTATCGACTAACAATGTACATGCATTGCACAATATTTTCCGTCCTATAATTAAATGTCCTCCTATGCAAATCACTGCTAGTGTAGTCTTTGCAGTTTTCGCAGTTCCTATAAATGTTATCTGGTAAAACGTTGAAAACTTTTGCGGCACTATCTTGAAAAGTTCCTGGTTCTCTGGGAACAACCAGTCTAACCGAGTTAATTCAGCCAAGTTAATTCGCACGTTTGCCTTTCTAGCTTAAAAGGTTTATGAAACGAAATTTTGTCCTAGTTTTTTATTACACAACTTGAAAGTATTTTCAAAATAATGAAGAATGGCCCTTACAGTTTATTCATATCTCATCTCATCCCCAAGTTATCACACTTTTTGTATTTGGAGTTATGACGTCACTGGTTTTAGTTGAGGTGGTAGAAAATAAGGAAAGTCTGATATCTCAGAGGCTATTAAAGGAAATTAAATAAAATTTGGTACAATTAGCAAGTGCACCTAGACAAACATTTCAAATCATATCTATATAGTTGTCATGGCAACAAATTGGTTACCAGATCCCTCTCTGTCTGTTTAAATGTCTCTTTTTGGCCCATTTCAACAAACGTTCATTTTACTCAAATAGAAGTAGGCAAGTGGAAGAGAGGGGACTAGGGACTAGTGTGTTTCTACGACAACCATATATACGTACCAAAATGTTTGTCTAGGTGCACTTGCTTATTGTACCAAATTTTATTTAATTTCGTTGAATAGCATTTGAGATATCAGAATTGTGTCTTATCTTCCGTACTCAGGCCATGTCTGCTTAAGCATTGACAATGTAGTCGTTTAAATTCTGCATTTGCAAACTCCGGTCACATTTTGTACACATTCAGAGTCTTCTGGTATATTTTGTGGGCAACATAAAGGTTATCTTTGATGGAATAATATTTCTTTTTTAGTCCCACTAGCAGTTTTCTCTAAGCCAGATAAGTCAATACATATAGCGCGTCGTAAACAAGTTCCTTAAGTTACGTCACACAGGCTCGTCCCAGACTCTTGGTCGATTTGCGAATATTAAAAACTGTAAAAGAACTCATTAACTATCAAAAACCTTGGATACTTGTCCTGGACGATATGGACGAATACAAGCTTTGTTCCGAAATTAGAATGATGCTATCTGGCCCGTGGAAACGTAGAGTACGAGGATCTGGTCATATCCTGATAACTACAAGAAGAAAGCCTAAAGTAATGAGTAAAACTATCCAAGATTTCAAAGAATCCCAGTGTCTTCAGCTTGAGGTTTTTAACGAAGAAGATGGAAAACTCTTCGTGTTTAAAAGGACGGACCTAGCTTTCGATGAAGAAGCGTCTGCTGAAGCTTATCGCCTGGTTGAAACCCTTGGTGGACTACCGCTTGCATTGGAACAAGCATGTGCGTACATAAGTCATCTTTCCTGCAGTCTGTCCATGTATTTAGAACAGTACAAGAACTATTCTCTTGAATTGTTAGGTGAACAAGATGCAAGTTCGGCGTCCCTGTACGAATCATCAGGACGATTGGCAGTTCGCACTACATGGCTATTAAACGTTGACTATATCAAGCGAAGTAAGAACGGCAACTATGCTGTTAGATTTCTACATGCTTGTACCTTTTTCAATCCCACTGAAATCCAGCAAGATCTCATTAATCCTGGAAAACCTCTCATTAAAGACGATGGTTACCGAGAATACGTTGACACCCCACCACCCTCACCATATATCTTAAAGTTGCTTACTGATTTTTCTTTATTCAAGAAAAATAAGGGTTCTTCTCTTACTGTTCATCGTCTGGTTCAAGAGGTTATTCGAGAAAAGCTTAAATCTGATGAGGAGGAGGTCTTGTGTTTGGTAGATGCAATAAGTATGCTGTCTTTTGCTTTTGCAAAATGCCCTTCTCCTGACGAATTATTAGCCAGTGATGTGAACATACATCAAGAGAGAGCTTCTAATCTGGTAACTATTGCGATATTGTTAGCATAGGCGAAGCTAAATAAATAAATAAATAAACTGATCCATCTCGTTTCTATTCCTGGCGAAGGTTGTGTCTACACGCACAAGAAGTTCTCTCCATTATAACTTCATTCCAAGCTTTCGATAAAATAATCTTTTTGCAAGAAATAGCCAGAATAGTTTATGAATGTGCTCTTGATTTTAATATAAGTTGCAAAACTAAAGAGGCGAGCCAAGTTGTTGACTTTACCCATAAAATCATCAATTTAGGCAATATGTCTTTCACCAAACGCGAGTTGGCAGCCATGTTTCTCATGAAGTGCCTCTTCCGGAAACAGTACGACGATATATCTTGTATTCTTGTATGACACCTTCTGAGGCTGCTGATTCGAGATCTTTTGATAAGCATATGAAAATGGGGTCGAAATCTAAAATAGAGCAAATGTATGCAAGGCAATAGCTTTTTTGAGAAAAGTAATTTTCAAATATCTGTCGAGATGTACTCTTCTGCAATGGCAGAAATAAGTGCATTTGATCCAAAACTCCTTTACGACAGAGCACTGGCTTATATAAATTTGCAGCAATATGAAAATGCTCTTGCTGATTCAGAAAGTTACATAGAGCCCAAACTCTTGGTTAGGTTTTGCCATAAAAGCATTGGCTTTACATGGGTTAAATTATATTTGGGAGGCAAGCAGTTTTGCCGCTCTTGCGTTTTATCATAATCGAAACATATTTTGCGAATGTCAACCGTTTAAAGACGAGTTTTCTGCATTAGAGAAGCGAATATATATTTGTGACTGTTCCTCTCTTCTTACCGATTTTCTTTTCAAAGCAGCTTCTGATTCTCAAGCTGTTTTTGAAAGCCCTGGTATGATAATTTTGATAGAACCTGGCGATTATCTTGTGAATGTAGGTCATTACCCATATCAATCACCGTTCTTCATATATAGAGGATTCTTCTCTTTCGGATTGTTAATTGACAATTGTATTTTACTAGAGGTTGACAACTCAAAGTCGAGTGTGGTAGTACGGTTTAATGAATGGGTTAGCATTTCTGGACGACATTTTATGGCTGCAAATGTATCCTTTGTTTTCTCTAAAGGAAATTGGGAAAGCCAGCCCGATTCGATTACAACTTGGTTAAATTGTTCTTTTACTAGTAGAGAAGAGAGAAGACCTTTCATTCTTTGGTCATGGTCATGGTCATGGTCATGGTCATGGTCATGGTCATGGTCATGGTCATGGTCATCGTCATGGTCATCGTCATCGTCATGGTCATAGAAATAGGGTTAGTTAACAAGTGTATACTAGATATATGCTTGCTCGGTATGAATTAAATAAGTGTAAAGTTATGTTTAAAAGGTGAAAAAGCGAGTGATGGAGTTCAAGAATAATACGCTTTTAGAAGCAGACCCAGAGCAGACCTCATTTACTTTGTTAAAAATAGATTTAATTGGGTAAACTCTTCAGATTGGAGACCTAAAGATTTAGCAATGATGACGCCAGAGCTACGGCCGAGAAGGTTACGAACAGAGACTACTTCACGAGAGACCAAAATATATTCCTATAAAAGCTGAGGATATTGCAAGATTATCACCCGAAGACAGACAAGATTATGAGAACTCTTTAAAGATACAAAAGACACCTAAACGATATGCTCTTAGAAGCAGACCTTACTAACGTTGTAAAATAAATTCTGTGTGTATATTTATCGACTAACAATGTACATGCATTGCACAATATTTTCCGTCCTATAATTAAATGTCCTCCTATGCAAATCACTGCTAGTGTAGTCTTTGCAGTTTTCGCAGTTCCTATAAATGTTATCTGGTAAAACGTTGAAAACTTTTGCGGCACTATCTTGAAAAGTTCCTGGTTCTCTGGGAACAACCAGTCTAACCGAGTTAATTCAGCCAAGTTAATTCGCACGTTTGCCTTTCTAGCTTAAAAGGTTTATGAAACGAAATTTTGTCCTAGTTTTTTATTACACAACTTGAAAGTATTTTCAAAATAATGAAGAATGGCCCTTACAGTTTATTCATATCTCATCTCATCCCCAAGTTATCACACTTTTTGTATTTGGAGTTATGACGTCACTGGTTTTAGTTGAGGTGGTAGAAAATAAGGAAAGTCTGATATCTCAGAGGCTATTAAAGGAAATTAAATAAAATTTGGTACAATTAGCAAGTGCACCTAGACAAACATTTCAAATCATATCTATATAGTTGTCATGGCAACAAATTGGTTACCAGATCCCTCTCTGTCTGTTTAAATGTCTCTTTTTGGCCCATTTCAACAAACGTTCATTTTACTCAAATAGAAGTAGGCAAGTGGAAGAGAGGGGACTAGGGACTAGTGTGTTTCTACGACAACCATATATACGTACCAAAATGTTTGTCTAGGTGCACTTGCTTATTGTACCAAATTTTATTTAATTTCGTTGAATAGCATTTGAGATATCAGAATTTCGTATTTTTGTACCATCTGAAGTAAAACCAGTGACGTCACAAAATTAAAAATACAAAAGTGTGATAACTTGGGAATGTGATGAGATATGAATAAACTGTAACGGCCATTCTTTATTATTTTGAAGATAATTGGGGCAAAATTTTGTTTCATAGACACTTCAAGATAGTCTGGCCATTCTGGGAAGTGAAGGGCTTTGAAACATAATTTGAAGATGTTTAAATCCCTTCTCTCGTAAACAGGAAGCCATCCGATTTGTAATACCTCCTTTTTGCACTTCGCATAACGGTTTAAAACGAAGCTTGTTGTTGCAAATTGTACTTTTTGCAAACGTCTTGACAAAAATTGCGGCAGAGGATGGTAGATGACGTCAGCATAGTCCAATTTAGATAAGATTAACTGCTTTCTGAGGTTGCATATGGCGAGATGTTTAAGCTTTCTTAAAATTCTTAAAGTCTTAAACAGGCGGTGTGGTGTGGTTAATGTGATCGTCCCATTTGAGGTGTTCACTAAAATACACTCCTAGCAACTTGCAAGACTTTATTCGCTCTAGTTCATGAACGTTTACGAATATTCCCGGCTTGTATTCACACAAAGTTGATGTATCTTTAAGATTTGCTGAGTAGAGAAGATAATTGTTTTCGTTTTCTAGCAATTTAAGGCAAGACTACAGTCACTAGACCAGTCGTTGAGCTGTTTGATGGAGTTAGATATAAGTTGTCTGCACTTCCTGAGTGGCATGGCGTGTTCGTAGATTGTGGTGTTGACAGCATATTGGCGAGTTTTGGCATCCATAATATCATCAAGGTTGGCGACATAGATGTTAAATAACACAGGCCCTAATATAGAGCGTTGAGGATCTTCGAGCGAATATCATCAACCTAAACATACTGCTTACGATGAGACACATAATTGAGTTTCCATAGGAAAAAATCTTTGCAGAAGGCAAGCTTGCTCATCTTCGAGATGAGACTTTTGAAACTGATGGTGTCAAAAGCTTTACAAAGTCTGTCAAAATCATCATAGTGATTTCTGCGCGATTTATTGTTTTCATAATGTCGTCTCGTATATCTTGCAGGACAGTTATGGTTGAATGGCCTTTTCGGTATGCTGAGATGAAGCTGCGGAGCAGTTTGCTTTCGGCAATGAATTTGCATAGCTAAAGAATGACCAAACGTTCGTAAACTTTCGAAAGAACTGATAAGATCAATATTGGTCGCAACTTATTTTCCGAAGTGACGTGATTTACCTTAGGCATTGCGCAAATGCGCGCTATTTTCCACGCGAAAGGAAAACAGCGATAAGAGATACAGGTGTTGATGATGTCGGTTAATGGCGAACCCAAGTACTCGGCCACAATTTTAATAATTTTTTTTCAGAAATATGATCAGGTCCGGTGGAGCAGTCTCCTCGAAGACATCGTATTTCACTTACAACTTCACCGAGTTTTACTGGATTGATAGGGAATCCATTATCATGGTTTGAAGGAAGCAAGTCTATCGTGTTTTTGATGGTGTCATAGCTGTTGTTATGACCTTCGGCGCTCATACCAATTGTGCGTTCTGCTGTAAACGTGAAATGAGAGTTGAGTTTATCAGGATGTATAATAATCCTCTGCGACCATGGATGCAGGATACGATGGATTATTTTTCATACTTCTTTAGGCTTCTTCGATGAAAGCATTTTTTGTGTAAAACTCTTTTTGGTGGTCTTAATTAAAGCTTTAAGGCGATTACGAGCTGAACGAAATAACTTCGGGCGATCCTTGTTTTTTCTTGCCGCAGCCTGAAAATTGTTTCTTTGTTCTTGTAACCTATGGATAGCGGGATCTTTAAGCCAAGATGCCAGAGGTCGCGTAATTTTGGTTCGTCTAGGCGCGTGTCTAGCTTTGTGTATTGAGGTGCATCAATTTAGATGTTTTGGTCTGGCGCTGAGAGATTGCAAATGCTTGAATTGTTAATTTTGATCAAGATTTATACCATAAGCAGAGAGATATTCCGAGTCAGATCGTTGAAGTCTTCGTGCGGAGGAAGCTAAGGCATTGGCAGTTAATCCCATTATTTCATTAAGAAATAGAAAACAATGTTTGAAAACTCGATAGATGTACTCGTTGTCTGGGGCTTTGTTCTTCTACATCCATCGAGTTATTCCATGAAATAATAAGATTAACTGCCAATGCCCTAGCTTCCTCCGCACGAAGGTTGAAATGGATGGTTGGGCCAGACAATAAGGAAGTACCAGTACAATAGCCGGACGCACTCCAGCGTGTGACTTGGACAAGGGTTCGCTTCTACAGTATATCTCGACAGCGTATAAGTTGTATTCGTAAACAAACGATGCTGTTTGCGTAATATGGATAAGAACGGCGAGATCTTTTAATTTGGCTATTGTTGCTCGAACAGTGAAGCATTGTTAATCCAGTCTCTGGGATAACAGATCTATATAATCGTATGCAAGAATTTAAATCTGACACGTCTCCGAACTTCACGTTGAAAATGATTCAGAATTCGTGTAGAAATTCAGAATTTCAGCACAGTAAAAGAAAATTCTCACGTCCAGACTTCTGGACGATCCTGTCATCTCCTTGAGATTTTCCGCCTCTATATGTCTCAGCAGTGATCGTAGAATTGGCTTGACAAGAGCGTCTTTAGTGCAAGTTAAAATACACTGTCAGGCAAATCCGGTCGAAGAATTTTAAAACTCGTGTAGTTTTCTTCCAGAAATACGACAAAAACATGTTGAGTGCATACATCGTCGATGCCATACTCAAATCTCCAAAGTGATAGCAAGAAAGGCAGTAGAAAGACCAAAATTACAGAGCTAGTGAAAACGTGTATTGATCGCATGACTGTTATCCAAACCAATGAAATATCCGACACATCTATCGGATATCCAATGTACAATCTTATCTTTAATTCAGTGCATTTAGACTATAATGCGAACCATCGATCGATTATATATTTCAACGACAACGTGCCTTATATAGCTTTATATTTGTTTGTTCGCGTGCAATACAATATAATACAAGCGATTTATCCGTCTTGTAAAACATAAAAGCAATAAATTCGTGAGTATTTTTAGGCAGTGAACATGTTACGTTTAAGAAATACATGCCAAATAGATATGCTTGTCGACATGGAATATTTGAGTAAATGTGGATTTTTGTGAATAAGTTTTGCATGTTAATATAAATTTTTAAATTTCTGCTCGTCACCACACAATGAAAGTCATATGTGTGTATAGATGAGTCTCAAGTGGTTTCCTAAATCATTAAATGCATTTAACCTTTTTGAAGTAGAATTACCATTATTTTACTAAACGTGGTCGACAGCTTGTATATAACAATGGATATAAATATTCTTATTGCTTCTATTCTTTACAGATACAATTAAAGCAGAGGTTACAGTCTATTGAACAGTCCTTCAACAAGGAAATCCAAAATCTGGGGAAAACTCAAGCAGCGATGGGACAACAATTGGAAGTTTTAGAAAACCAAGTTGCTAGGTTAGCTATCGGAAATCAAGAATTTCCTTATCTCTTCATGTTGCCTGACAGAACAGAGTGGTTCTCTGGCCGAGAATCTGAACTAGACAATCTTCACAGTCTTCTTCAAGTCACCGATGATATCAACGAACCCAAGGTTCAAATTGCGTCCGTCTGCGGGTTAGGAGGAACTGGTAAGACGAGCCTTGCTGCAGAATATGCACATCGATGGAAAGATGATTATGACGGAGGAGTTTTCTGGTTCTCTGGCAAAGATGAAGCAACGTTAGCTAACTCTGTAGATGAGCATGCAGTGTACTTTGGAACATTACTCGAAGCAACACCTGGTAGAACTCTGGTTAAAACTCTAGAAGTAATTTCCAAGATTGAAGAGCCTTGGCTGCTGGTCCTCGACGATATGGACGAATACAATCTTTGCTCCAACATTGGAATGTTGTTGTCTGGCCCGTGGAAACGTAGAGTAAGAACATCTGGTCATATCATGATAACGACAAGACGAAAGCCGAAAGTAATGAGTGAAACCTTCCGTGGATTCAAAGAGTCCCAGTGTCTCCAGCTAGAGTGTTTTAATCAAGAAGATGGAAAACAATTCGTGTTTAAAAGGACTGGCCTTGCTTGCAATGAAGAAACGTTTGCTGAAGCTGCAAGCCTAGTTGAAACACTTGGTGGACTACCACTTGCACTGGAACAAGCATGTGCGTACATCAGCAATCGTTCGTGCAGTCTGTCTATATATTTAGAACAGTACAAGAAGTACTCTCTTGAATTGTTAGATGAACAAGATGCAAGCTCTGCGTCCCTGCACGAATTTCCAGAACAATTGGCAGTTCGTACAACATGGTCTCTAAATTTTCAGTATATCAAGCGAAGTAAGAACGGCAACTTTGCTGTCCGATTTCTACATGCGTGCGCCTTTTTCAATCCCATTGATATCCAGCAAGAGCTCATCAATGCTGGAAAACCTCCGATTGAAGACGATGGTTACCGAGACTACGTTGACACCCCACTAGGCTTATCACATATTTTGAAGTTGCTTACTGATTTTTCCTTATTCAGGAAAAATAAGGGTTCATCTCTTACTGTTCATCATCTGGTTAAGTATGTTATTAGAGAAAAGCTTAAATCTGATGATGCGGAGGTCTTGTCGTTGGTAGATGCAATAAGAATGCTGTCTTTTGCTTTCTCAAAGTGCCCTTCTCCTGACGATTTATTATCCAGTGATATTAACACACAACATGAGAGAGTTTCCAAGTTGGCAACTGATCCATCTCGTTTCTATTCCTGGCGAAGGTTGTGTCTGCACGCACAAGAAGTTCTCTCCATTATAACTTCATTCCAAACTTTAGATAAAAGAATCCTTATGTCAGAAACAGCCAGAATAGTTTATGAATGTGCTCTTGATTTTAATGTAAGTGGCAAAACTGCAGAGGCGACGAAATCTGACAACTTTGCCCACAAAATCATCGATTTAGGTAGCACGCCTTTTACAAATAGCGATTTGGAAGCCATGTTTCCCCATAAAATACCTCTTCCGGAATCAATGCGACGGTATATCTTCCATTCTTGTATGATGTCCTCTGAGGCTGCTGATTCGAGATCTTCTGATACGCATATGAAAATGGGGTCGAAATCAAAAATGGAGCAAATGCATGCGCAAGGCAATAGCTTTTTCAACCATGGTAATTTTCAAAAAGCTGTCGAGATGTACTCTTCTGCAATGACAGAAATAAGTACATTTGATCCTAAACTCCTTTACGACAGAGCACTGGCTTATATAAATTTGGAGCAGTATGAAAATTCTCTCGCTGATTCGGAAAATTACGTTTTACAACTCCCAAAGTTTTGGTTAGGTTTTGCAATAAAAGCATTGGCTTTGCATGGATTAAACAGGATTTGGGAGGCAAGCAGTTTTGCCGCTCTTGCGTTTTATCATAATAGGAACGTATTTTGCGAATATCAACCTTTTAAATGCACGTTTTCTGGATTGGAGGATCGAATAGATATTTGTAACTCTCCATGTCTTCTTACTAAATCCCTTTTGAAGCCAGTTTCTGATTCTCAAGCTGATTCTGAAAGCTTTGGTAAGATAATTATGATCGAACCAGGCGATTATTTTGTGAATGTATCTTCTTTCGTATTGTTAATTGACAACTGTATTTTGCTCGGTGTTGATAATTTGAAGTCGAGTGTCGTAGTGCGTTTTAATGAATTAATAAGTATTTCTGGACGACATGTTATGGCTGCAAATATATCCTTCGTCTTCTCTACCGGATACTGGATAAGCAAGTGTGATTCGAGTACAACTTGGTTAAGTTGTTCTTTTACAAGTAGTTTAGAAGAGGGGAATTACACCTTTTGTTCTCTTGGTACTGACTCATTTAAAGGCTGTTCCTTTGAAAATTGCAAAAGCCCTGGTTTGACTGTGATGGGTAAAACTGATGTTGAGAAGTGTGTATTCTCAGGTGGTGAGTATTCAGGGATTCATGTTTCTACAGGTGGACGTTTAGAAATTAAAGAAAGTAAATTACATGGTAATGATACTGGAATTTACATTACCAATGCTCCCGCGGTTTGTAACATTACAAATTGTGACATTTTTGATAACAAATGGAACGGTGTTTATGTACGGAAATACACCTCTAACGTAAGAGTTGAAAATTGCTGTATCTACCAGAATAACCGCCATGGTGTTTCTCTTGTGGAAGGATCTTCCGCTTCCGTTTCTAACAGTAAGATCTTTGAGAATGGATGGATGGGTATTGCTACGATTTGTAATAGCCGTTGCACTGTTTCTTGCAACAATATATATGGTAATAGGTCTGGGGGTGTTCAAGTGGTCCCGGTAGATACACGGGAAGGAATGTTTCCATCAATTGTTGAATTTAATGAGATTTTTGACAATCGTGGGCCTGGAATTTATTGCGAAATGATGTCTTCACAGACGCCATTGGACACAAGCGTTCCTTGCAGTGTGAATGCACTTAAAGAGTGTATGAGTTACCTACAAAACACTGAATATTTCATTAAAGCAAAATGCAGTGAGAACAACTGTTACAATAATGAAGACCAAGATATTTCAGTTGGATCAAGAGATGTCAAGAGTGACAAGAATGAAGTTTATGCTGATTTCTGTTCTTATTGTCATCAGAAATGCTCTTTAAATTGTGCGAAATGTTTTGTTACTACCTATTGCAACAAAGAATGCCAAAAGCACGATTGGAAAAAACATAAGAAAGAATGTCGCTCCATTTTGGAAAAATCTACAGTCCCTATTAACATTTCTCCGTATAATAGTTTGATCAATCTAGAACATGCTAGGTTTTTCCCATATTTATCCCCTCAACACCCTGGACTTGCGCCAAAGGGTCCAACACTTGCCGACGTGCCAAAATTTGGAGAACGCTTTCGGGTAAAGATACTAGCAGCTGACGAAGAGTGGCATTCAAATTCTGACGGACCAATGTTTAGTATTTGCGATCGAAGCCTAACTATTGATGCTATCCTTGACAGGAAATGTTATCCTCAACTGTACAACAACGTGCGAGAGTGTGGCGTCAGTAGTACTATTGTTGAGGGATGGAAGAAGAAATTTTTTTGGGCGCAGTTCCATGATGAAGACCGCCGTAAACTTCGCGTATTTATCACAAAATTTGCACAAAACAAAGATTGGTAAACATTTGATTTTTGTTGCAGGAAATCTCTATTTCAAATATTTCCTAGAAAATATGCAAGTTCAATCTTAAAGGTTCGCTGACTAACGAATTAGATGCACTTAGCAATGCGAAATGGTCACTTGTATATAACATCATGTGTTAGGACAGATGCCCAAATACCCGTGTACCACTGTATAACAAACTGTATAGTATTGCAATTCATATGCATCTAACTAATATACAAATCATTTTATGGATTTAAAAAAAGATCTTTGAGTACTATATGTATACTAGCTTGTATTAGTAAATGACGATATTCATGAAATGCAACAAAGCTCGAGAGTTAATATCCTCAATGACGTTTTCCAGTATGCATGTCAGTATGTCTGTCAATATGTGAATATATTTGTAAAGTGTAAACTTATAGGGACCGCAGTAATTGGCGCAAGCTGTTGCGGTGATTATGACAGTTGTCTGTCTACGTTTATCTGACTAGATAGATAGATTTAGATTGAGGACGCGGACGTCAACACGACGTAAAATTGTGCGCAAAGGTCTGGGTCGAGGACGCCGTCGTGTCGAGTACAAAAACAGATTTAGATTGAGAGATCAGGACACCAAGAGAGACGTGGAAAACGTACTAGAATGCAAAGTTTTTCAACTGAAAATTTAAGTAAATAGATGATTCTCTTCGATAAATCTGACAGTGGAAAATAGGATGTTCACGCGAAATAGACATAGTAAAAACCAGAGAAAATATTGACAGTATTTATTAAGTTTGTTTATACATATAGTTACCTAAAAAACTTGCAGCTTTTAATATTTTGTTTTAATATTGTTCTTTGTGATTGTTCACAATTCACAAAATTGCTTTTGAAATAAATTTGGTGGTTAAATTTCGTGCACGATGCTGTCGTTATATATTTTTATAATACAGTTATGTTAGTTTGTGATGGCGCTTGGTGGTTTGCAATCTGTTCGCGATGCTTTAATTCTTGCCAGACACCAGCAGTATATTTCTGATACCGAATTATTTTGCTGTTCGAGTATAACTTGTCGAAACCTTTATTCCCATACTGGAAATTTGAATTGTTTGATCTGGATTCTTGGGATGATGAAGAATGCAAGATGGAGATGAGATTTTCCAAGTCAGACCTAGCTTTGTTAAAGCCTTTGCTTGGAATTCCCGACAAGATTACATGTCAGCAAGGAACTACATGTTCTTCAATCGAAGGGCTATGCATTTTGCTGAAACGACTTGCTTACCCATGCAGATATCCTGATATGGCGATCCGATTTGGTAGAAACCCAACTGAGATATGTCTTATATTTAATGAAGTTCTGGATTTAGTCTATGATGCACACCACCACCGCCTAGTGAGTTGGAATCAACCTTTTTTGCCACCAGAGCTGCTCCAAAATTGTGCCGTTGCAGTTCATAACAAGGGTGCCCCATTGGAAAACTGCTTTGGATTTATCGATGGCACTGTTCGCCCAATTGCTCGACCAAAATACTACCAGCGAGTAATGTACAATGGTCACAAGAGGATCCATACCATTAAATTTCAAAGTGTTGTGCTGCCAAATGGTCTTATTGCAAACCTTGCTGGGCCTTACGAAGGTAAAAGACATGACAGTACAATGCTTCGTGAATCGGGGCTTCTAGCTTCCTTACGGCAGGTTGCCTTCCACAACAACCAACCACTTTGTGTTTATGGTGACCCAGCTTACCCACTGGGGGTTCGTTTGCAAGCACCATTTAGAAACAGAGAGCTTACACCTGAAATGAGCGAGTTCAACAAAGCCATGAGTGCTGTGAGAGTCTCGGTAGAGTGGATGTTTGGTAACATCACAAAATATTTCAGTTTTGTGGACTTCAAAAGGCAGATGAAAGTAAAATTAAGTGCTATTGGAAAGATCTATTGTGTGGCTGCATTACTTCAGAATGCTCATACCTGCCTGTATTTACCAAATTGCCTTAAACTTACACAAGCATCAATGTTTGCTGGCGACACGAACCTATCATGTACAGGATCTTCTCCTGACGAAATTAGACTATATATTACGAAATAAATTCAGACCTAGCTCTCTTGAGAAGGGCTAACGCATTTGTACCTCAAATCGAATTACTTCGTATGTACAACGCTTTAGTAGTTCCTTATTTCACATACTGCTCAACTGTCTGGAACGACGGAAATCGTGCAAATCTTGAAAAACGTTACAAAATGCAAAAAAGGGCAGCTCGTGTTATAACTAGTTCTAACTACGAAATAAGATCAAAAACTATCTTGAGGAATTTAAGATGTATTGCAATAGAATTTACCATACAAAAAAGGGATATCTTAATGACATTCAAGTCCATTTGTCGTGCTGCGCCGGAGTACTTAATAACATGTTCCATCAATTTAACAATAATACATACCAAATGCGGAGCAACAGGCGCAAACTCATATTAGGCAAGCCTAATAAAAACTTTATGAAAAAAAGTTTCTCTTACCGTGGAGCTTGTGCCTGGAATAACATATCCAATGACCTTGTCTACAACCACGAGCAATTATCAACTAGTCATTTTAAAACCTTACTTGCCAACTACTTCAGTGCACTAAATGAAGGTTGATAATGCTCATCGATGCAATAAGTCCTATCGGAATACATATTTTTTTAACATTTTCGTTACTTAAGGATTTAAATTGTTGTACATAGACTGTTCTTTTCTTTTTTTTTTATATAATTGATGTGAATAGTTTACAAACGGCCCCTTGAAAAGCAGCATTAGCTGAAGGGCCACCGTTTTTAAATAATTTAATAATAATAATAAATAATAATAATATAGTAATCACAAACCCGTGCAACTATTTATTGCGGTGAGATGAATTTCGCCGAAACGTAAACGTCTAGCTTCGCTATACTTTTCACAAAGACGCCCAGCATACAACAAGAGCGTATTCCTTTTGAATTTTGTAAAGGTGAAGGTATTACCAACAAGAAAAAATATTTCGACATTCTCCTCGAGAGTCTCTCGATCACTTCTGACATTGTTAACAAAATTTTAAATTTCCCTAATAACATACGCTATTGCACTTCGTGCCGATTGTTTGCAGAAGCTGCAAGAACATAATTAAAATAGTATTCTACGTAAATATCGTGACGTTCTACACTAAACTTTTCAAAATATTTCCTTGCAACTAAACAAATTTCACAGAATAATATATGAACTCGCACAATTTTTCAGCAAGGCTTTGAGGGCTTTCCCCAGACGCTAACTTCACATCGCGGCTTCCAATTGGCTCTTACTCTATGAACCACTGGAAGATGATTGGCTCCTAAAAGAAAGGGAATGGAATGTGCAGCTCGTTTCAGCAGACGTTCGTTAGCGAAGGTTGAAGCTATAAGAACGTCTGCGAGGGAGACTAGCCTTTATGCTGAAAAGGATAAATAAAACGTTTCTAAAATTCATGAACAACTTTAATGCGGGGAATGGAATTCTGTAGCGACAACGGCAAAGATGTCGGCAAATATAGTGAACAACTATTATCCCTTCGTCAATTTCAAATTCGTTTTCTCGGAAATTTTGCCCAAAGTTGACACAACACTGAATATTTTAATAATGGTTTTAGTCAATTCTGGCGCCAAAGGAGACGAGTTTCGAAAACGTCGCGAGGCTATCCGACAAACTTGGGGAAATCGAAGCAATTGTGAAAGACATAAAGCTTTGGGAAATAAATATTTAAGGACTTAAGGTGGTTACTGGTATTTTGCACTGATGTTCCAATGAAAGGTTGAAGAGCTTCGTTACAACTGGAGCTAAATATTGAGAAAACTCTTTCCATAGCCAGTACGGAAGTCCATCAGGACTTGGCGACGTTCGTTTTTGCGTTTGCAAGTATCTTTGAACAGTAAGCACATCAACGGTTGGTATACGAATGCCTTCCGGTATGGGAATAACTTCAGGACTGTATAATTGTCATCACTGTTAATCATTTGAAAATACAGATTTATATCTTGCGTGTTAATAATTGAGTTAATGTTAATATTATTCGTCTTCCTACCAGTAATTTTATTGACAGTGTCCCATCACTTCTTCGAACCAAATTTATTTTTCCTGTCATCCTTTACTGCACGAACAAGATTTTCACGGATAAGCATGTTTATATATTTTTGCAGATCGTCATTTACTCCCTTATTATTTGCATAAGTGCTTAACTAAGGGGGACATATAGGGAGGGTCGCGCGTGGACATTTTAAGTTTGATGAGAGGAATACACTGATTAAATATTCCAGTAATAGTGTCATTCACTAATTTGGTTGCCTGATTGACATCATCACAATTATAGACATCACTCCCGTCGTTTGGTACATCAATTTTCTTTCCATGTCAATCTTTCGATGATTCCTGACATCCCTGAAGTACACAAATTTTCTTCGTGGTTTAACAGCAACCAGTGGGGTAATCAGAACAGCCAAGTGGTCCGAGTTCACCAGACATTTAACATTACACCACGAGCTGAATGACAACACCCACACACAATACGCCAGGGCCATTGCACCATTCTACCATCTTTGGTGTTTTTTTTGTGTGTTGTCAATGGGAATCATGCTTGCTTGTGGTGCAAAGTGCACAAGACTGAGAGGTACTGTATTATCACGGCCAACATTAATTATTAGCCTCTTCCACAGGCAAATTAAATCTGTATGGGTCACAGGTCTGATAAAAACTAAGTATTAGTTTTCTCAGTACACATGCAGTGATCTGCACAGAGAGGTGGAGGAGGCTAAGTAGGCCAGTGCAGTGTTGCAATATCATAAATTAAGTGACAAATTATTTTGGACAAAAATCTCAACTGGTCATATGCAATGCTAGTAAACCTGTATACAAATATTTCAAGATAGCACAATTCTAAAGTTCTCAAATCATTAACAATTTGCATAGCATCGCCTTTTTCTATGGACAGCGGGCTTGGTCATTGTCATTATATTCTTTATTAAGCTGGATAATTGGATTAAGTAACCTTCAATGCATAATGCATGCGTTAGCATAATTTTAATTTTATACAACAAGTTTAACTATCTTGAATTAATTTACTGCTATATTTCATTTAGATGGGATATGTCAAAATCTTTAGACACATACAACAAACCACCAATGGCTTTCACTGAGAACGACATAGATAAATATGTGTCTGAACAAATATTTTGCTTCGTTGAAACTCCACTCTTAAAGATCCCATTTGATCATCTTATCCTCGATGAACTCCATCTTCTTTTGAGAATCACTGATGTCCTCCTCTCCAACCTCATAGAGGATGCAATGGAGTGAGATGACAAATGTGATTTTTTGAAGAAGAAAGGAGAACCAAAGGGTGTCCACTGTGGGGCCACCTTCAGCATTTGGGAAAAGAAAGATGCAGATGGTAAAGGATCAGGTAGAATGGATTGGACCTCTCTGATGGGTGATGAAAAGAAAAACTATTGAAACTACATCCATCCAAATTGGAAGATTGCCATGAGGCAATACAGCCAGACACAGCACCAACTGTTGTCAAGTTATGGAAGGTAAAAATGTATTGTTCACAGTCATTTAGATATTAGAAGGCCATTCCTGACATTACTGATAAGAAAAATTATCAGGTGTTAGCTGTTAAGAGTAGAATTACAATTTACCAGGTATAATAATGTGCTGCGGCCAGCCGGACACAATACCTCACCACAGCTTGTAATGGGTTGATTATGTTAATTTTTTGCAGGACTTTTCTAAGTTATACTTTGAAGAAATTTCATCTTGTGAAGGTATACATCTACAGTATACAAATAAATAAAATATAGAATGTACTCCAATTGGGATTAAATGGGCTTTTTCAGAATGATCTTTTGCATTTAGCAGACAATCAGTGTAGTCATATTCAATAATTTTAGAGCAAGTTCTTTGAGAGCAATATTCAATTCATATTAGAGGCTAAGTTCTCTTTAACCAATAATAATTTTAATTACAAGATTTTATCACATATGGTTTATCTGCCATTTTGCGGTTATACTGTCTCTCCCAAACTTGAGAGCTAGTGTAAGCAACACAAAATGCAACTTATTATAAATGCAGTTGCGTATATTTATGCAAATGATAAATTTTAATTTTCAACTTAAAAAGTCACTTTCTTCATTATTCTCTATATTCTTTGACGAGGAAAGACAGCACCCTCAAAATGGCAGATACTTGCCATTTGAATATCCTAGATAAATACTCACTCTCATAAGCAATTTGAAATTAAATCATTTTTTTATAAAATTGTGCATAGTTTTTATTTTAGTATATGTCTTATATGATATAGATGCGGGACTGGAAGTCTTTTCTTAACCGTTGGCTTTGCTCGTAAAGGCTATGCCAATAAAAATGTCACACCGTACATGCACTGTGCTGCATATCATATCCAAGGAGCTATGGAAAAGTTTGGAAATGTAAAGCAGTTTAGCAGTCAAGGTAACTTTAAATAAATATAAATAATAAAAAATAATATTAAATGAATGTCATCTTCTGAGGGGGGGGAGGGTCAGTGTAGGCAGCGACAAGATCAATAGATGTGAAAGTAGGTTTACAACTACTTTGCTTTATTTTTCAGGTAGTTGTAAACCTACTTTTGCATCTATTACATGAATACTAGTAATTTATGTTCTACATGAAGCTTTTCGCAAAATATGTTTAATTTAACCTGTATCCTACCACTGAGGATTGAAATCGTCTGACGTTAGAGTTTAGACAGAGTGAAATACTAAAATATCCCTGGAGCATCTGGGCGCATTGTCAGCTAATGGGTTAAACGACAGTATTTATACAGTACCACAATGGTAAAACCGTCTCCACTTTAACAGTGTTCCAAGTGTAAAAATTACCTTTTAACTTGTATAGGGGTTGAAAAGAATAACGATATGGCTCGAGCAACAGTTTTACACAAGTCCAATAACTGGGATAGCCCAGCTGAAGTTTTGAGGAAAGAATGCCGAATCATGTCACTTCAGCATAGATATAGAAGAAAAAGACCATACCACAAGACTAACAATCAGTTTTGGGAAAACCAGAAGCAACTTGTTATCAAGAAAACGAAGGAAGCATGTATCAGCAGTCAAACCCCAGTGGATGACTAGTCCATTGGCACCATAAGATTGCAACTACTGAGCTGTTTGAAAATACAGTAACTACCAGACTCAGTTTAACATGTAAAGTAAACGTCAAGAAAACTACTAACATAAAAAAATAACTACCTTGTGCAGGGCATCTCAAAACAGACAATGCACAATTAAGAAATTATGTTCAGGAGATTCAATTAAACTTCATTAACAAAAACATACCAAGTTCCAAGTAAAAACCGGAACTGGAAAAAGTAACTAATTACTGATACACTGTAGTCCACCTTGTTTAAATGGTGGGAAAATTATATTAAACGATTTGCAGTAGTGCTATAATTGAACAAATTATTTAGAAATGTACTAGTGTTAGTCATGCTAACTCATTAAGCAACCACTTTTATCATTTCTAAGGACAACTTTTCCTGGTAGGCCCTTGGTGCCTCTGTAATGTTTTACTTTTTAATAAATCCCTTTGGGGACCAGGAGATGAAGTGCTTGACCTTAACAGGATAATGGATTTTGGTACCCTGTCCATGTTGGTCTAAAAAGCTATCCTACTGACTTGACTGAAAGAAAAACTGCTCCAAAAAATCACCTTTCTCTAATACCCTCCACTTTCCTTGCTGATAGCCTTTACTTCCAAAAATATACAAATACACATCTTGCCTAAACTCTACAGCTAAGGTCTTGCGCACCTTTGAAGCCTTCAACGCATAAGCTACAGCTACTTTCAGACGACTCACTTCATGAAGAACCACATCTCTATCTGGTGTAGGATTTTCGAAATACCTACAGAACACATGTTGCAATGAGTCACATATTCTACAAAAAATATGACAAATATCAGACTACTTAAATCTTATTTGCTTGGTATTAAATTGAGCACATACTTCAGACATTCATAATTAAGATGTCTTTGTGGTTCCCATGTCGCCTCAAATGCACTTAATTATTGTCTATAGTTAGTCCACTTTATCAGATATTCTGTCTCCTTTATCAAAGAGTTTGTTATTAATTAAAGTATTCAGAACTGAAGACTGAAGGCAACAACAAAAGCTAAACAATGTGCTACCCACATAAATCGTAAGAAATGATGTGCGGGACAATATTAATCAATATAAATAAAAGTGCTATCGAATTACAGTCAACTCGGCCCGCTTGCCAACTCGGCCCAATACACATGTCTCAGCTATTTTTGTTTACATCATCCGTGTAAACAGTGCTAAATGTCATCGCAAACATTAGCCTAACCTTATACTATTATGTTGCTTTGCGTGCCTTAGACTTACGTGTAGTTCAATTAACTAACTAAGCATTTCACAGGGTTGTTCTTTATAAAAAAAAAATCCAAAATATCAGCGTTGTGTAGTCATTATATTAACTGTTGGAAATGATTCAGATAGAATGCAAACATTTTATGTTATATTTGCCGTGATATATCATCAGTGAATAGAGGATTGTAAAACTATTTCTACTGCGTTTGAAGGCAAAGCAAAGCAGGGAGATTTTATAAATTTACATTTGTGTGGAGAACAGTCATCTACAACCAACCAACTATAATTTAAAACTATGACTCTTTATTAAGCAATTTTGTTTTAATGTTTTATCTAGATTCTGAGTTACTATTAAATACAGTAGTTTTATCTTTATTTCAACAAAATAACGTTTATCTAACGGTTGGGCCGATTAACAGTATTCTGATTCTTTTATAAAAAAAATATTAAAGCATGGAGCCGCAACGGAAAAACAACATACTTTAACAAATATCAAAATAAACTTGGACTCTACATTTCAATCAATTAAATGTACATATTGAATAATTTTATTAACTATAAACATGTTTATAGATTGTTATCTACTTGTCTGTTGAGTAAATATACACTCTTACGTCCATATTCTTTGATCGGCGACTTGTTATCACCCTCTCTACATGAAATAATCGCCCATTATCTAATGTTCTTTTCCTTTTATGTTCAACGTTCCGATTGTAAAAATCAGCGCTTGAAAGTTTGTTCAAATCTCTAAAAAATCCTGCAGAGTGTGATGAGCGTTTGGCAGTCATCTTGAAAAATATACAGGTTTACGGCAAATGCCGAAAGTTGCCGAGTGATCAACGGAGTTGCGCACCCCCCTGTTCACGTCCAAAATTTCTCGCCATGACAGTAAATTTTTACAATGTCAGTTGGTGGAAGTATTGCCCGCTTTAATTGTGTAATCAGATATATTCTCTTGGTTGCACGCGGAACGATTATCTCAACGTGTGCATTCCACTTCAAATCGTTACTAATAGTCACACCAAGGATCTTTGCATGCTTGACAATAGGCAATTCCAGCTATCGCAATGCATGCTGGGGACTGTGGTGCAAATTCCATTTTTGAATCTAATGGCCGCCGCTTCACGTTGTTTCATGTTGGGCCAGTTTTATGTTATTTATGGCACTTTATCGCCTGTGATCGACCGATATTAGCACTTCGCCTTAAAGTGAATGTTTCAGTGATGATTTTGTCCAAATTTGAAAGCGATCAGTTGATTTTAACGCGAGAAAATTGCATCGGAGTCCATGTAGGGGTGAAGCATGTTCGGCAAAATAACAGGCTACGAAGGCGACTATTTCGCACGTTTCAAGGTGAGTAAACTAATCGGTTCGTGTTCAGAAAGCTAGATCCCTCTTAAAATTTGATTTAATATGTGAGTTATTTAGAAAATACAGCTTTTGCTATTCTGCCCTACCGATCTCCGTTCACAAAGCGGTTTAAATCGACACATTTTTCATTCGATTTTTGTCAAAGCCGAAGAGAAACGCAGTTGTCCGGCGGCATTGTTTTGATTTGTTTTGGCGGGAAAAAACTCCGTCTGACTAGCAACTTTACGTTTGTTTTGCAAAAGTATCAAAAGTGCTTGGTTTTTGACCTTTTGTTTGGCCTGTTTCTCTGTTGTATTTGCTTGTGTTTATCCTTGAACATAAAAGTTAGGTTTGTACATTATTCTAGGTAGTAAATTAAATATTTTTTGATAAATTAATCTTAAAATAAGCAAAATACGGTAGTATTTTTTACTAAATTAAGGCTTTTATAGTTATTTTAAAAGTAATATAAATTCATAGGTAGGGGTATTTTAATATTTGTAAATAGGGTATAGAACTTGAATATAGGTAGTAAATTTTTAATATTTTAAATTCTAAATAGTCTTAAATTCTAAATAGTCTTAAATATATTATTAAAAACACAATGGAGGATAAACCAAGCACTTCAATGGAAGTAAATGAGCCTGGGTCATTGCCGGCAAAAGTCATATGGACAAAATCCTTGAAAAATATGCCAAGTATAACATATGGAGACATAGAAAAACACCTAATATTGGATAAAGATAAAATTCCGGACCAAAAACCTGCAGAGGCATTGAAACACAAAAAAGGGGGATACAAACTTTTTAAGGCTGGATACACAAATGATATTTGGGTTAAATCTGATATAAGGAAGCAAGGCGACACTGTGTATTTTCTCGTACGCTGTCAAGTGAATGCAGAAATGAAAAAGAAAGCATACACTGTATATGTCCATTTAAATCAAACATCAAGCAAGATTGAGTATGCAAAATGTCAGTGTCCAGCAGGAGCTAGTGGTCGTTGTAAGCATGTGGCTGCCATACTGTTTCAACTTCTAGACTTTACAGAATTAGACTTAAAAGAGGTTCCTGATGATAAAACATGCACCCAGGAGCTTCAGAAATGGCATGTCCCTAAGAAATCTGACAGTAGTAAAGGCCCAGTTTTGTTTGAAGATCTACTCTTCCCCCAGGACACATACGAAAAAGACAAAAAGGGTAGAAAACGGCCTCTTGTACAGGGAAAAAGGGATTCATACATTTCAACAACAGAGAAGGCTATGAAAAATGATCTAGAAAAATTAAAAAGTGGGTTAGAAGCCTGTAGTAACTGTCCTCTAGTTGGACTTTTAACTGACAATGACTGTGAGCCATCTGATTATGATGTAAATAAGTTACCATCTAGAAAAAGTTTGCTTGAACTTGAAAGTAAAAAATGCAATCTGGAAACAACAACAGTGCGAGATGCTGTTGTATCGAAATTGACTGAGAGCACTGATTTCTCTTTGGTGCCAGGAGAGCAATGCAAAACATTTGTTAGAAACAAAGTTAATGTAGACCACAATAGTTCTTTAGGAATTGAAAAAAACACACGGGCACAGAGTAACTGTGCCGAATGGCACAACGAGAGAAAATCCAGGTTAACCGCATCATTGTTTGGGCATGTTATGAACAGGAGAAAAAATATTTACCCAAAAAGCATTGTGAACAGGATAGTTAAACCATCACATACCACCAGTACCAGTTGCAAATGGGGAACTGATAATGAACAAAATGCTTTGTTTAAGTATTATGAATACATGCAAAGCAATAACCAAATTATTGAAGTCTGTTACTCATGCGGCCTTGTTATTAATCCGAAATGGCCCTGGTTGGGTGCAAGTCCTGATGCATTAATCAGAGATTCTAGTGAGAAGCAGGTATATGGTGCTGTTGAGGTGAAATGCCCATCGTCCAAAGCTGACTTAACAATTCTCGAAGCATGTGAGGACAAAACGTTTTATTTGGAATTTGTTAATAACAAACCATCACTCAAAAAGAAACACATATATTTTTTTCAGTGCCAGGGTGTTATGGCAATTTGCCAGCTAAGTTATCTTGACTTTGTTGTTTTTACACAGAAAGATCTTCATGTTGAAAGGATTTATTTTGATGAACAAAATTGGGTATCATATATGTTACCACAATTAACTTCTTTTTTTGATTACATAATGCAACTTGTGTAAACATGCAATAAATTTTGAACACAAGTAAATTATATATCTTATACATTATAACAAAATAAATGTCATCTGCTGTGACTACTTGCATGATTAAGCTATGAAAGTAATGGTTTATTGAACAAGGTCAGGTAAGAACATATAATCCAAAGCTTATTTAGATCTGCAGCCATGCTGAGAGGTAAGGTCTGGTGTAGAATGCGGAAGCTTTTGATTCTCTGTATTGCTCTCTACATGTATGCGATGCTTAGCAATTCGCCTAGTTTTTACTTCATCCTCTTCCGAAAGTTGGGGTTGGTCTTGCAAAAAAGGTGGTATGTTTAATGAGACCCCACTTGGTAAGTCTCCTTCGATAGCAAAGCCTCTGTCAGCCATAATTTCATCCCCAGGTTCAAGCAAGTTTAGGATGCCACAATCTCTGGTAATTTGCTGATCAGATGTATTGCCTGCGTATAGCTCGGACACAAATACAATGTCTCCTCTGGGGGAGATACCAACAAGTCCCTTAGCGGTATTATGGTTCTTGTAACTGGAGAAGGTTGCACTTTGGCATCGGGGTTCAGAGGGCATTTCTAGGAACAGTTCCGTGCAATCGATTATTACTCTTGTATGGGGGTAATTCTCCTTCAAATTTGCGGGCATTGTCTCGTCAACAAACTGCCTTGAAGGCCAAATTGGGATTGCCCTCAACCTAGTTCGAAGAAAATCTAACCACGTTAGCCAAATATTTGAGACTTGTGACACAGATATATTGTACCTATTAGCAAGATCTTTCTCTAACAAGCCACATCTAATTCTCGAGAGACATAAAAATAATTCCTCCTCTGGCGATAACATTCTCTTACGACCACTTTTTTCCTTTCCATCACTGGTCGTATTGTTAGACCCTTTATATCTTAATCTCTCACATGCTGGACAGAGGAATTCATAAAATGCCCTAAATGTTTCGTAATTTGGAAATCCTGTGTATAATTCAAAATTTGCATTATTGCACTTAAATCGTTCAACTGTAAATTTCTGTTGCTTCAGATTCTCTTTCATAGTTGCAATTTCATGCTCCTGGTTCTTATTTTCATTCTTTAAATCAGTTATTGTTCCTTTCAGTTCAGCAATCTCAGATTGTAACTTTTCTACAGTTTCATTCTCAATATTTCTTCTTTTTGGGGGGGTGGAAACTGGGTCTGACTCCCTTTGCCTACATTTATATGTTGGTCGAGGTTTGCTTGCAGTTGGCTTAACAGGTCTTGGAACAATTGTTGGTATATTATTAAGATAGGTCTTCTTGCCTCCTTCAAAATGCTTTGAACAAACCCTATGATTTTCAGTAGGTTGGAAGTCAGTCCTGCTTATCCAATGCAACCATGCTTTTCTCAGTTTTGGGTCTTGTGGAAATTTATGAAAGGACAGTTCAGGATTCTTGCCAGTGTGGCTTTCACAAAATGGTACGCAGCATTTTGTTCCACTGCGTGTTCTCTTCTTTTCATTGACTTTTGCCGGCAATGACCCAGGCTCATTTACTTCCATTGAAGTGCTTGGTTTATCCTCCATTGTGTTTTTAATAATATATTTAAAACTATGCTAGACTATTTAGAATTTAAAATATTAAAAATTTACTACCTATATTCAAGTTCTATACCCTATTTACAAATATTAAAATACCCCTACCTATGAATTTATATTACTTTTAAAATAACTATAAAAGCCTTAATTTAGTAAAAAATACTACCGTATTTTGCTTATTTTAAGATTAATTTATCAAAAAATATTTAAAATATCAAGCTGAAAGCCTAATATTTACTACCTAGAATAATGTACAAACCTAACTTTTATGTTCAAGGATAAACACAAGCAAATACAACAGAGAAACAGGCCAAACAAAAGGTCAAAAACCAAGCACTTTTGATACTTTTGCAAAACAAACGTAAAGTTGCTAGTCAGACGGAGTTTTTTCCCGCCAAAACAAATCAAAACAATGCCGCCGGACAACTGCGTTTCTCTTCGGCTTTGACAAAAATCGAATGAAAAATGTGTCGATTTAAACCGCTTTGTGAACGGAGATCGGTAGGGCAGAATAGCAAAAGCTGTATTTTCTAAATAACTCACATATTAAATCAAATTTTAAGAGGGATCTAGCTTTCTGAACACGAACCGATTAGTTTACTCACCTTGAAACGTGCGAAATAGTCGCCTTCGTAGCCTGTTATTTTGCCGAACACGCTTCACCCCTACATGGACTCCGATGCAATTTTCTCGCGTTAAAATCAACTGATCGCTTTCAAATTTGGACAAAATCATCACTGAAACATTCACTTTAAGGCGAAGTGCTAATATCGGTCGATCACAGGCGATAAAGTGCCATAAATAACATAAAACTGGCCCAACATGAAACAACGTGAAGCGGCGGCCATTAGATTCAAAAATGGAATTTGCACCACAGTCCCCAGCATGCATTGCGATAGCTGGAATTGCCTATTTCAAGTTCTTTGCCATTTACCAGAATAGGATCAAAAACTCTGGCTTCGTTTTTCCGCCTTGAAAAATCAATGCGAAGTTCCTTACATTTACCTTCATTCAATTCAGCCAGCGAGTTGTTAGTCCAAGTTTGAATTTCGTCTACGGATGACTGGATCTGGCTTGGGACCGCCTTGTTCACAATTTCAGATGATGTTTTATCATCTACGAACTTCCACGAATCAACACTAGAGGTCTTAAGATCATTTATCATTAATACATATAACCACGGACCAAGTTTAGTTCCTTGGGGAACACCCGAACGAACAGCTTGCAATTCAGAAAAGCATGATACAGTCAATTTAACACGTTGCTCACGATCTGTCAGAAAGTCAATGATCCAATTCGTTGTTGATAATGGTAGATTGAGTGATTTTAATTTATCCATTAATAGACGGTGATCAACCAAATCAAAAGCCTTTCTGAAATCAAACAAGACAGTACGGACAATGTTCCCAGTTGCATCTGTCGCTTGTAACAATTTGTGCATCATTGTAATTAGTGACAAAGTTGTTGACGATTTGGGTATGACCCCAAACTGGTTTGAATCAATGATTTCCAGAAGGCTTGAGTTATTCCTCAAGAACAAATTGTTCAGCTATTTCAGAAATTACTGGAGTTAGTGAGATCGGACGTAGTTGTTTATTGATATCAGTAATACGATTGACTTTCGGAATAAGTGAAATGTTCGCCCTTTTCCAAGCAGACGGCAATTTACCTTCCTTGTAAGAACTATTCAATATCATTGTAAGAGGATACCCTAAAATCTCAGCAAATTCTTTAAACATCCACGGTGATATGCCGTCTGGACCAGACGATTTGTAGGGATTAAGACTTTTCATTTTCGTATAAACTTCAAACTCAGTGACTTGTAAATGGTTTGGAATTGTGGAAGCAGTACTGTCATCGTCGACAATTCTATCTGAAAAATTAAGTTGTATATATGATTGTTGCGGCTCCAGAAAAGAATTATTGATTAAATTGGCTATATCATCATCATAAATGAACTCATCGATGTTCTCGATGTCCAGGATAGAACGAATATTTTTGTGGTTTGATATTGTGGAGTGACCACTGGTTCGTTTGACCTCTTTCCACCAATTCTTTGGTTTGTTATCTTTTCAGTGCTGGAATTTTATAGAATAATAGAAACTTCCCCTACACTTTTTCCGATTACGGTTCACAAGATTACGATAAAATTTGAATAATATATTATTCCCTTGTGCAAAAGCAACCTGACGCTTACGTATTTGTGATTTTAATTCCTTTGTCATCCAAGGAGCGTCATTTGAATGAATCGTCTTTATTTTAACTGGAATAATGATGTCTAGGCCAATTAAGATAAGGTTTTCGACTAGTTCAGCTTTTTGATTGGCAGAAGCAGCCAAGTTGACTGTTTTCCACTCAACATTACTCAAATAACGACCAAATTCTACCTTTATGCTTGGTTTCAATTCCCTAGTTGCTACTTTAACTCTTTCTCTGGGACACACAACAACAGAACAATGGTCTGAAAGACCAAATATCTGCTAAAAAAATTTACCCAGAATGCAAGAAACACCACTTCCGGGATCTGAAATTTTACAAGGAGCACAATCCTCTAAATTAGAGGTCTGTATGCGTATTGCCTTATTGTGAAACTGACATTTTTTATACGTAAGCTATGTTTGCGGGTCCAGTAATCACTTGCAAACTAACGATTTTTAACATCCGTATAATATACAATTTTGATTGGTTGGCTGAGCAATAAATCTGAGACATTATTTACTAGCTGGAGTAGTAAATAAAGCTTTTCTTTCAAAATGGCTTCCAAAGTCGGGTTATAAGGCCATGTTACGAGTCACGAATATTTCTCTTTGATCTTGACCCCAATCCCGACTCAATTCCTAACCCTAACCCTATTGTGTGCGTAACATGAACTTAGAATCCAAAGTCGTTTTGAAGTGACTTCTCTCCATGAAATTAGACAAATAAAGGATAATACAGTTCCACAAAACACAAACCTAGGATACACAAACCATACAATATCATACTATAATTTTATAAATATATAAAAAGACGTACTCCAATCGAGAACTTGTAAGATAGAAGCTGTGGGGAAGCTGCTGGTTAATTGTCTTGGCCCCATCCAGGTTTCCTGTATCGTAGGTTTTTCCTGGCCGCCCTGATATTCCAGCTGTAATACGAGTGATGGTAATGCTCAAATCAGCCACTCTAACAATAAGAGTGATACATAACAATTCTTCATTTAAAAAAAATGGAGAGAGGGTCTTTTCGTCTGTGGGGTTGAAGTCTCCAAAATGTCAACTTCGGGTCCATAGACTCGATATACGTCACACATATACCATATAATTAATGGTAATAATGGTTTTATATCAACAGCTTGGGTCATTAAAGCAAATTTATCGACAATATAAATTTAAGTTAATGAGACAACGCGTTGAAGCTAGAATGTTAAGCAAGATATCAGACAAGATATCTTGATATTTCATGGTAACGCTTCCTACCAACAAATTGACCAATCATAACGCGCAATATAATACAAGTTAATTAGCACATAACTTGCAGGATGCTAACAAGATCATATCACTTATACTGAGCGCTTCGCCTACTCAAGTTATTGAAATAATTTATACTAAAACAATTCAGATCACTCCCCATTGGGGCTTTTCAGTGACCGATTACATCAAGTATCTAGCTTACCTATATTGTGTACTTAAATTAACCTACATTATTTATTTTTACAATTGTCATATTACTTTCCTAATCTGTCTATCCTAACCCACCCAGTCAACCACCCAGTCAACGTGAATATTCACCGATAATCACCTCGAATTCGGTAAATAATTGTTAATTATTCGGAAATTTAGAGATCCATTCGGAAATTTTTCATCTGCATGGTATTAACTGTAGAGGACTCTAAAAAGCAGTTTTCTTCGCGATCGCCTAAAAACATGGTTAGTTATCTTTATGGCGTTTGAGCCTAACGATTTTAAGACGATATCGTCTTAAAATAATATGAACCGGGACAAACTAAATATCATACCCCCCCCCCCCTTTTGTCTTTCCACCAAAAATTTGACAGATTTTTTGTTGACATGAACCATATAAAATATTCAAAGTTAGGACGTAAGAAACTAAGTTCACTCAAACATGAAATTCTGTACGTACGATAATTCTATTTACCCATAGCCAGCATGCGTATAAGGCAACCAAAATTTAAAATACCAGCTACACAGGCTCAGAAGAGATTACAGTAGAACACCGCCATCTCGAACAGCCAAGGGAAACAACAAAAGTTCGAGATAACCGCGAATCATTGACAGATTACAAAAAAGATCAATATAAACGCATTCCAAACTATCTTTGCATTTTAAAAATACATTTTTAAGGCAAATGTTGACGTATTTTGTCTACTATAAGAGTTGCTACTGCGAAGAACTGCTGTCTCATTAACTTTGTAATGAGGAATAATTCATAAGACCAATGATGTCTATGTACAAAAACGTATATTGTATTTCCCGACGAATCTTCCGTCTATACTTAGAATTCCTGTATATATTAAGGTTGAATGTCAAGTCAATTAAATGCATGTTAAAACTTTTACAATTCGTGTTGTGATGTTGTCATGACTAGGCCTTTCCCGTTTGCGCTGATAAAATCCTAAAAGCTCAAAAAGTGCTCAAAATCTCAAAATAGTGCTCAAAAAGTGCTAAAATTGTGAACAGTTACCTCTAAGATTTTCGTAAATGTGTCAATTTTTACTGAAGTAATTAACCTTACAATCTATTTTGCGTAGTATTATTCGACAGGTTGTTAGTGTGTTACTTGTTACGAAAGGTTGATAGAATATAGAACAATAATATTTTTCAAGTTACTTCACATGGAACGACGAACGTAAAAATGCTTTATCACGTGCATAATAAAATTTGAATACTCTTAGTCTTACTTCTGTGAGTCTGTCTACTGATTAAGAGTTTTCGTACAACAGTGTTAGACTCTTTTTGCCTTATTGTATCGTAGCATAACAGAAGCTTCCAGGTAATCTTGCAGAGCAGAGTCTTGCTGTGACGTAAATGCATTTGAAAGGAGACTGAAAACCCTTTCAGCCGCAGCAGAACTTGGTTGAATCAGCAGTAGTTTCTTGACACACCAGTGTGGAAGGGTATCTCTGTGAGCAGCCCACCAAGTGACTTTGTCTTCCTCGCATGCGACGTTGACCCCATCAGCTGCAGCGATATACAGAGGAAGCTCTTGCGCTAGATTCGCTATTGTGGCGTCATTGTTGACGAAAGGGAAATTCCTTAGCTCTTCCAGTGATGCTGATGTCGGACGTAGGGCTTGCACTTGTACAGGGCAACAGAATCGTGCTGCTTTAAAAGCTCTTACTGTGTTACGAAACTGTACGCTGAATTTGCGCTGGTAAAAGTTCAGTCCGGGCCGAATACAAGCCTTTGCTTGTGCCATTAGCTGATTGTAGATGGCAACGTTGCCGTTTGCAATTTCACGAGCAACCGCATTGGTATTAGGGTAGTGATCGACTGCAACAGCCTGTGCAACAGCTGAAAGACGCTCGTAGCAAGAAAAAATTAAAGGCCCGTCCCCTTCTAGGTAATAGGTTGCATTTACAAAATGCACTCCGGCATCGATAAGAGCAGCCAACTCCAAGCGTAGGTTTTGACAGCGTGTGTCACTGAAGGTACGAATTGACTGCCCAGTTTTCTCTCTCCAAACAAGCCTGGCGTTGTAACTGTGGGAAAAGAAACCTATCCAAAAGCGGGTAAACGAATCCAAGACTTGGAATTCAAAATGAGAGCCAACATTGTCTAAAGTGTGAGAAAAGCATACAACGTCCAAAAGGTCTGCATAAAAGAACTTCAGTTGTCTCAAGGCAGCTCCATTCACTGCTGCACCATCTCGCATCGCTCCAATGATTACCCCCGGACCAAAGTTATAGTCCACAGCCAAACATGACATCAGCCTTTGAGCCAACTCCTCTCCCTTAAGCGACTTTGCGAGCACCTCTAGACGTACAAGTCTTTGAGTCGGCTTAAAATCTTCCTGTATGTAGCGCACTACGATCGCCAACGCCTCACCCAACCTGGCAGTCCCATCAAAAATGACAGAAGCCTCCGTTCCAACCTTTAGCTCTTCTTTTAGAGTCTCCTTTTCTTTCTCTAGTACAGCAGGTATAAGCTCACTAAGGTGGGCACTACTGGTTAGCCTGTGACCATATTTCTCGAGAAAGGGACGCATAGCATCCACTTTCGATAGAGCCACTTCTCCCGACAGAGCAGACTCGACAAGCTCATACCGATACAGTTGTATATCTGAAGGCAACGTTGATCCACTTGCATTTTCCCGTTTAGCCCTCTTCTGCAGGCATTCTTTGATGGACTGCTGTTCTGATTTATTTATTTCAATATCAGCCAGGCCCTTCTCATGTTTCTTCGATTTCGTGTGTCTTTCAATAGAACTTTTCTTATCAGCAAGAACTTCACTGCAAGCATTGCATCTAAGCTTTCCTTTTACCACGGCAAAGTGTTGCTTTGGGTACTCTTTCAGACGATCCCATGTACTCACATTGGTGGTTTTGGCGCTTCCTCTTTGCTTGTTCTTCCCTTTGTTGATCGGAACTTTTCGCTTTCGTGCTATCAAAGCACTTTCTGGAGCACTTAGGGAAGCTCCAGCATTTACTGCTATTGTAATTGGATCAATCACTTCTTCGTCTTCATTGCTATTGTTTTCCGACTCGGAGTCCGACTGATTTAGTACTTCCATTTCAGCCCTCGAAAACCGCCAAAAAAAATTCTGGCAAAAAAACTTTGGCAAAAAAATTCAGCAATTTTAAAAATCTGTTTCCACGTCTTTCTCCATATATGGAACAAACTTCCGTATATGGAGTTGTTTACGACAAAAAAACAGAGAACGCGAAAAAGTCAGCGTTCTAATTTTTTAAGCGTAATGTAATATGCAGCTGTACGGCTTTTCTTTTGGAGTTTTACCTAAATTTAATATAGAATAATACCCGTCAATTTTTAAACCTTACACCGAATTGTATGTTTAGTTAATCGAGGTACGAATCGAATTCTATAATCTCTGTCTTTTTGTTGCTTGAAATTCGCTCGAAATGTGAAATATTGCTCAAATGTTGCCCAAAGTGCGAAGAAGTGCGCAAGGTTGCTCAACATGCAAAATAGTGCTCCAAACTAAAAAAAGTGCTCAAAAAGTGCTCAGCGCAATCGGGAAAGGCCTAGTCATGACACATAATATTGTTATTTCTGCACCGTGAAAACCACTTGGCATATATGCCGTATAGTTTTGGAAGAAAATGGCAGGAAAGGTTATTAATTTTTGGCTGCTTATACCTCGTCTGCCGCATTTTAATTATGTTGTTGCAAGAGCACTTTGAGTACGATCTCCTTTGCAAATATTTACCCCCTGACAATGAAACTAACACCATTGGAATCCATACAAAATAAGCTTTTTAACAGTGGGTTATGTTGCCGACTAAACATTACAGAATCAAAAATACTAAAAGTTTAATCCCAAACATACCTCCAGTCATACTCCAGTTCAACTCAAACAATCTTTAATATCTTCTTTATTCGATTGATTTATTAAAATTAAGATCACATGGCAGTAGAAACTGAATTGCGCGACTTATTACATAGGTAATTTACTGTAAGATCTTAAAGATTCTACTAGTCTTAAAATACCCGTAAATTATTATATTTACAAAATTTCCTTATAAAAAACGTTTAAAAGTTTCGTCAACCTAAAATGTACATTTCTTATTTAATTGATTATATGCCTTGCTACCAGCAATTATAAATGAGTTAGAAAAACGTTTATTTTTAGTTCTTGGCACTACTAAGGGGTATTGTACCCGCAGGTCATAAGTTTTAGATTCGTGTCTTTCCCGTAGTGTCCGGGTATCTACCCCGGACTGTTTAAGCTGAATCAAAAAGTAAAGTTTTTGAAAGGCACCCTTCGCTAAATATTCAACATGATTGTTCCACGTAAGATACGAGTTGAACATTGTCCCAAAAGTTTCACACTTGTTACTTTTCTGATCGGCTGACCGTCAATCAGTACCGGTAGATGAATTTCTTCTTTATTTTGTCTGCTGTAGTTGATGACAAGTTCTTTTGTTTTGTCACAGTTCAACTGGAAAAGATTCACTTTAGACCATTCGTTAACTTCATTTGCAGCCGACTGAGCGCAACTCTGTTCCCCTTTCTGTATAGTTTCCGAAACAGTTGAGTCGTCAACGTACTTCCATAGATCGAAAGGATGGGAAGTAGAAAGGTCATTTATCATAATTAAAAACAGCCAGGGGCCTAATTGTGTCCCTTGAGGCACCCCTGACCTTACTGCACCCCAGTCTGAAAAGCAGTCACATCCTATCTTTACTCTCTGTGATCTGCAGGTGATGATCACGTAGGGGCGTAGGAAGCTTGTTAAACTTAGGTGGGCCGCCCTCACGAGGCGTGACCATGGTTGGCGCCGAGCGGAAAAATTTTGAAATGGCATTTTCATAGTCTTCTCTACCTCTTTCGTTAAGCCCTTTCATTAATTCTTTCATTATGATTTGTGAGTCTAAGCTATTTGCTGCAATTTTTTTTTAAATTCTATTATTTTGGGAGGGCCGAAAGCTATTGGGGTGGCTATATTATTATTGTGTAAGTAAGTAAACTGAGGTATACATTGTAGTAATGCGCTTCTAATACATAGTATCTTTACACTGTATATATTTTTAAATAGAATTGTTAGCAGAAGTGAGGTCATCGTGATAAATAACTTATTCCTCTCTAGTTCATGTTTTGAGCAGGGCGCTTGATTGTCTGGTAAAAACCAATTTTTAAAAATTTGCTGATAAACGCGGTTGTGTTCTGTCTTATTATTAATTTTTTGGAAGAAAAAGTTCTCCATCATTTAAAAATAAAATTTGACTCCATGTGCAAGCATATTTCTTGTGTCAAGAAAGACATTTAAAAATAAAATTTGACTCCATGTGCAAGCATATTTCTTGTGTCAAGAAAGACATCAATTAAAACAGCTAAGAGAACGTTTATGTTATTCTACGTATATATAGATGGTAGATTAATATTAGGGTCTGCACAGTTTACTCATCGCACAGTTGCTTGACATCTAAGACCTATAAGGGCCTATAAGGGCGCGAAGAAGCCGAAGAAGAGAACCAAACTTCACTTTGTAGCCAAGTTATCGAACCGAATACGCTACCATCGACCTACAGTAGCATCGCGCTAACCCTACTTACCACCCATGCTCCTCATCATGCAAATATCGAATAAGACATTTTCATTATTTTTCAATTACAATCTCACGAGGCAAATTTGAACAATCCACATTTCCTGTATAAACAAAATAATGGAAGTTTAGAAAAATTTCATTTATTATATCGATGTTTCGAGTAACTATTTGCCATCAATAGGAAACTAATGAATATTTATGACAGATCTACAACACCTGTCGATAATGTTTGCTATAGCTTCCTGATGATTAATAAATATTGGTCGAAACGTCGATATTAAATATGAAATTATATTGCTCAGTGTTCTAGAGAGTTAAACGACAAACATACAAGAAATGCATGAAACTCAATGTCTGCTGATATCAGGCACAGATGCATGGATATACATACATACATACATATACATACATACATTATTCAGCTGACTCCCCGTTGGGACCTTTCCGCAGTGGCCGATTACATCAAGTATGTCGCCTACCTATATTATGTACGTAGCCTACATTATCTATTTTTACAACAATTGTGATATTACTTTGCTAATCTGTATATCCTAACCCACTCAGTCAACTTTTCCATGTGGGAGGAAACCGGAGTGCTCGGAGAAAATCCTCGACTTTCGGCAGAGCGTTGACTAGTCCACAGCGAGAACCGAACTCAAGACTGAGAGGTGAAAGGCGCTTGCTCTGACGATTGCGCACCGAAGCCCTTTAAATCTAAGAAAGGCGGTATGTGCCAAGTTCTGAAATGAGTATCATTACTACCTACAAGAGGGCTCGAATTTTCACATGTGAAATACTGCGATTGCCAGTGATTATCACGTGATCGCCTTTGTATTCACTAGAAAAGCACATGTTTTTTCCCGACCCACGCTACTAACTTCTAGACAAGGGGCCTTCGCTCGAAACGTCGAAGTTCTTGATATATTTTTGGTTAGTTTTATCCTCCCCCTCAGGCATTATTTTTTCCCGTCGCTCTTCAATCTTCATAGCCCCAAAACCTTTAGGTGCGAGCCTATTTGAGCTTACGTTTCAACTATCTTTATTAAAGTGCTCAAAATTCAACTCTTCCAGAGTTTACAATCTTTTGAGCTATAGCATTCAGCCACTTTTTATTCTTTGACAAATTATACAAGAGTTTACATGCTACTCCACTTCTTTTATGAATCGGTCTTCGGAGCTTCCATGATTAACTAAATGGACAAAAAATTTCAATAAGAACACATTATACCAAAACAATATTCTCAAAACCAAAACGATCTATTTTTATTACATAAAATAAATTTGTACTACTCCATCTAATATTTCATCATACAAAATAACTTGTAGCTTTTCTTCCTATTTTCGGGCCATGCCTAAACTAGCGTGGGTAGCGAGTTGTATTGTACGTCCAACCAGTCTCCAAACTTTGTATTCTATTAACTGTACCTGGCTTGACGTTTTTGATTATCGCAAAAGCGTATTTCAGATACCGGTGAGCTAAAACTTGTGTTCTGGCATTTTTTGCAATAATCAAAAATGCATAAACGCTTTGCATAAACGCTTTTGCAGTAATAAAAAACGTCAAGTACAGTTAATATAATAGAAAGTTTGGAGTGACTTTAATATAGTAAGTATTTGTATTTTTAATTAATGTATGAGGGCTACCGTTTCCAATTAATTTTAAATAAAAAAAAATAAAAAAATAGATACTGGCGAGTACTATTGTGCGTTCTTGAAACATTGTTAATTGTTCGTTGTAACATTTGAGTACATTGATCAGTATCACAAAACGACGAATTTGAAAGAAACCATAAAATGTTATCGATGGTATGGATATTTCGAGTGAAATAATATAAATAATATTTTAGACCTGAACGGAAACGGCTGCGAAAAATGCAAGACCACTGATCTACAGAGTCCACTTCATAAGCGTTAACCGCAAGTTCATGTATATATATATATATAGATGCGGGTACTGCGTGTTGTGATAAGGTAAACTACAAGATGTTTTTTCTGCGTATATACTCGTATATTTTTACGTAGTGAGATGCAGAAAAAAGCATCTTGTAGTTTATATAGATACATGAACTTGCGGTTAACGCTTGGCAACTGGACTCTGTGGCTCAGTGGTCAGAGCGCTGCATCGTAATCGCGGGACCGCAGGTTCAACTCCTGTCGGAGGACTTAGACTTATTTCATTACTTCATGGTAATCATTCTATCATCTGTCTTGATGTTGAGGTCTCCCTGCGGATTATTTCGTTCATTTATAAAAACCTTTTTGCATATATTGTGGCTATCCTCAAGTTTGCAACTAAACCTGCAATGTTCTGCAATTCGCCCAGAAAATAATAATGTACACCACGATTATCAAAATTTTATGATTTGCAAACGTTTTGTTCTTAATATAATTAACGCCAGAGAAGTCCTGTTTACTTTAAGTATATACACGTGTTTCTAATATTAAAGCAGTGAATTATTTCACACAAAGCTATACTTGTTATATTTTGAATTTCAATTCATCAATATTACAAGTTTGACTGAACAGTTTTCTAAACGAAATTATACAATAGACATATCTGTTAGCTTTTTCCCCAAATCGTTTACGCACAACGGCAGCAACTACTGACGGCACTGCCCAAATCTGGGATGCCAAGTCCACCAAGACCATTTCCTAACTCTCCAGTTATTGCAGCAGAAAGCTCGATTTTGTTTTGCAGAGGCCACTTAAACACGTGTTTGACTGAAATCCCCAAATGCAGCTTACTAATTTACACCGGCAATTACCGGACCAAATACATTTCAGCGGAGACCAAGAGCATAAGGGAGAAAGATAAAGTCTTTTCAGTAACCAACAATGGCGGTAACAATAGACTCCTCGTCACTGCATCCACTGAAGATCCTCACACAGACCATTTCCTCCTCCACGCCAAGAGCTGTTTGATTTAGTATAACAACTAAAGTTCTTCATGTATTATTTAAATGTAGTTTGCATTTGTTAAATGTATTAATTAAAATATGCATTTTCAACGTATTAAATAAAAGTTTGCATTTCTATAAGTTTGATAACATAAAAGCTATTAGTAATACTGCGAGACTTCGCAAATAAATGGCCTATTAAACTGATTAAACTAAACTGTTTCAGCAACAAGGATAGAAAATAGCTTAAATGTTATTTGAAATGTCAGAATTAGCTAAAAAATGGCCTATTAAATAATTTGGTATTCGTTTCAATGAAGTGAAGTTGAAGTTAAAAAAAATGTTAGAAAAAAGAGGCAAGAGCATACATATCTATTCAAGAAACATTTCCTTCAACTTCACTTCATTTAAATAATACTTACGATAAAATGTAACGCGGTTATCAAATTAGTTTAATAGGCCGTTTTAGCTAATTCTCGACAGTTCCAAAGTGTTTAGTGTTAGTCAAAAGCACAGCTATCTCATGTCCAAACGAATTTGTTCACATGTCATATAGAACACATGTCATAAAACATTAGCTGAATGCAAAGAAAAATTGTTTAAGTGTAATAGCTCTTCTAGTTTTTAAGTTATACTAAATCAAACAGTCGTACTTTTTCTTGCCCCACCCGGTATATAGAAATGTTTCTCGAATTTATTGGTTGATTCCAGTGCAGTTAAACCCAGACAGCTGTGCAAACATTTGTAATCAAAGTGCAATTTCTTGTAATGAGTGCAAAAATGTGTAATCACTATGAACCAATCAACTTTGAGCTAGGTTCTGGGCAAATTGCTCAAAACAAAACAATATGACGCCCGCTCGCCTAAACTGAAATTTTGATTATCGGAACGAAAATGACGACTAAAAGTTATTTAAAATGTGGAAAATTCAGTTTACATGAAATATATCAGAAATCTACATGGTTCAGTTCACTTTCAAATGCTTGGCAGTGCATACAAACAATATATTAATGAAGCGAAAACTTTATCAGTGCCAGTGGACGGTTCGCCGAAGCTAGTATATACTAAGTTGAAAGTATAATTGTCTTGAACATTTTTATGTATATTATTAATAAGTGATAGCATGATTTCTCGTGAAATTTGGATATAACATGGACTCGTCCTTGGGACTCGCGCTATTTTGAGGTCACGTACTCGTGCATGTTATATCCAAATTGCACTCGAAACCATGCAATTACCTACACTAAATACTCCGTTCGTAGTTCTATAGGATCATGCATCAAAGAGTATATCACAAATGAAATATCCTAACAATCATCACTCCCAAAGAACTTTTAACAATGTTTTAATCATTTTCATTTTATCTACAGTTTTCAAACGCATGCTTTTTAAACACTTGTTTATTATCCCCAAACGATCTTCAAATACCAGATACATGTTATTTTTAAGGTTGCTTCACACCATATACACGCGTGCTTTGCGAAAATCGCGATTGTTCATTGAGAGTTTTGTTAAAACGGGTTTCCTTCAACCTTATTTAACAGTAATTACACGGCAACAAAAGTTTCAAAAGTGTGTGCGGCAGCTATAAGCTGCTTCGAGATATAAGCTTCTAGTTTCCAGCCATTGTTTGTAACCTCTTGTGCCGCGAATCGAAGCCAGTTACTCGATAGCGATAAAGAAATTGTATAGCTACCGGGCAGGCTTTTGAAGCTTTTGTGTCCGTGGTTTACGGTGAAAATTTGAACGAAACCCGTTTGTAACAAAACTGTATGAATCTACTACTTTTGCTGAAAATACACTAATATACGGAGAAACGAAGGCGTGAAGGTTTCGCGTGTTTTTTTCGAAGTTCAACACGGAATTGCCACCTACTTTCGTCGAGTATAGATAAATGAGACAATTAGTGTCAAAAACGCGACCATGCATATATGTTTTGACAAAGGCACAAGGCTTTAGTAATAGCCACTTTTCTATAATCTACAGCGTTTACGAGTTTAGCATACTCAGAATGCCGCGCAATGCCAAGCGCAAAATCAACAACTCTGAATCCAAATCTATAAGGTGAAAGACAGTGTTATTGGCCGTTCTTACACCAGAGACGCATTATTCGTCAGGACGAATTTGGACAAGCATCTGTAGTTCGTCTGGTTATGCGTCTTCAGTGTAAAGACAGACACAAGGCGCATTATCCGACGCGCAAACGATGATAGTTCGTCGAGAAGCATAATGCGATTTTGCCCGTCTATATACTGAAGTTGCCTAACAATTTAATCATAATCTGATTAATTTAAGATTATGTTGTGGAGAAGCAGATTGATATTTTAGCTATCACCGAAACGTGGTTAAAAGCTGGTGAGGTCAGTGGTTATATTACTCGGGATATTTGTATAAAATTCCGGGCCGAGCCTGTGTTGACTGTGCGCTCCGATATAATTACTCCAACACCCTACGCTCGGAACATTGGTTTTACATTTGATAAATTTCTCAGCATTTTATCACCTACGGAATATTGCTCGCGCTTGAAGATATCTGTCGTTCCATATTACCCAACAGCTCATTCATGACTGTTAAACTAGATAATGCGAATGCGTTGTTGTATGGTCCTCCTAAGGATCAGATTGGAAGTTACAGCGTGTTCTAAACTCTGTAGCACAATTGTTGTACCCACACAAGTATATCCATATGTGTATACCCACAAGTATAACCGTATTACACCTATTTTAATGCAGTTGCATTGCCGGCTACCCGGTCGAGCAACGGATTATCTATAAGATTATTCTACTGACGTTCAAAGCACTAAATGAACTTGCTCCGCAATATATTGTGGATATGATAAGCCACTATGAACCTTCTAGATGTCTTAGATCTTCCAAAGCTAACTTACTTAATGAACCAAGATTTTATGTAAATAGCTACGGTGGTAGAGCTTTCTATATGCAAGTAGTCCTAGATTATGGAATAAACTACCTTCCTCTATTAGAGCATGTACAGATCTCTCGGAATTTAAGAGTAAGCTTAAGACCCACATGTTTAAAATAGCCTATGATGTGGATTAATGTGTTTTTTACTATTTACTGATTTGGATTTATGCGATGTAAAATGTAATCTTAGTTTGTGATTTTTATCAAACTTAGTTTGTTATTTTTATCATTTTTAGATCAATGAATGTAAAGCGCTAAGATCTATGTGTTATAAGCGCTATATAAACTTGTGATAATAATAATAATAATAACAAAATGGCTTATCCTGAATTTCGCCTACTGGCAGAGAACATTGCTGGTAGCAATGAGTTTGTCACCTTGATATTTGATGCCTTGTAGTAACAGCAATTTGTAACATGTGAAATTCTGTCGACACTCGTAAGTATTTCGCGGCAAAATATATCTACTAGATTTTTAAACGTAAATATCTGGCTAATTTTTTTACTATGAAATGTAAAGTTTACAACATTTTAGTACTCAGAAAAACATTTTTCGACATTTTCATCCCTCTAAGGTGTAAAGTAACGTTAAGGAGATGCCAGAGAGAATGCGAGTTATAGAACTTAGAAGTATCAAGAATTGGTCATTGGTTTATGGCGTGGACAAGGTAACAAGACTATGAAATGGTCCCATCAATGGTATTCCATCTGGCAAGACTTGATCCATGAGTACGAAAAAATGTCAGTTCTAATAAAATTACGAAATCGATTAAATATACTCTTATACGTGGAGATTTATTTTATAAATTGCCTTTCAACCTAAACGGTTCAATTATATAATTTTCCAATTTATAAAATACCATGCTATTCGATCTGCGTTATGGCAGGTTATGGCACCATCTAGATCTATCGCATAGATATCGTATATGAAAAGCTACGAAAATATGTAGAAATTCGTGGTTACAGTTACAACTAAATACTTACTTTCAATCACGGAGACTTGTATACAGATATTAGACAGTATCTTGTGTGAAATTTTGTTGTTTTTAACGCTTGATTTTATATATAGACTCAACATTAGGTCACAAAATCATCTCATGCGTTGTTAGTTTTACCTGTCATTTGTTTATTTAAAAAATAACGTGCGGGCAAGAATAATTTTTGCAAAACTACTAAAATATGTGTACATTTGTGATAAGAGGTACCACGAAATACTAAACTTCAATCACCGTGTGATATGCAAAACAACCAACAGCACGTAATTCCACACTTATAAAATTGCATATCATGCATTTATACGAAATTAGGTTAAAATGTTCTCATGCGTGGTTTTTACCAGTCATTTATCTATTACAGAGAAAATTGGGAACAAAATTATTTTTTATGATTACGAATATGTGTTAATTCATGATAAGTGTTACTACAATTGAACTTCAATCATCGAGTAATATATCAAACCATGCAAAAATATCTTAAATGTATAAAGTGGTATATCCTGAATATATAAACGCTTGATTTTTGACATAGGCTCAACATTTGATCACAAAATGATCTCACGCGTTGAATATACCTGTTATTTATTTGATTAAGAAATAATGTGCTCAACATTCCATTCAACAACATGATAAAGATTCCACTTAGCTTCCAACTAGTTCTGTATCTTAATTCATGGCAATCTAAAGTAACTCATCCTGTCTAAGATCGAGTAAAGATCGAAATTCACAATTACCTAAAATCGATTTTAACTCTAGAGTTAACTCTAACATAGACCTAATATTTTGCCACAAAATCATCTCATGCGTTGTTTTTACATGTCGTTTATTTGTTTAAAAAATAACGTGGTCAACACTCGATTTAACAACATTTGTTTACGTCTTTCTTATTGTTTTTTCCTTAAATCATTAGAATCTATACCACATCTACATATCAAAGTTTTGCACGAGATGAATTATTGTTTATTTTCTTTTTAGACAACACAATAATTCAAAAAATTGTCGATGCACCAATCGCACCTGTCAAATATAGCAAACAAAACCAGAAATTACCGGTAGCATTGGAATTGCAATATCAAAATTTTACTTTGGTAACCCGACCTGCATGGAAAAAATCGACATGAAATTACTTAAAAAGTTGAACACGGGGTAATAAAATTATATCGGGGCAAGAAGCTTTAAATATATTGAGTAAAATAGAATATTTAGGATGTAGTTTTTCAAAACTGAACTTTTAATGAAGTTAACAAGCCGTGCAATATATTTACACAACGATGATGACATCGTATACACAAAAAACCCGATTCATTAAATCTTGGAGCATTCTACAGTAGGGAGAACCAGAGTAAGAGGAATAAAGATATTTCAGGTAAAAAATTAAATCTATTTTAACTTAAAAAAGGCCCGATTGATATTAGTTAAATTGATCAGTTCGCAAATTGAAATAATTCAAATGATTTTGCCATGTCTTCATTGCTAATTCTCTTATCTGCCCGGTGTTTCAGATAAGACTTAGAAATTCATGTCGAGAATTTTCATTTATTCAATTTGATTAAACTGAAAGTAGAAATAGAAATTCTCCAAATACGGTTTTGTCGCGAGTCAGTCAATAAAGATCGACGTTTGCATATTTGAGAATTCTGGAATATAATCATCACCCTATTTTGTACGAATTTGTTTAAGCATAAACTATAAAAATTGATCTGAATAGTGCATGAAATTGCTTTTAAGGAGTTACTTGTCAGGCGTTGTTCTTTTTTCATCAATTTGCACTAGCATTCGGCTGTTAATGATATTTTTCTTTTTTCCTACATCTTCATGAAGTCAGAAACCAAATATGGATATAAGATTACGTACTAAAAAAAATTGGAACAATTTCCTAATCAATTTAAGAGTGCCAGGTTACATATATATTAAAAACAGTGATGCAAAAGCTGCTGGCGATCTATTATATGTTAAGTAAATTGGTACCCTCTTTAAAATTGTTCGGATTGAAACACATAATAATGGCTCACCAAAATTTGTCAAAAATAATTAATTGAGATACGATTGAGCGTTGCAGCCCATATAGACAATCAAGACTTGATTGAAATCAGGATTTTCATGCCCTTTAAATAGCAGCGTGCAACTTCATGAATTGGAAAAACATTAGCAAGGCATTATATCGCAATTCTTTACTAATTAATCCAATGTAAATCAATACTAGCAAAATACCTACTAGCCAGTACGAAATCTTTGGTTGCATGGTTTAGCTAATGTTTGTTATTTAGATTTAGAGGAAAAGAAAAGCGATGAAGTTTTGCGATTTCGTTATTCTTTTGGCTGTCTGTTTCCTCATGATTAAAGAAGGGCATTCTAAAGGTTTGAAGGACTGTTTTATAATGTCAGATAATGATGATAGATCAGGTAGGAATTCGAGTGTGCAAATATAGATGTCACACGGTATCTCATAGAGGGGTTTTTCAACTTCGCAAAAAGCTTGCCACAGCATATAGGTCACATCCGTTTCCGCTTTTCCATGAATTATATCATGGCGTTCTGTAAAATTAATTAGTATATATTCAAAAACACACAAGAAGTGGGCTCAGGTAAAGAAATGACTATTTTCTGGTAAGAGAGTGTTTTTGAAAAATAAATATTTATAGTCAAATTTCAAAGTATAGAAAGAATACTCTCACCTTTGTATTTTCATGTCCGCCAATAGTAAGAAAATGAATCGAATTAGCCTAAGCGGCTTAGCTTTACTTTTTTACACAAGCACGTAAAAGAACCACATCTTGCGATATTCCTGAAGACGTCAGAGGATCCTGGCGAGCACCAGATTTTAAGACTGGGAAAGGAACACTTGAGCTTTCCATCGATATTGGTCCAATGTCAGCAACAATGCACCAGAAACTCGGGGAGCATCAAACTGAGATTAAATTTGACTGCACATCTGGAAGTGACGATGGATACTTTCTGACAAAAAGCAAAGTTCCGGAAACGTACAAATCGCTGTATAAACAAATGAGGTAAGTGTTTCAATAAACAGCACTTGTAAGATTTTGTTCATTGTTCAAATAATATATGACGTCTAGGGCGATATAATTTGACTTTAATTATAATTTTCTGTGGTGTAAATTCTGCATGGAAAGCAAATTGATTCTCTTATATCTGGATGAAGATTACTCTAGTCCGCATATTCTTGCATATTTTTATCAAAAAGAAACTTGTGTGAATGCCTAAATATTTTACTGTTTCCATGCATTGTGTGCACCCTAACTTGGAGGGGTGTATGCAGAAGGTCCACTTTGACAGCGTTAATTGTGTACTGAGTTGTACAAGTCCGGCCTGCTTTCACTGATGCTTAGTCGTATAAAAGGTGGGAAAAGTTATATGCATTTTAATAAAAATTACCTACATATACTTATATTTCAAGCAAGATTTATTCGCGCTTTTCATGGATGAACAGTCAGGCAAACAAATAGACAAACAAACTGCCAGACATACAGAAAGATAACATGCTGACAGATGGGCTGATAGACCAATTTATGTAACTGATGTGCCTTTTCGGTTGAAATATGTTGGAAAACTTCTCAAAAACGTTATGGAGGGCAAAAAAACGTCATTTTTTATTGTTTAGCTTTTGATTTATTTAAACTCAGTTGACGGATAATTAGGCATATTTTCGTGATAAACTATGGACATACATTATCGATCAATGTCCTGGTTAAGCAGGGCCAGAATGCTTATTTGATCAACGTTTTAATCCACTTTAATTTAAAGAACCCGAACACTTATGTTCCAAGGGAGGTTTGCTCAAATTGAATGCAAATTATGGTTTTCTTTCAATACTGTTTTTGCATTCTTGTAGGGCATTATACAAGATCGAAGCCTTTACCTGCCTCAAGTTTGACCGAACTGACAGCTTCCTGACAATTTACATGTATTCATGTAAGTAGAGCTATCAGAAATACTAATAATTCTATAGACTAGTCGAGAAAAGAATCGAAGTAAAGGAAATACTGATATTAGTTGTTCTAAATTCAACAGTTAAAGAAAATCCAAGCAGCGAAAATCCTGAAAAGGTGTGTTCGGGAATGGACAAGAAAGACAGGTTGAATGCCATTGGTTTCTCTCCAACTGATCAGTTCACGGATCCACAAAAACATGCTCACTAATTACAATCTGAACTGAAAGGTTATTACAGTGCAGGGAACTTCACTTATGTAATTTAATCACGAGATAAAAAATGATAAAGATATGTTAAATCTCTATGCTTTCCTATTGTTTCACTACAACCTTGACTGAAATTAACAAAGTGCATGTAAAGAAAAAATGGAAATCACGTTACAAAATATATTAATATAAAAGAATAGCTGAAAAAGACAGGAATACAAGAAATGCATTAAACTGTGTATGAGATGTGTTGAGATGTAGAAATTCTGTCAATGTCTGCTGATATCAGGCACAGGTGCAAGCATGAATATACATACATACATATACATACATACATACATACATACATTATTCAGCTGACTCCCCGTTTGGGCTTTTCCGCAGTGGCCGATTACATCAAGTATGTCGCCTACCTATATTATGTACGTAGCCTACATTATCTATTTTTACAACAATTGTGATATTACTTTGCTAATCTGTATATCCTAACCCACTCAGTCAACTTTTCCATGTTAGAGGAAACCGGAGTGCCCGGAGAAAATCCACGACTTTCGGCAGAGCGTTGACTTGTCCTCAGCGAGAATCGAATTCAAGACTGAGAGGTGAAAGGCGCTTGCTCTGACGATTGCGCACCGAAGCCCTTTAAATGTAAGAAAAGCGGTATGTTCCAAGTTCTGAAATGAGTATCATTACTACCTACAAGAGGGCTCAAATTTTCACATGTGCAATACTGCGATTGCCAGTGATTATCACGTGATCGCCTTTGTATTCACTAGAAAAGCACATGTTTTTTCCCGACCCACGCTACTAACTTCTAGACAAGGGGCCTTCGCTCGAAACGTCGAAGTTCTTGATGACGAAGGGTTAATCAATGGAGTTGCCTTTTTAGATCTAAAAAAGGCATTCGATACCGTTGACCATGGTATTTTATTAAAAAAATTATATTTATATGGAGTAAGAGGAAGGGCACATGACTGGTTTAGGTCCTATCTGTCTAATCGTACCCAGTATTGTCAAATTAATGGCAAACTGTCTGAACCACGAACAATAATTACTGGCATTCCGCAGGCCGGGCTCAATTCTTGGACCCTTACTCTTTCTTGTTTATATAAACGACTTGCCAAATTGCTTAAAAAATGCGGATTGTGATATGTTTGCTGATAATACTCAATTAGGAACGGCAAGTAAGGATGTCAAAGCAATTTATTGGATCACATAAAAAACTTAAGAATGTAACTCCGACTTTCAAATAAAAATTGGAGATACGCCTATTCATCGAGTAACCGTTACTAAATCACTGGGTATGATGGTAGATGAGACCGTAACCTGGCATTCTCAAACAGATCAAATTACTAAGAAAGTAAACAAGGGTCTTTACGTCCTTAGACGATTAAGAGATCTGGTGGATGTAAGGACTTTGGTAACAGTTTACAAAACCTTAATTCAACCACACTTCGACTACTGCTCGCAAGTATGGGGTTGTCTTGGAATTACCCTTCAAAACCACTTGCAACGTTTACAAAATAGAGCAGCTCGTATTATTACAAAGCGTGGGTATGAATTTAGGTCAGCTGATATACTTAAATAATTAGATTTACCTAATCTAAGTCTCAGAAGAAATAATCAATTATGTACTACTATGTATCAGGTATGGTGCCTGATATGGTGCCTGATTACCTAATTGATTTATTCACGAAAACCAGTACACTTCATAATCATGAAACTAGGCAAGCTGAATTTAACTTGGCACTCCCGAGGCCAAATACCAACTTTTGTAAAAAATCATTCTCGTACAGAGGAGCTGTAGCTTGGAATGATTTATTACCTAACATAAAAAATTTGGGTTCATTGTCAACTTTCAAAAGGGCTCTAGTGACAAAAAGTGGTAATAATTCTTGATAATTAATTTATCTTCTTTTTTTCCTCTTAATCTTATTGTATTAACTTAATAAATTATTTTTATATTTGCATGTAATTAATCATACATAGCACGGCCTATTGGAAGATCACATTTGGTAAATACTTTAGTTTTTTTATCTTTGTGAAATAGTACCGTGGATAAATAAAATTTGATTGATTGACTTAGCAAATAGATAGTATAAATTTAATGTTTGTAGCATAATGCATTATAATGTTTGTAGAAATCATTATTATGGCTCTGGTCTGCATAATTCCCAAGCCGGCGCGAAGCGCCGTGCGAGGGTACTAATTCCGCTCGGATATTTACACCCGGGTATGTGAGAACATAGCGCATGCCAAAGTTGTCCGCCATTATGCCGTGGACGAATATGGTTTTCTACTTTATGCGCATTCGCGAGTTTGGCTGACAGAAAACTTTTTTCAAACATAGGTTTGTACATAGTTTTGCACTCAGGAGTTGGGAAATAATACAGACAAATAAAGTCTTCAAAACAAGATAAATGAATATTTTGTAGAGGAAAAGAAATCAGTCAAAAGACCGAGAAAGGAGAAGGTTTTCGAGTTTTAAACCGTGTTAAACGCGTGCACTTAACTAACTTAATTTAACCTAACCTGAGCTAATAATGCGCACGCGCGGATACAAAATTTGGAATTATGTTCAATAACCTTGTCAAATATCTGGTTGCTAATAATATGCAAACAATATTTCATTAATTACCACAATTATGCAAGTAAAATATATTAAATTTTCATCATTTATTTCATTATTTATCGTCACCCAACTTACACGATTCAATTGAGGGCGTAATACTCTGTCGTGTATGTTAGAAGTAATCGTCTCTCGAAAATTTAGTCTTGAACATTGATCGCGAAATGGCTACAAAGTTTTGTTTTTGCGCACTGATGTTTCTGCTGTGCGCGACGTTTCTGCTGTGCGACCCATGGTGGTCTAGAAGACGACGAAAACGCAAACCACCGTCAAATGTTCAGTCCAATTCTAGGACTACTGATTGTCCTACGACAAAAGAACCGCTTGTCGTACGTAGAAAGAAGATGTTGTTATTTCCTATAAAAGGTAAATCTAAACTCAGCCAACATTATTTAAACTGTATAGCTCTATCAATTCTAAACTGCTATCAAACGAGAGCTCTATTAGAGACAATGTTTAATTTCGTTTACCCACTAGCGGTTTTTTTGCCTGACTTCATTATATTCTCCGGATCCTCGTGCGTCATATTTCATAAATTGATGCACTTCTTCTGATGCCGCTTCTTCCGAAAATATTTGTGCCCTTGTAAAACAAAGTGCATTATTTTGAAAGATATTCACTTCAGCTTTCAATTGATTTGCCTTTTTCCTGATCCGTTAGTTGAACGTTTTCGGAGAATTTATAACAACATTTGCTTGAATTTTCCTAAAGTTACTCAATTATTACACAAATACGTCCAAATTGCCGAAAAGATGTTCCTCCAATTTTTAGAATAAAATTTGCCTTATATAATAAGGAATCCAAGGATTTTAGAAGGTCGCGTGAAAATGTGTTATCTGAGTAAAATATTGTTTTACTACGTTAAGATAAATTCATAACTTCGCTCCTACGTGTAATTTTTTAGTGTACTGTTCTTTTATCGAAATTGTCTTAATGGGAGTCTGTGGAGGCCTGTTGTTAGCTGAAATTCAAGCTCACCGGCTGGTTGACAGTCCAGTACTTGCGGTTTCATAGTTTGTCACCTATCAGTTATTTTTGTTGCAGTTAGAAATATGGGCATTTAATATACCATTTTATTGAAACCATTCAGACCGGCCCCATATAAAGTTATCATATATTCAACAGTCACTGGACTTGCTCTTGATTTGTTCGCGATAACTGGAATGTTTGTAATTTGGTAGTGTAATTGCCAAAACTAATAATGAAAATAGATGTTCCTGCGCATGTAAATATTTCACTGTATGCAGCGAACAAGCGTATACATCTCATTCCATTATACTCTTTGCGTTTGAATTTTACAGTAAGTTTTGGCCGGAGGCCCGGACGTCGCCCCTCATGGAGCCAATCGATCTCTGAAAATTCGTGAGATTCTTTCCACTTTCATGCATCAATGAGAAAGTAAACGAAAGATCGCATAGCTCTCTATATTTTATAAGTATCACACTCGCCTGAAATTTTGACCTGATATACCTTTTACTCGATAATTTAATGTAATATAAATATCATATTTGAGCAAAAATCTATAACAGAACATAATATTATGGCATGACACAGGATGCTGAAGAAATTTCTTTGTAACTTTTGAATAACAGGTAAGAAAAACAAAAGTTTGCCCATTTCAGACACCGGCGGCGTCTAACAGGTGGTAATACAGAAAAGATGTTTGCTGCGTTAAGCAGGGCCTTTTTTAAGAAATCGTCAGTGGGGGGGCATCATCGAAAGGGGACGTAACAAGTAGGTGGTGTATTATATGTGTATGAAGGCGAAGGGGGGGATCTGGGGGTGCTCCCCCAGAAAATTTTTGTATTCTTGAGTCTCTGTGGCTCGATTTCCTGCGTTTTCAGAGACAATTTTTCATATATCCCATTTAAACGGGCCAGGTTTTGTTGTGGGAATACAATAACTTTCCTCTAAACTCAGTTTTTTTCCATTCTTGGCTTATACTTTGGACAAAAGGGACCTTCACTGGGGGGACAAAAATAGCTTACTGGGGAGGCGAACATGGGGGCTGGGGGGGCTTTTGCCCCTCCAGTACATTAGTTAAAAAAGGCCCTGGCGTTAAGAGGTCTGTTTATGGTTCTATCTAATTATAAATTATTTTGAAAGAATTGCGAACAATTTAAGTTACCCTAGAGGCACATACAATCTACCTAATAATTTATGACGAATCGCACTGTGTCGATTTGAGTGCTTGTCCAAAATGACTGGTTGCTCACGCTTTATCGCGCCGCCAAATTCAGTTTAATATCCTCTTTCGGTTGCCTGTTACCTGTCCGAATAATGGACACATAATTTAAAAGCTAGCCAACTCAAGCCTCGCCGCCTTTCCGTTTAAAACTATCTGTGATCAAAACGTTAACAGAGAAGAGTCAACTGGAAAAGGAAGGAAAGCAGGGACAGGGGACTGTAGTTGGCATCTATGAAATTAATGTAAGTAATCTACTTTAATGCGGGATGCTGAGTAGAAATATTAGTTCGTGGCTTCTGCCTGACAGGAAATAAAAAAAGCCATTTTTAACATCGGTGTCTAGCAGGTACACACAAAGGATGTTAATTTAAGGTTCTGTAAATAAACGCTGACCAGAAATCTTGTCGGAAAGGATCGCCAAAATACATCAATACAACAATACAACTATTTTGTACAATAACAACATGGACAAACGTATACGTGTGCCCACTGTCATTCAATTGTAATCTTTCTACAATATAGCCCATTATATTTAGAATTCACTTACTAGACATTTCAACTTGGCAGAGCCATCCAATATATACCTGCAACAACTTTTTCGATCCAAATTAATTACACAAATTATCAACATTTAATTTTTTATTCGCTTTGTTTCATTCTATATGCCTACAATATTTTAACAGTGCTAACACATGGCATATGAGTTCTCTATATAATATTAGTTGTGTTCGTGTGAATATTGATACAAGCAACTTCCAAAATGATAAAAAACTATTTCAGTAATCGGTTACTGTGTGCAAATTCTGCACATTTTGGAAAATATATTTAGTATTGGTAATAGTATGGTTTCGAGGCAATTTGGATATAACTTGCACTCGTGAGTTTTTCAAAGACCTCAAAATAGCACGAGTGCTATTTGAGGTCTTTGTAAAACTCACGAGTGCATGTTATATCCAAATTTCACGAGAAATCATGCCATTACTTATTAATATTTCTGGACGGCACCGTCGAATATCAACCGCCAAAGGTTGATGATTTTGAGCGCTTCTATCTTTGGCGCCCATCGCCCAAAACGAACGAAAATACCACCAATCGATTCAGCAAACAAACTTGTTCTTGGGTAATGCCAAGATCTCCGTGAGTTTTAACACCTTTGTAATCTGATATCTATTATATGGTAAACAAATTATATATTCAGTACCTTTGGTCGATTATAACTTCTGCTTTAAATACACCATTCTGCTAATGCACCGTTTTATAGAGCTTTAAAAACAGTACATTCTGACCAACGTTCAAAGAAAAACAATAAAAATTGACAAAGTTACGGCGAAATTTGAAATGTAGCGTACGGGTCAAATCGGATTTTCAGACAAAACAACCGGAAAAGGCCCAAAGACAAACAAAGACTGCTGCTATGGTTTTTTAAGTGAACGAAATGAATTTCAAAGGGGACAATACCCTATATAAGATCTTTTTGCCGGGACTGAAGCGCGTGGGCAAACAATATATAGTCAAACTACGGCAAGCGCGTGCACGCTGGGAAATAGCCGATAAATAAAAAAAATCAAAATTTATTTAACTTTGCCAATGAACATGCCATACATTTACATAATATATACACAAGACATAGACCTGGATATGGACATAGACATAGACATAGACATAGACATAGACATAGACATAGACATAGACAAGGTGCACGCTACAGCTTTGCCAATTACAGCGGTTCTATATAATGATAAACACATGCATTAACTAATAATAACACGATATTTCACAGGACAGATTACGAGACTTAATACAGGACAAACATATAGATGTCGATGTTCTTGGATCATCCACGTCAAACACAGTTTTCACAGCTACTTTATAGTACTGGAAAAGTCTACTTTTGAATTGACTTAGGCTGATGTTATTGCCTGTCAAATCACTTGGCAGTGCATTCCTTAAACGAGTTGGCCTATTTAAGTAGGATTTCTGGAATGTGGTGGTCTTGCACCTTGTTGTTCTAAACGACAAGTGGTCTGGATTGGATGATCTTGTTTCTCTTGTGTTGTGGGTGGGTGGTGATGGCAGCAACTGATTGTCATTGCTCACGAGTCCGTGGACTAGATTGAAGAAAAACACCATATCCAAGAATTCATGCCAATAGGACAAAGGAATGAGATTCAAAAGTAGAAGTCTCGGGCTGTAGGCGGTATCACAACGGAAGGGTAGATCCAAAACGTACTTTGTCGCAGGCCGTTGTAGCCTTTCCGTACGTTGGATTAGATTAATGTTTTGAGGTGCCCAGATTTGTGACCCATAGCATAGCTGAGAACGAACGAGAGTCAAATATAATGTGCGACGAACTGCGGTGTCTTTGATGTTGAATGTTGATCTTAGAACATGTCCTAGAGTTTTGAAGGCCTTGGCGCACTGGTAGTCAACATGTCTGGATCAAGTCAAGCCGGATGATGTTAAAATTCCTAGATCACGCTCACAGTCCATGCTTTCTACGATGGAATCATTTAGGGTATATGGGTAAACGATTTTGTTATGTTTTCGGGTGACTCTCAACACTTTACACTTCCGTTGCTGTAGGGGCGGGCTTGTTTCAGAACTTTCCATGTAATGTTGTAATCGACGCGGTTATCTTTAAGTTTCCAGATGTGTTTACTTAATTCAGTAGCATGTTTCTTTTTTGCGTTTTTAAATGACGTCTTGTGGTTGGCGAATCTGGTTTTGAATGCGTTTGCGGTAAGACCGACGTATGTTTGATCTGGTTTTCCGTCACTGGTCGTAACTGTTGCTTGGTATACAACTGCCTTTGTAAGGCATTTACCAAGCAAAGGACAGTTGTCACGAGATCGGCAGTTGCATTCATTGTCGAGGGGTTTTTCATGTTGATCATTTATTTTGAGAATGGATTTGTTATGTCCGTCAATAGTTTGTTTAATATTAGTCATGCAGGTGTAGCTAATTTTGACAGTGTTCCTGTTGAAGATTTTATGCAATGCATGGTTACTGGGAAATTCCTCGTCAAGGATTCTAAGGAAAGTCTGGCCGATATTGGTGGCAACGTTCTTGCTGTACGGTGGATTATACCATGTTATGTTTCTGTGTCGCGTCTTAATTTGACTAGTGGGAATACTTGATGGTGTTGAGGGTTTGAATTTCAGCTGATGATTATACCCACTATGCTCAAGAGCTTTCTGGTATAGCGGTGTTGCACGATTGAATGATGCTTCATCAGATGAAATATCGGAGAGGCGTTTGTTGATGGATTCTGGGATATTCTTGATAATTATAGGTGGGTGATTGGATTTGTTGTGGATATACAAAGGTATATTATTAGGCTTGGTATAAGGCATGTGTTTTCCACTGGTCAAATTGAGGTTTACGTCAAGAAAATCGACCGATTTCTTGTTGGCTTCGATAGTGATTTTGAGGCCGTGCTCTTGGAAAATTGCGCACAGGTCTTTCTTGATCATTTCAATCTGGCGTGATGATTTGTTGCTAATTCCGAGACCGTCATCTCTGTAAAGACCGGAACATGTTTTTTGTACATTATTTGACAACCACTTTAAACTTAAGTGGATATTATGTATATAGTATAAAGTATAACCTTACATGCCAACGGTCAAAATTTCAAATTAACCATGCAATAATAGCCAGGAACGATAGTATAGATCGATATATAATCCTACGTGTATATACAACTTAGTCATTAGATCATTTTGTCTGAAGAGTACCACACATACGTGTGTAGCACGAAACTAACTAGTAATAAAATGTCTATTCAAAACTGTTGAATCTCTGAATTTTAACTATATATATATTATATATATTATATATATTATTATTATTATTATAATTATTATTATAATAATTATTATTATTTCAATTATTCTATTGAAGTAGTATTAAAATTCAAGGTCCTTATGGTCCTTTATCTCGTTTAACCTCAATTCTCTTTGGAGTGATACTAATTTAGTATCAAATTAATTATAAAGTTCTCGTGACTCTGTGGATATATCTTCTGTGCCGTCTGTTTGTAAATCTACGAATATATTTGGGATTTTATTACTGTGGTCGTCCATCGTGTCGCAGTGTCTGTCATTTACAAATCGTGAATTTGGCTTATTGGTCATTTTCTTGTCTTCTGCTTATTGGATTTATTTCAAATTTGTACCTGTGATCTACGTACTTTGTTACTGTTATCGTATCAAGTTTTGGTGTTCTCATGTTGAATACAATTTAAATATAACGTGTTTTTAAATTTTGACGGTTGGGATTTTTGAATTAATTGCGTCTAGCGTCGTTGGTCATGGCAACATCCTTATGAACTTTTAATCGTGCTTCCTCATTTGAAGTCAAGTCTCCGCATTGGAATTGTGTTTGTCTATTTACTCGTGACATTCGAAGTTACTTATCGCTATACGTGACCCAGTTCTTAGTAATTTTTGGCAAGATTAATATTGTATTAATGTACTGCCGCGTATGATATATTAATATATATATCTCAACTTTGACCTTATTATTTTCGGGTTTCTCGTGAACCTTTATAGCCACGAACTGACAACTCGTGTAAACAAGATCTCCTAACTAACTAATCTGCGCTTATCCCAACATCTGATTGAAATACTTTTATATACCTTGATGGTATATTTATCTCGCGCTCTCACTTTTATCTGCATTTGTCAACTTTATCAATTTCTACTCTCTGATCTCTCAAGTTCAAGTGAAATTTATAATGATACCAATTTATTCTACGTGTCTAACGCGGTTAAGTCGACGCGAGTCTCATACGAAATCCAAGTCATTAAACGACATCGTTATAACCCAACCTCATCACTGCAAACATCGAGTATTCTAATATCTGGATGTAGACAGTTCAAGCGTCTGACTATAGCCTTGATTTTAATTCAGTTGAATGGCATTGAAATCAATCCCGGTCCATTCTACGATTGTAGTCAAATTACCCCAATTGCAAAACCAGATAATCTATTAAACACAAACATTACTAATAACTTAGAATCATGGACTTATCCATCTTGCCACTCCTGCACTATACCAATTAAATGGGATGACTACTCGGTTTTCTGCTCTGGTTGTGATAGTTGGTATCATGCAATTTGTACCAACGATGAAAATTATAACAACTGGTCTGATGAATGGATTTGCGACGAATGTATTGATAATAATATAAATAATACTAGTGTTTTAAGTGGTGAAGCCACTCACGATTTACCAGATAATGATACATCAAATGACGACTCTGACCTACATCATGACCATGTGCCCGCTAGTGCCAGTTCTTCATTGTACCTCAACCTATCTATGCCGAACAAAGGTCTGAGATTTGGGCAATGGAATGTGAATTACCTAACAAACGCTAAATACGAACAGATAAAGCTTATGCTTACTAGTCAAAGCGAAAAACAATTGGATATATTATTTTTGATTGAAACCTTTCTAAAACCCACAGACTCCAACTCGTGCTTTAATATCCCAGGTTACACCTTTTTTAGAAAAGATCGATTATCTAAACATGGCGGGGGAGTAGCCGCATATTGCTCTAACGATTTAAACTTTCGACGTCGTCTTGATCTTGAGGAAGATTCAGTTGAAATAATGTGGCTAGAAGTCTATCCATTCAGATCTAAGCGGTCTCTTTTGTTGGGGGGCTGTTATCGCCCACCTTCGTCCTCTAAAGACGATGACAGTAAATTTGAATCGGTGTTTGAGCGTATATATTTGAAAAACACCGAAGTCATCCTAACTGGCGATTTCAACATTGATTTTAAACACTCAAATACTTACAAGAAAAACAAACTCGCGAAAAGTCTGTTGCATATGAACTTCAATCAAATTGTCAATGACGTAACAAGACCAATTAGTGGCTCATGTTTGGATCACATTTATACTAACCAAAGCAAACGTATCTGCAATGTAGTCATTCCAAATTATGCTCTATCCGATCATCTACCAGTCTTCGCTATAAGAAAATACAATTGTCATCCTTCTAGCTCCAGTAAACATCATAAAACTTTTACCTATCGGGACATACGAAAACTCAACGTAACATCATTCAGATCGTCTCTTAGTAGTACTCCTTGGGACACTGCTTTCATCTTTGATAACATTGACGACTGCGTAGATTCATGGGAAAAACTATTCATGCAAACTGTCGATTCATTATTACCATTGAAAGAGAAGCGTGTGTCTAAAGATAAACAACCTCAATGGATGACAAATGAAATTCTTGACGCTATTAAAAAGAGAGACTATCTGATGTCTAAAGCTAGGTCCTCTAACCATCCTGATTGCTGGAAGCTTTATCGCGCCGCAAGAAACTCTATGGTGAGCAAAATCGAGCAATCAAAGAGAACATTTTTTAAATAATCATTTCGCGAAAATAAAGGAAATCCAAAAACCGTTTGGAAGTTTCTAAAGTCTCTTGACTCGCACAGCACTGATTCAAACAAGTCTCCGATCTCTGTTTCTGACGAAAACAATAACGAAATTAGTGACGCAAAACACATTGCCAATATCTTTAATGGTCATTTCACCACAATCGCATCAAAGTTAAAATCATCGCTGAATTTACTAAATACTCCAAATTTATCTAAACTAAAGACATTTATATTGTCTAAAATCCAACCTGATACAACGTTTAGTATTCCAACTATTTCAACGAAAGAGGTCATAACCTACCTGTCAAATATACCCAACAACAAGGCAACAGGCGTGGATGGCATTAGCCCTTTATTATTAAAGATTGGTGTTCACGAAATCGCACCATCAATAGCCAAGTTAATCAATATGTCACTAAACTCTATGACATTCCCTTCCCGATGGAAAACCGCAAAAGTTACTCCCCTTTTTAAATCAGGGTCGACCGCTGATGTGAATAATTACCGGCCAATTTCAGTTCTACCAGTCCTTTTAAAGATAATCGAAAGACACGTGCACGAGTCCCTTTCCAGCTACTTGTCAGTCAATGGTCTAATTTATTCTAATCAATCTGGATTTCGAAAGAAATACAGCACAGAAACAGCTACTCATCGATACTCTCTTATTTAATATCGACAAGAACAAAATCAACGGATTAGTGCTAGTTGACTTTAAAAGAGCTTTCGATATGGTGGACCATGAGATTCTCCAGCGCAAACTTGAACTTTATGGCTTTGACAACAACTCCTTAAAATGGTTCCAATCTTACTTGTTTCAACGTCGGCAGTATGTTGTTATAAATAATGAGGTATCAACAACAACAATCATCACAGATGGTATTCCACAAGGTTCAATTCTGGGTCCTCTCCTGTTTGTCATCTTCATTAATGACCTCCCTCTACACGTCGACTCTCGCCTTGATATTTTTGCAGACGACACTACTATAGTGGAGTCATCGATGTTTACCAGAGTTGGTAAACTTAATGAAAAATTGTCAGCATCTGCTTCACAGGTTGATTACTGGGCCAAAGAAAACAAGCTACCACTTAATGCTGCAAAAACTAAAACTTTGCTGATTTCGGGAAAACACTTGCACAACATGTTATCTCCACCTGATATGCGCCTTAACGTGAAAGCTAACGGAACTGCACTAGAGCAATGCAACAACGCGAAACTTTTAGGAATAGTTCTTGATGAGAATCTATCTTTTGATCTGTACGTGGACTCCCTTTGTAGCAAGATCTCTAAACGTCTAGGAATACTGAAAAGTATTAAATCATATCTGCCTATGGACGAACGTTTGCTATTTTACTCAACTATGATCAAACCTCTATTTTTATATGCTTCAATTACTTGGTCAAACTGTAGCAAAAATAATCTATTTAAGCTACTTAAACTCCAGAAAAGAGCTGCACGTATCATCCTAGATGCTCATCCACAACATCAATCTGTCGACCTCTTTAACCGTCTAAAATGGATTCCCTTCTATCGCGAAGCTGAAATACGCAAATGTATACTCGCTTATAAACGTTGTCATAACGAATGCCCTGATTATCTAAATGATATATTACCTCTCAACAGTGATCACCATAATAGAAGAACTCGCAATGCACATTGTCTTTTTTATAGCACCTCAATATAATAGGGTTACTGAAGGTGGACGTACTTTCTCTGTGAGCACTATGAAATATTGGAATAGTCTCTCGCATGAAATTAGATCTGGAACTTCAGTAAATACGTTTAAGAAAGCATTGTTTGTAAATATTTTTAATCAACAGCAAGACATTGAAACATTTGATCCTTAGATTTACCACTATTATTGTAAATATATTCCAGGTTCATATATCTTAATTTTGTAATCTTGTAAATATTTAATATTCTACTGAACGAGGGCCACTAGGTTATTAGTGTTCGCACTATAATGTGTCACCCTCTTAAAATAAAGTTTCTATCTATCTATCTATCTATTCATGATTTTTATTCATGATTTTTATATCGAGAATTTCGTTTAGCTTCTTTTCATATATTTGGTGGTTTCTAAAGTTCTCTGGCTTGCCACGAGACCGTGTTGCTTCAGGAAATCTATCGTCACTTCCATGTTGTCGCCAAAGATTACTTCTCGCAGTTCGTCGTGGATAGACATTTCGTCGGTGGAATACTGTTGCAGTATGCTCGCCAAACATTTTAAGGCCTTTTATAACGCCTTTCCAGCAATGAGTCATCGAACAGATATTTACAAGATGCAGTTTGCGATCAAAACACGGAGACAAAATTGCAAAACAAAACACCTCAAGCGCATATTATTGATCGTGTTGAAAGTCTTTTAAATTTGTTTCCTGGTCAAAAAATCAACGAACTGATACATAGAGAAATAGAGAATAAAGGGAAGTCATAAAAATTCCTTTGAAGCAGACACAAAAACCCGTAAATTTAATGATATAATACAAGGGGGGTCGTATACTTCAATCCGAATATTTGTTATTGAAGTATACGACCCCATTGGCATAAGGGGGTCGTTAACTTCAATTGATCCGAGCAAACATCATAAAGGCGGATCTCCACTAGACGATTTTTATGACGATCGTCTGAAAAATTCGCGACGAAAATTTCCTGCTCAGTAGGAAATAAATGATCGTCAAAGAGATCGTCAAGCGCTCGACGAAAAGTAGAACTGATTTCTGTAACATGAAGTATTCAGTCAATCACTGTAACCATAGCAACACGCAACTTTTTACTTTTTTACTTTTAACTATTAAATTATGACTTGCCCCGCTATATAAAGTAGGTGTATTATTACGTACTCTTTTAGCTTTGGTTTGCTGTAAAATTCAGTCTTAGACATTTCACAAAAACGTCAAATATTTTCAGAGGACTTCAACTGTTTTTTGAACCGTACATATTTCTTAAAATTAACTTTTTGACATTACGATGTTTCTTCAAAATCAGATTTAGACTTGCTAAAATACCTTTTAGGGTTAATCGATATTGCAATAACCTCACAGAGCGACATACGCCTTTGCAAATCCACAAAATAGAATATGCAAAATAGACACTTACACGTTTAAAACACTTCAAGACTTCAAAATCGTGTCCCTTCGCGCCGTGGCTCGGGGATTATAGCGCTGAACCCGGGTGTTTTTTGTTAGCCACTCGCTCCGAATGACCAGTCGCGTGTAAACACCATTGAAATTCGTGTCGGTAGAGAAAGCTTGCTCGGCTAGCGGAATGGGGTCGGTTGCATGAGAGGTCATGGATAAGTTGTATCCGGTAGATAAATCTTCTATTCGATGGACAGTTATCCGTTCGATAAAAATGTGTTGCACGAATAGCAGAGTGAACAGCTTCCGTCGGATAAGCTTAAATATTACTGAAAAAAATCGAATATACCTGAAATTTCTTACCTTCATGTACTTCAGCCGTTGCCAGGCATTTGTGAACCGCATAATAATATTCCAATTAACTTACTATATATATATATACAGTTGTCCGTTGTTAGTTGGAATGCTCTTTTCAGTCGTTGCTCAACTAGTAGTTTTTATAGTAAATATTTATAGTGTTGTGACTGGTGTTTTTACTAATAACTTTTCGACATTTCATATGTTTGTTTATTGATGCGAATAAAAAGGCACACACAAAAAACCTAAATCTCACGTTCCATGTCCCTTTTTACGTAAAAAGGGTCATTGCCTGAAGGGTTCGAAATGTGATTTCTTCCACGCTATTTCACAACAGTCCCTTCAACCACACCAACAACAATTTTTTCCACCCCCTTTTTACGGACAAACCCCACACCCCCCCCCCCAAAGTCCCCTAAATACTATGAGACACCCTTTTTTTTATCCCCATGTAAACTACCCTTATATGCCTCCCCTGATGGACATCCCAACAAGACCACCCAGTCATTATTAAACGAATCTGTTGACCTTCCAAATAACTGTACACTGCCATGTAAGCCCCTTACTACAGAATCCCATCAACTTAATACCACTACATTAAAACAGAGGATTAGTAATTTTATTCCAAAATTAATGGTGACTAATGTGAGATCTTTGGCCCCTAAAATAGACGAAGTCCGTGATTTCATGATGGAAAATGAGATAAACTTATCCTTTCTAACTGAAACTTGGCTCAATGACTCAATTACAGACAGCGTTGTAAGCATACCTGGGTTCACAATATCATACGCAAAGATAGATCTATAAACAACCATGGCGGAATCTGTATTTATATCAGAGACGGTGATACGAAACTCAAAATCCTTTCAGAAATTTCATGTTGTTCCGAACACGAAATCTTATGGCTTCATATAAAACCTAGACGACTTCCTCGTGAATTTTCCTCAATCATAGTTGCCGTCCTATACCACCCCCCCAGTGCCGACGATTTCAGCATGCAGAGTCACTTATTAATTTCAGACACTGAGCGAAGTCGAAGCAAAATTTTATAGCTGCGGTATTATCATTGCCGGGGATTTCAATGGTCTAAATTTGAATCAAATAATTAAGCATTTTCGGTTGAAACAAATGTTAAATCACCAACTCGAGGCGAAGCAATACTTGATCTTATATTAACTAACATGCATGAGTTCTACAAGTCTCCGCAAATACTCCCTCCAATTGGATTATCTGATCACAACACAGTTGTAGTTTCACCCACCCACATTGTGAAGAAAGCAAAACCTACATTCGTATATAAACGAGACCTTCGTCAGAGTAAGAAAGATGCCATGGGGAGATTTTTACAATCAATCCTTTGGCCTGAAATTTTTGCTCAATCATGACAAAGCTGCGAAGATATGGCGAATTTTTTTATGACATTGTATCTATTGGTCTTGACCTCCTCATGCCAATTAAACGGATTAAGAAAATCTCTGCAGATGTTCCTTGGATGACCGATAAATTGAAAACATTTATAAAAAAAAGACAAGAAGCCTTTTTCAGTTACGGTCCAAAATCCAACTGCTTTAAATACTACCGAAATATTGTCAATCGTGAGAGAAAAGCGTGTAAATCAAAATACTATACGACCCAGGTTCACAGTAAAGAAAAAGATAACCCTAAGTGGAGTGAAATTAAACGCCTAGGAGGCATGAAATCAATGAATAGCTCCCTAATAAATTTGATAAATATCGCTGGTCTTGAAGATATATCGGAACAAGAACTAGCAAACAGAATAAATATAGCCTTTCTTGAGCCCTTATCAGAATATCAACTATCTTCACCGTTAGATCGACTTAACTTAGAGGAAAACCCAGAATTCTTAGAAGTTTCTGAAGAAAGGGTTTTGTCACATCTACAAAAACTCAACTCTAGTAAAAGTGGTGGCCCTGACGAAGTGCCCAATTGGCTCTTGCGAGAGTATGCTGTAATCCTTGCCCTCCCAATTAGTTTACTCCTAAATGCATCCCACAAACAACAACGTCTACCTGCAATATGGAAACTTGCGAATGTTTCACCGCTGCCAAAAGTAAAAATAGTACAGGACCTGAAAAAAGAACTTAGGCCCATTTCATTAACACCTAATATTTCGAAGGTTGCAGAGCATTTCGTTGTTAATGATTATGTAAAACCAGCTGTTTTGAAGAAAATTGACCCCAATCAGTATGGAGCAATTCCGAAATCATCGACGATCTTTGCTCTTCTTAGTATGGTGCATAGCGGGACCTCCGGGCTTGACGGTACCGCTTCTACAACTAGAATCATTTTATTCGATTACCAAAAAGCTTTTGATCTAATTGATCATAGAATTTTGTTTAAGCAAAATTTAACAAAATGTAGCTAATTGATCATAGAACTTTTTCTTAAAAGCGCCTGGGTACGAGGCTGCTACAAGACACGAATAGCAGAGTGGACAGCTTCCGTATGATAAGCTTAAATAGTTAGTGTTGCGGCGCACATTGTACGAAAAAAAGCCCAAAGTGATAGCTCACAAACGCGCACATAAATAAAGCGTGAGTCTGTTCATATGGAATAAAATTTTTTCTTTCCACCTTAACTATGCATGCATTTAACAAACTTAGCCTAATTTCACCTAACCTGAGCTAATAGGGACCTTAGGCATGTAGGACGGCAACACGACGACGACGCCGATGAAAAGAAATGAATAATTAAACTCCCACGGGAGTTTTAGACGCGGTCCTCGCTCTGTTTACAACGGCAAATCACAGATTTTCACGCCTTGTATACAACGCCTGCAATTCAAGCCGAAACAAGTGCTACTTCAAATTGGTTCAGTAGAACTCTTCTCAACAATAAAGCCCATGTCTTCAACTTCTTAAACTGTATTAAATTCATACAATTGATAATACACGACAAGTTTTATTTACTATCATTTCTTTGAAGGAGTTTGTTTTGGCCGTCGTCGTGTTGCCGTCCTATATGCTTAAGGTCCCTAATAATGCGCACGCGCGGATACAAAATTTGGAATTATGTTCAATGACCTTGTCAAATATCTGGTTGCTAATAATATGCAAACAATATTTCATTAATTAATCACAATTATGCAAGTAAAATATATTAAATTTTCATCATTTATTTCATTATTTATCGTCACCCAACTTACACGATTCAATTGAGGGCGTAATACTCTGTCGTGTATGTTAGAAGTAATCGTCTCTCGAAAATGTAGTCTTGAACATTGATCGCGGAATGGCTACTAAGTTTTGTTTTTGTGCACTGATGTTTCTGCTGTGCGCAATGGTCTTTGTCGCCCCACGAAAACGCAAACCACGGTCAAATGTTCAGTCCAATTCTAGGACTACTGATTGTCCTACGACAAAAGAACCGCTTGTCATACGTAGAAAGAAGATGTTGTTATTTCCTATAAAAGGTAAAAACTAAACTCAGCCAACATTATTTAAACTGTATAGCTCTATCAATTCTAAACTGCTATCAAGCGAGAGCTCTATTAGAGACAATGTTTAATTTCGTTTACCCACTAGCGGTTTTTTTGCCTGACTTCATTATATTCTCCGGATCCTCGTGCGTCATATTTCATAAATTGATGCACTTCTTCTGATGCCGCTTCTTCCGAAAATATTTGTGCCCTTGTAAAACAAAGTGCATTATTTTGAAAGATATTCACTTCAGCTTTCAATTGATTTGCCTTTTTCCTGATCCGTTAGTTGAACGTTTTCGGAGAATTTATAACAACATTTGCTTGAATTTTCCTAAAGTTACTCAATTATTACACAAATACGTCCAAATTGCCGAAAAGATGTTCCTCCAATTTTTAGAATAAAATTTGCCTTATATAATAAGGAATCCAAGGATATTAGAAGGTCGCGTGAAAATGGTTATCTGAGTAAAATATTGTTTTACTACGTTAAGATAAATTCATAACTTCGCTCCTACGTGTAATTTTTTAGTGTACTGTTCTTTTATCGAAATTGTCTTAATGGGAGTCTGTGGAGGCCTGTTGTTAGCTGAAATTCAAGCTCACCGGCTGGTTGACAGTCCAGTACTTGCGGTTTCATAGTTTGTCACCTATCAGTTAGTTTTGTTGCAGTTAGAAATATGAGCATTTAATATACCATTTTATTGAAACCATTCAGACCAGCCCCATATAAAGTTATCATATATTCAACAGTCACTGGACTTGCTCTTGATTTGTTCGCGATAACTGGAATGTTTGTAATTTGGTAGTGTAATTGCCAAAACTAATAATGAAAATAGATGTTCCTGCGCATGTAAATATTTCACTGTATGCAGCGAACAAGCGTATACATCTCATTCCATTATACTCTTTGCGTTTGAATTTTACAGTAAGTTTTGGCCGGAGGCCCGGACGTCGCCCCTCATGGAGCCAATCGATCTCTGAAAATTCGTGAGATTCCTTCCACTTTCATGCATCAATGAGAAAGTAAACGAAAGATCGCATAACTCTCTATATTTTATAAGTATCACACTCGCCTGAAATTTTGACCTGATATACCTTTTACTCGATAATTTAATGTAATATAAATATCATATTTGAGCAACATAATATTATGGCATGACACAGGATGCTGTAGAAATTTCTTTGTAACTTTTGAATAACAGGTAAGAAAAACAAAAGTTTGCCCATTTCAGACACCGGCGGCGTCTAACAGGTGGTAATACAGAAAAGATGTTTGCTGCGTTAAGCAGGGCCTTTTTTAAGAAATCGTCAGTGGGGGGGCATCATCGAAAGGGGACGTAACAAGTTGGATGGTGTATTATATGTGTATGAAGGGGAAGGGGGATCTGGGGTGCTCCCCAGAAAATTTTTGTATTCTTGAGTCTCTGTGGCTCGATTTCTGTTTTCAGAGACAATTTTTCATATATCCCATCTAAACGGGCCAGGTTTTGTTGTGGGAATACAATAACTTTCCTCTAAACTCAGTTTTTTTCCATTTTTGGCTTATACTTTGGACAAAAGGGACCTTCACTGGGGGGACAAAAATAGCTTACTGGGAGGCGAACATGGGGCTGGGGGCTTTTGCCTCCAGTACATTAGTTAAAAAAGGCCCTGGCGTTAAGAGGTCTGTTTATGGTTCTATCTAATTATAAATTATTTTGAAAGAATTGCGAACAATTTAAGTGACCCTAGAGACATATACACTCTACCTAATAATTTATGACGAATTGCACTGTATCGATTTGAGTGCGCGTCCAAAATGACTGGTTGCTCACGCTTTATCGCGCCGCCAAATTCAGTTTAATATCCTCTTTCGGTTGCCTGTTACCTGTCCGAATAATGGACACATAATTTAAAAGCTAGCCAACTCAAGCCTCGCCGCCTTTCCGTTTAAAACTATCTGTGATCAAAACGTTAACAGAGAAGAGTCAACTGGAAAAGGAAGGAAAGCAGGGACAGGGGACTGTAGTTGGCATCTATGAAATTAAAATATCCCAGAATTTTCTACTGTAATGCGGGATGCTGAGTAGAAATATTAGTTCGTGGCTTCTGCCTGACAGGAAATAAAAAAAGCCATTTTTAACATCGGTGTCTAGCAGGTACACATAAAGGATGTTAATTTAAGGTTCTGTAAATAAACGCTGACCAGAAATCTTGTCGGAAAGGATCGCCAAAATACATCAATACAACAATACAACTATTTTGTACAATAACAACATGGACAAACGTATACGTGTGCCCACTGTCATTCAATTGTAATCTTTCTACAATATAGCCCATTATATTTAGAATTCACTTACTAGACATTTCAACTTGGCAGAGCCATCCAATAATTATATACCTGCAACAACTTTTTCGATCCAAATTAATTACACAAATTATCAACATTTAATTTTTTATTCGCTTTGTTTCATTCTATATGCCTACAATATTTTAACAGTGCTAACACATGGCATATGAGTTCTCTATATAATATTAGTTGTGTTCGTGTGAATATTGATACAAGCAACTTCCAAAATGATAAAAAACCATTTCAGTAATCGGTTACTGTGTGCAAATTCTGCACATTTTGGAAAATATATTTAGTATTGGTAATAGTATGAGTTTTCGAGGTAATTTGATATAACTTGCACTCGTGAGTTTTTCAAAGACCTCAAAATAGCACGAGTGCTATTTGAGGTCTTTGTAAAACTCACGAGTGCATGTTATATCCAAATTTCACGAGAAATCATGCCATTACTTATTAATATTTCTGGACGGCACCGTCGAATATCAACCGCCAAAGGTTGATGATTTTGAGCGCTTCTATCTTTGGCGCCCCTCGCCCAAAACGAACGAAAACACCACCAATCGATTCAGCAAACAAACCTGTTCTTGGGTAATGCCAAGATCTCCGTGAGTTTTAACACCTTTGTAATCTGATATCTATTATATGGTAAACTAATTATATATTCAGTACCTTTGGTCGATTATAACTTCTGCTTTAAATACACCATTCTGCTAATGCACCGTTTTATAGAGCTTTAAAAACAGTACATTCTGACCAACGTTCAAAGAAAAACAATAAAAATTGACAAAGTTACGGCGAAATTTGAAATGTAGCGTACGGGTCAAACCGGACTTTCAGACAAAACAACCGGAAAAGGCCCAAAGACAAACAAAGACTGCTGCTATGGTTTTTTAAGTGAACGAAATGAATTTCAAAGGGGACAATACCCTATATAAGATCTTTTTGTCGGGACTGAAGCGCGTGGGCAAACAATATATAGTCAAACTACGGCAAGCGCGTGCACGCTGGGAAATAGCCGATAAATAAAAAAAATCAAAATTTATTTAACTTTGCCAATGAACATGCCATACATTTACATAATATATACACAAGGCATAGACCTGGATATGGACATAGACATAGACATAGACATAGACATAGACATAGACATAGACATAGACATAGACATAGACATAGACATAGACATAGACATAGACATAGACATAGACATAGACATAGACATAGACATAGACATAGACATAGACATAGACATAGACATAGACATAGACATAGACATAGACATAGACATAGACATAGACATAGACATAGACATAGACATAGACATAGACATAGACAAGGTGCACGCTACAGCTTTGCCAATTACAGCGGTTCTATATAATGATAAACACATGCATTAATTAAGAATTAAAAAACGAGTCGCGTGCCGTTATGGTGTAATAATGCACGAGGGGTGAATGTTGGGAGAATACGAGAGAAGCTTGTAAAACACGAGGCGTAGCCAAGTGTTTTACACGCTTCTCGAGTATTCTCCCAACATTCCCCGGAGTGCATTATTACACCATAACGGCACAAGACGAGTTTTTTAATTCTTTTATATTATAAGTGGTGTATAAGCACAGTAAACAATTTTGTTCAAAGATCAATATTGATATTCTCCTAACATGTAATCACTGACGTCACTCGCAAGCTTTTTAATGTTTTCATTGCTTGGCAACAACTACAAGCTTGAATTCTGGCCGGCGAAGGAGCGAAAAACTTGGCAATTCAACAAAAATTAGGGATTAAAAAGGCACAAAAACTGTTGAAATTTTTTCAAATATAGTGCACAATGATAGACAGATTGGTTTTTCGTTGTTCTGCTTCACTATTGTCCTGGATTCGTATAAAAGCGAAGGGTTTTTCCGTTTTTGTCAAGCTGCTTTGATGACATTGGCTGTCAAGTTGATTTTTCATCTTGAACCAAATATATCAGGCAGTTTTTGTTTGAAGGTACTGTTTGAATATTTTTTGTGTTTTTTGCTAGTTCAGTGGTTGGTGGTTAAAAATATTCTCAGACAAACTGTCAAGAAATGCATAAACATGTCGTATTTGTGTAGGTTTTTGTCGTTGCATCTTGACAGCTTAAAAACTGTACACATATTGTTTATATCTAAATCAATGCCAAAATGGTTAATTTTAATTTTTTGCACCTAGAACTGTGGATAAATTTGGTTTGGTTTGTGTTTAAAAACAGTTTTTGTACCTTTATATGTCAAAATAGTACAGATTTTCGCGTTTCTTGTCGCCGTTGAATGCCAACTTTCAAGCAAAAAAGTATATTTCAAACTCAGAAACAGCTACGAATCTTTATTCGCCGTTTATGTTCCGTTGTTATTTGTTGGCTGGCTTTTTCCCATCTCGTTTAGGTCTATTTTTTCTTGCTTTTTGACAGACTTTAAAACTATTATAATTTTGTTCATATTGTATTGACAATTCAGAGGAAAATTTAACAAGCGGGGACGAAGTGAGAAAAATGAAAACGCTGGCCGTGCTTTATTGCGTCATAAAGCACGCGCATTAGCCAATCAAATTGCTCGTTAGATACTACTTATAATATAACTAATAATAACACGATATTTCACAGGACAGATTACGAGACTGATTACAGGACAAACATATAGATTTCGATGTTCTTGGATCATCCACGTCAAACACAGTTTTCACAGCTACTTTATAGTACTGGAAAAGTCTACTTTTGAATTGACTTAGGCTGATGTTATTGCCTGTAAATCACTTGGCAGTGCATTCCTTAAACGAGTTGACCTATTTAAGTAGGATTTCTGGAATGTGGTGGTCTTGCACCTTGTTGTTCTAAACGACAAGTGGTCTGGATTGGATGATCTTGTTTCTCTTGTGTTGTGGGTGGATGGTGATGGCAGCAACTGATTGTCATTGCTCACGAGTCCGTGGACTAGTTTGAAGAAAAACACCATATCCAAGAATTCATGCCAATAGGACAAAGGAATGAGATTCAAAAGTAGAAGTCTCTGGCTGTAGGTGGTATCACAACGGAAGGGTAGATCCAAAACGTACTTTATCGCACGCCGTTGTAGCCTTTCCGTACGTTGGATTAGATTAATGTTTTGAGGTGCCCAGATTTGTGACCCATAGCATAGCTGAGAACGAACGAGAGTAAAATATAATGTGCGACGAACTGCGGTGTCTTTGATGTTGAATGTTGATCTTAGAACATGTCCTAGAGTTTTGAAGGCCTTGGCGCACTGGTAGTCAACATGTCTGGATCAAGTCAAGCCGGATGATGTTAAAATTCCTAGATCACGCTCACAGTCCATGCTTTCTACGATGGAATCATTTAGGGTATATGGGTAAACGATTTTGTTATGTTTTCGGGTGACTCTCAACACTTTACACTTGCTTGCATTTAACACCGCTTTCTTCGAAGCTTGACAGATCATTCTGTAGAGGGGACGCATCCGAGGTGGCGTTGATGGTCTTAAAGATCTTCCTATCGTCAGCAAATGTAGCGATATTCGAAATACTCAGGCTGTAAGAGAGATGATTTTAATACGGCAAGAACAATAACGGACCAAGAATGGAACCTTGTGGTACTCCTGATGTTACTGGAAGAGGTTTTGATGTTTCACCAAGAACAGTTGTTTGTTGGTATCGATAGTCAGATAAGAGCCATACCATTTAAGAATGCTCCCTCCAAACCCAAATTCACGAAGACGATGAAACAGCTTGGCGTGACTCGCTTTATCAAAGGCATTTGACATGTCTAGATAAAGTACATCAATTTGCTTACCACGATCTAACTCTAACTAAGTGATGCACGATTTTCCAGGCATAAAGCCATTTTGGCAAGGATTTAACTGTTCGTAAACGTGATATTTGATGTTATTAAAGATACAACTTTCCAGAACTTTGGAGATGAGTGAAAGCAGTGAGATTGGTCGGAATTTTTCAACATAGGACTTTTCTCCGTGTTTATGGATAGGAACCACATTTGCAAGTTTCCAGTCACTAGGAAGAACACCAACTCGTAAAGACTTGTTGAAAAGAGCACAGAGCGATGGGCCAATTTGGATGGCCGTTTCTTTCAACAAACGCACTGGGATGTTATCTCGACCCTGTGCTTTATTGCTATCTAAGTTCATTATTACAGCTATAACTTCTGCTTCCGATAATGCTATGTCCTCAATTGTGATGATATTATGAGTACAGTCTCGATGATCTGAAACGTCACTATCAGATTCAGAAGTGAAGACCGAAGCAAAATATTCATTGAACATTTTCGCGATGTCCGTGTTGCTGTCGGCATGTTTTCTTTCACTTTCGTTTATCTTCGTTGAAACTTTCCCTGGAATGTTTCTGTCTTTAGATTTCAACTTGAAAAAGGACCAAAAGCGTTTTGGATTGTAATCATGGGACGCGCAGATAGTGTTCATGTATTCATGACGACTGTCGCGCAACATCCGCTTAATTGTAGAGCGGAGACGTTTGAATTTAGTTCGCAATTGTTCACTTGGTAAACTAGATTTTCTCATTTTCATTCTTAAAGTGTTTTTCTTGTTGATTAGATGAAGGATTGTATTAGTCATCCACGGAAGAAACCTTCGACCTTTCAATTTTTTGACAGGGACAAAATCTGCCACCGCCGCAAGAAACGCATGTTTCCAGGCCGACCAATCTTGGTAATATCGCCATTTTCTCTTATTTTCTTGCCATAGTTAAGAGTTCCAAAACAAGCTCGTGGACCATTAAAGTCAGCACGGCGATAATCAAACACAGATCTCTTCATTCTTGGTAATGAATTACACGCTGTGATCAGATCAAACATAATAACACTGTGATCTGTGGAGATTCCCGCATCAGTTGGTTTTAAAACTTCGCTTATGTTAATCTTATCAGGAATACTGGTAATCACGAGATCAAGGATATTGTTTTCTCTCGTAGGAGCTTTATTTAATTGTATTAGGTAAAAATCTTTCAGAATTTCGATAAATTTCTTTTCATTCGCGCCAATGGAAAGTTCCTGCGAGTTCCAGCACGAGCGCGGTAAATTGAAATCGCCAGCGAGCACGCTTTTGGCATGACGTGAGCAAACAGATCAATGGATGTTACCGACCCCCCGGCCCCCGGGAGTCGTATACTTCAATGGCCATTGAAGTATACGACTCCCCAAAATAATAGCTTTTATCATGATTCTATATAAAGAATTATTATATTATACTATATTATTATAATTATTATTATTATTATATATTATATATATTATAGATTTTCGCTTACCTCAAAACTTGTCTGCAACAGGCTGTTTCATCTGTAAAAGAATCATCAGGCAGTTTACCTGGTAAACTGCCTGATGATTCTTTTACAGATGAAACAGCCTGTTGCAGACAAGTTTTGAGGTAAGCGAAAATCTATAATTTGCTCTAACTATATGTTGTCGAGCACTCTTTGCGTTTCGTAGACCTAAACCTACACGTATTATATATATTATATATATATATAGTCAAATCTGCAGACATGTATGTTTCGCCGTTCAACGGCTCGTCAGTGCAGCTTGTAACGCAATCTAGATGCGAGTGACTTCGTATTTATACACCATACGCTTGCTCTCCCAAGCGCATGTGGTACAATACTCAGACACATGCGCATCCAGACATGCGTGAAGTGTCTTGGGGGCCAGAGTGCTCAAACGACCGCAAGGGAAGTGAGCTTTTGCATTATAGCTTATTAGCCACTATATATAATTCAAAAGAGTAGTTTTGACCCCTAGGGGTCATTTCCGTCCCTTTGGAAAGAGGGTAGTTTCTACACCTCGGAAGGGTCGTTTCAACTCCAAGGGTAGTTTTGACTCCATGGAAGGGTCAAAATAACTCTTCGCGGGAATCTTGCGACTCCACGTGAGAGTAACATTACTCTTCGAAGGAGCCAATTTGACCCATCTCTGAGTCAAATTGGAAAGAGTAATAAATTTCCTATAGGAATTCCTATAGGACTTTTCTATAGGAATTCCTGTAGGAATATAATACTGTAGTATATTAATGATTGAAATAACATAAAAATTCCTATAGGAATTCAAATTCCTATAAGAATTCCTATAGGAGCAAAATTTCTTACAGAAGTTCATTAGGTATTTCCAGGGGAAATATACTTCCTATATCAAATGGGGGGGGGGGGGTCATCATTGGTACCAAACTGATAATAGAATGATATACGTTTATTCCCTTTTTCGAAAAGATAAAACTATTTAAAATTGCCAACTCAGCAATCTCAGTAAGAGATCGTGCATGCACTGGGCACTGGTGCCTAGTTTAAGTTTTCGCGCGCACAGCATTATGGGATAGCGTCGCTTTGAAAATTGAAATTGTTGTCTTTCATCTGAAATATTTTATGGTCGGCATTTTTCCGATTTATTATTGTATGAAGAAGAAATCTTTTCCCTCGAAGTGCAGAATGATATTCAAGAACTCACAGGTAAGATTTATTTTCTGTTTAATTTGTTATTTACGTTTTTTAATTGCAAAAATCGGCAGTGATATTTTGTGTATATTGTCACTGAAATTCCGTTAAATATTTGAATTAGCCGCGTTATATTTGCATATAAAACCAACGAACTATCGCTTCTTAACACCAAAAGAAAGATTAAAACATCAATTTGAATTGATCTCTAGGAATTCCATACCAAATTGCCTAATAAAGTAATGTATTTTGGCAATTGTTTATAAATCTTATAAATAGATGGCACTGACATCAAGTAAAGTCTTTGTTAATAATGCTATATAGTGACTCACACTTAGGCAAATAAGTGAAATAACATTACTTTAAATACAACCTTTAACATCAAAATAAGTTTTAAAGATAAGTTGAAACAGTAATAAGAATTGGAATAACAGAGTGCAGCTAGTGTTTAGTGTAATTTATGCTTAATAGAAGAATTTTACCTGTTTTTACATGAAACTGTTCAGATCAGGTGGTAACCCCCAACCTGACCCTAATAATCCCTAATGCCTATTTCGGTTGCTCATATATCGAGAAAGAGCCAAAACACCTTGGCTGACTTATGTAATATAAAAAAAATTCCAATGAACCTGAAATCATAATTTTGTGAACAAGTTTCACCATTGTAACCCACAGAAATGATTAAACAGAGATCTTTCAAGATTGAAATGTATCTAAACAATTTTAACATAAATTACTCAGTCCAGTATATGCCTTATACAACCTAAAAAGTCTGAAACAAATAATCCCCAAAGGTTTTTGCCATATTTACAAATTAGTAATTCATTATATTGTATATCCCAACAGGGAATTTTCTACCAAATCACTATGCCACAACAAAAGACAAATTGTCCCAAGGCAGGGGAGTTGAGAAACAAACAACATGTAAACTGCAGACAGTATAAGAAAATTCTGTGCTCTTGCAGGAAATTGTTACTTCAAAACATTTTATATTGCAATATTATTTGGGTTACCATTAAAATGCAATGGGCCCCAATGCACCTTACTAATTTACTCTGTCTAACACCAGGCAATTATACTTGTCAAATGGAAAGTATTTCATGTCAATGGTTGACCAGATTATGTGAGCTCTTGTTTCTGGTTAACCCATTAAGTTGTGCACAATGGATTATTTGTGCCTTACTAATTCACACAATCTAGTGCCAGACAATTTATCCCATCAAAGGGAAAGTGTTGTATATTATGCTTAATACCAATGTAAATGTTAACCAGACACTATTATACCATTAACCGGCAAGTTTGGTTGTTGGACTTTTGTCGGTCTAAATTTTTAGTACAAAATTGTGTATATATTCAAAGGCAGTTGTAAAAAATGTGAAAAGCTGTCTATTCCAGTTGCCAAGGGCTAACCACAAATTCATGTGTATTTACCAGGATAATGCTAGTGTGTGTTATTGTTGTCAATGTGTGCATGTGTTATTGATGCCAATGTGTACTTGATTGTGGTTATCGTTTGGCAACTGTACTGTGTAGCTTAGATACCCAAATTTGCAAAATTTAGAATATTTACCATCTTTCGGTTAACCCATTAAGGTGCAATACACATCTTTGCATCATACTACACTATTTCAGTCATTCTAATGCTAGTTGCTGGACAGTTTAATTTACTTGTCAAGTGGAGATTGTTGCATGTGAACCTTTGCATTGTCAATATTAACAAATGTGCAATTAGCCTAATATTCATAATCATTTTTTTAATGAAAATTATAAATAGCAACCCTTATCAGAAAATGTTTGTTCACCAAGTCCATGGTTGAAAGCAAATAAAAGAGGCAGATCAGCAGAGAAAAACATTAAATTTGGTTGGAATCAGTCCTTTGAATTTCCAGATAAGGTTTGTTGTATATTGTGCTAAATATTGTTTCTTAGCCTTACCCCCATGCACCTGTACAAAGGTACCATTGATGCACCTTACTTTAGCATCCGGAGAGTACCCGGAGAAAACCCCTCCAAGTACAGGAGAGAACCAACCAGACTCTACTTACCCTGTACATGAGTTGATAAGCGCACCGGAAGCAACCTTACCGAGGTAACTAACGTGTTCAGACCTGCAGTAATAGGCTTAACTCACTGGTAAGAGACAAGCGCGCTTAGCCACTCGGCCACCCGTGATTCCCACCTGTTGATACGAAATTGAAGTCCTGGTATCCATAATGGGTGTTGGGGAAAAATCTCAAACCCTGTTCACTCACAGTGATGGTTTTATATTTTCAGACCTATAGGTTTGAACAGGGTTAATAATAATAGGTAGCAAAATTTCCTAAATGTTCCAGATTTAGAAGGCAGTGCTAGTAAGTTGAAAAAAGCTCGGAATGCTCAGCATGCTCATAATGAGAATTTGTGTTTCTAGAACATTAATTGTATAGAAGCAAGGCTTTGTATTGTTTTCTATAGTTTAAGTGTTGCCATGACACATTGACTCATACATTGCCACAGGTCCAAAGGTGGTGGGTGTTGAGAATTACTTTTAGACAAATGCCTTGTTTTTAGAATGTCGTCAACGAGCTGCAATTTGGACATTGTTCCAGACCTTGCTACGAGGCAGTGGTGGAAGAAAGAATAGTGGCTGTGAGATACTTCGGTTATGTATGTTGTTGGGGAAGGAAGAGTGCTGTGCGACGCTTCACGTGAAAACAAACTTCTAGACTGTCTAATTCTGTTATTTTGCGTTCATTACACGTACAATTTTGATTATAAAGTCCAGAGAAGTGCAATGATATTTTTAGAGAAAGCAACCTTTGGAATCAACTATAATAACCAAATCCCTCTTAGCGTTACTCAAGTTTTTACTCTGTTGGGTCAGTGAAGGATTAAGACTTTAGTGCATTCTCTTGGTGTATTTTTAATTGTATATAACTCTAGTGACGTATTAAATCCATTTATTAAAAAGGAGAGCTTTGTCTGTTTAATACGTCCCAAGGCCATGTTACACGAAACGATATTGAACGACGATTTATTGATATATAAATGTTAGAAGTTCATTTACATATCAAATCTTCGCTAAATTTCGTTCTGTGTAACAGCTTACGACAAGAATAGCTGAAACGACCCTTTTGAATAGCTGAAACCACCCTTTTGAATAGCTGAAACGACCCTTTTGAATAGCTGAAACGACTCTTTTGAATAGCTGAAACGACCCTTCTGAATAGCTGAAACGACCCTTTTGAATAGCTGAAATGACCCTTTTGAATAGCTGAAATGACCCTTTCGAAGGGTAACGTTCCTACCCTTTGAGGAGTTAAAACTACCCTCCTAAAGGGGTAAAATCTACCCTTTCGAAGAGTAAGCGCCGAAGGGACTGAAACGACCCTTTTGAAAGGGTAGTCCTGGGGTCAAAAAAACTACTCCTTTCAAGGGGTCAAAACTACTCTTTTGAATTTACAGTGTATATATAGTTTTTCGCTTACCTCAAAACTTGTCTGCAACAGGCTGTTTCATCTGTAAAAGAATCATCAGGCAGTTTTTGAAAAAACTGCCTGATGATTCTTTTACAGATGAAACAGCCTGTTGCAGACAAGTTTTGAGGTAAGCGAAAAACTATAATTTGCTCTAACTATATGTTGTCGAGCACTCTTTGCGTTTCGTAGACATAAACCTACACGTATATATATATATATATATATATATATATATATATATATATATATATATTGAAAAAATAGAAATTTTAAAACATTCTATTTCGTATACGGGAGGATCAAAACGATGCAATTTATGTTTAGAAGAAAAATTTTGTGTTTTGAAAGAAAAAAACAAGGATTGTTTACTCAACAAAAGAGCTGAAATAATTTCACGATGTCGTCATCGTAACAAATTTCGCGTAAACAACGCAAACAAAGCCATGCATGCACACATTGTCTCCCACACACACTCCCACGCCCCGGCAGGAAGCATATAAGCGGTCATTTCTTTTCGATACTTGTAAACTGCCTGATGATTCTTTTACAGATGAAACAGCCTGTTGCAGACAAGTTTTGAGGTAAGCGAAAAACTATATATATATATATATATATATATAAATGAAACAGCCCGAAACATGCATGTCTGCAGATTTGACTATGTATATTATATATATTATATATATTATTATTATTATTATAATTATTATTATTATAATTATTATTATAATAATTATTATTATTTCAATTATTCTATTGAAGTAGTATTAAAATTCAAGGTCCTTATGGTCCTTTATCTCGTTTAACCTCAATTCTCTTTGGAGTGATACTAATTTAGTATCAAATTAATTATAAAGTTCTCGTGACTCTGTGGATATATCTTCTGTGCCGTCTGTTTGTAAATCTACGAATATATTTGGGATTTTATTACTGTGGTCGTCCATCGTGTCGCAGTGTCTGTCATTTACAAATCGTGAATTTGGCTTATTGGTCATTTTCTTGTCTTCTGCTTATTGGATTTATTTCAAATTTGTACCTGTGATCTACGTACTTTGTTACTGTTATCGTATCAAGTTTTGGTGTTCTCATGTTGAATACAATTTAAATATAACGTGTTTTTAAATTTTGACGGTTGGGATTTTTGAATTAATTGCGTCTAGCGTCGTTGGTCATGGCAACATCCTTATGAACTTTTAATCGTGCTTCCCTCATTTGAAGTCAAGTCTCCGCATTGGAATTGTGTTTGTCTATTTACTCGTGACATTCGAAGTTACTTATCGCTATACGTGACCCAGTTCTTAGTAATTTTTGGCAAGATTAATATTGTATTAATGTACTGCCGCGTATGATATATTAATATATATATCTCAACTTTGACCTTATTATTTTCGGGTTTCTCGTGAACCTTTATAGCCACGAACTGACAACTCGTGTAAACAAGATCTCCTAACTAACTAATCTGCGCTTATCCCAACATCTGATTGGAAATACTTTTTATATACCTTGATGGTATATTTATCTCGCGCTCTCACTTTTATCTGCATTTGTCAACTTTATCAATTTCTACTCTCTGATCTCTCAAGTTCAAGTGAAATTTATAATGATACCAATTTATTCTACGTGTCTAACGCGGTTAAGTCGACGCGAGTCTCATACGAAATCCAAGTCATTAAACGACATCGTTATAACCCAACCTCATCACTGCAAACATCGAGTATTCTAATATCTGGATGTAGACAGTTCAAGCGTCTGACTATAGCCTTGATTTTAATTCAGTTGAATGGCATTGAAATCAATCCCGGTCCATTCTACGATTGTAGTCAAATTACCCCAATTGCAAAACCAGATAATCTATTAAACACAAACATTACTAATAACTTAGAATCATGGACTTATCCATCTTGCCACTCCTGCACTATACCAATTAAATGGGATGACTACTCGGTTTTCTGCTCTGGTTGTGATAGTTGGTATCATGCAATTTGTACCAACGATGAAAATTATAACAACTGGTCTGATGAATGGATTTGCGACGAATGTATTGATAATAATATAAATAATACTAGTGTTTTAAGTGGTGAAGCCACTCACGATTTACCAGATAATGATACATCAAATGACGACTCTGACCTACATCATGACCATGTGCCCGCTAGTGCCAGTTCTTCATTGTACCTCAACCTATCTATGCCGAACAAAGGTCTGAGATTTGGGCAATGGAATGTGAATTACCTAACAAACGCTAAATACGAACAGATAAAGCTTATGCTTACTAGTCAAAGCGAAAAACAATTGGATATATTATTTTGATTGAAACCTTTCTAAAACCCACAGACTCCAACTCGTGCTTTAATATCCCAGGTTACACCTTTTTAGAAAAGATCGATTATCTAAACATGGCGGGGAGTAGCCGCATATTGCTCTAACGATTTAAACTTTCGACGTCGTCTTGATCTTGAGGGAGATTCAGTTGAAATAATGTGGTTAGAAGTCTATCCATACAGATCTAAGCGGTCTTTTTTGTTGGCAGGCTGTTATCGCCCACCTTCGTCCTCTAAAGACGATGACAGTAAATTTGAATCGGTGTTTGAGCGTATATATTTGAAAAACACCGAAGTCATCCTAACTGGCGATTTCAACATTGATTTTAAACACTCAAATACTTACAAGAAAAACAAACTCGCGAAAAGTCTGTTGCATATGAACTTCAATCAAATTGTCAATGACGTAACAAGACCAATTAGTGGCTCATGTTTGGATCACATTTATACTAATCAAAGCAAACATATCTGCAATGTAGTCATTCCAAATTATGCTCTATCCGATTATCTACCAGTCTTCGCTATAAGAAAATACAATTGTCATCCTTCTAGCTCCAGTAAACATCATAAAACTTTTACCTATCGGGACATACGAAAACTCAACGTAACATCATTCAGATCGTCTCTTATTAGTACTCCTTGGGACACTGCTTTCATCTTTGATAACATTGACGACTGCGTAGATTCATGGGAAAACTATTCATGCAAACTGTCGATTCATTATTACCATTGAAAGAGAAGCGTGTGTCTAAAGATAAACAACCTCAATGGATGACAAATGAAATTCTTGACGCTATTAAAAAGAGACTATCTGATGTCTAAAGCTAGGTCCTCTAACCATCCTGATTGCTGGAAGCTTTATCGCGCCGCAAGAAACTCTATGGTGAGCAAAATCGAGCAATCAAAGAGAACATTTTTTAAATAATCATTTCGCGAAAATAAAGGAAATCCAAAAACCGTTTGGAAGTTTCTAAAGTCTCTTGACTCGCACAGCACTGATTCAAACAAGTCTCCGATCTCTGTTTCTGACGAAAACAATAACGAAATTAGTGACGCAAAACACATTGCCAATATCTTTAATGGTCATTTCACCACAATCGCATCAAAGTTAAAATCATCGCTGAATTTACTAAATACTCCAAATTTATCTAAACTAAAGACATTTATATTGTCTAAAATCCAACCTGATACAACGTTTAGTATTCCAACTATTTCAACGAAAGAGGTCATAACCTACCTGTCAAATATACCCAACAACAAGGCAACAGGCGTGGATGGCATTAGCCCTTTATTATTAAAGATTGGTGTTCACGAAATCGCACCATCAATAGCCAAGTTAATCAATATGTCACTAAACTCTATGACATTCCCTTCCCGATGGAAAACCGCAAAAGTTACTCCCCTTTTTAAATCAGGGTCGACCGCTGATGTGAATAATTACCGGCCAATTTCAGTTCTACCAGTCCTTTTAAAGATAATCGAAAGACACGTGCACGAGTCCCTTTCCAGCTACTTGTCAGTCAATGGTCTAATTTATTCTAATCAATCTGGATTTCGAAAGAAATACAGCACAGAAACAGCTACTCTCATCGATACTCTCTTATTTAATATCGACAAGAACAAAATCAACGGATTAGTGCTAGTTGACTTTAAAAAAGCTTTCGATATGGTGGACCATGAGATTCTCCAGCGCAAACTTGAACTTTATGGCTTTGACAACAACTCCTTAAAATGGTTCCAATCTTACTTGTTTCAACGTCGGCAGTATGTTGTTATAAATAATGAGGTATCAACAACAACAATCATCACAGATGGTATTCCACAAGGTTCAATTCTGGGTCCTCTCCTGTTTGTCATCTTCATTAATGACCTCCCTCTACACGTCGACTCTCGCCTTGATATTTTTGCAGACGACACTACTATAGTGGAGTCATCGATGTTTACCAGAGTTGGTAAACTTAATGAAAAATTGTCAGCATCTGCTTCACAGGTTGATTACTGGGCCAAAGAAAACAAGCTACCACTTAATGCTGCAAAAACTAAAACTTTGCTGATTTCGGGAAAACACTTGCACAACATGTTATCTCCACCTGATATGCGCCTTAACGTGAAAGCTAACGGAACTGCACTAGAGCAATGCAACAACGCGAAACTTTTAGGAATAGTTCTTGATGAGAATCTATCTTTTGATCTGTACGTGGACTCCCTTTGTAGCAAGATCTCTAAACGTCTAGGAATACTGAAAAGTATTAAATCATATCTGCCTATGGACGAACGTTTGCTATTTTACTCAACTATGATCAAACCTCTATTTTTATATGCTTCAATTACTTGGTCAAACTGTAGCAAAAATAATCTATTTAAGCTACTTAAACTCCAGAAAAGAGCTGCACGTATCATCCTAGATGCTCATCCACAACATCAATCTGTCGACCTCTTTAACCGTCTAAAATGGATTCCCTTCTATCGCGAAGCTGAAATACGCAAATGTATACTCGCTTATAAACGTTGTCATAACGAATGCCCTGATTATCTAAATGATATATTACCTCTCAACAGTGATCACCATAATAGAAGAACTCGCAATGCACATTGTCCTTTTACAGCACCTCGATATAATAGGGTAACTGAAGGTGGACGTACTTTCTCTGTGAGCACTATGAAATATTGGAATAGTCTCTCGCATGAAATTAGATCTGGAACTTCAGTAAATACGTTTAAGAAAGCATTGTTTGTAAATATTTTTAATCAACAGCAAGACATTGAAACATTTGATCCTTAAATTTACCACTATTATTGTAAATATATTCCAGATTCATATATCTTAATTTTGTAATCTTGTAAATATTTAATATTCTACTGAACGAGGGCCACTAGGTTATTAGTGTTCGCACTATTATGTGTCACCCTCTTAAAATAAAGTTTCTATCTATCTATCTATCTATCTATCTATCTATCTATTTTTATATCGAGAATTTCGTTTAGCTTCTTTTCATATATTTGGTGGTTTCTAAAGTTCTCTGGCTTGCCACGAGACCGTGTTGCTTCAGGAAATCTATCGTCACTTCCATGTTGTCGCCAAAGATTACTTCTCGCAGTTCGTCGTGGATAGACATTTCGTCGGTGGAATACTGTTGCAGTATGCTCGCCAAACATTTTAAGGCCTTTTATAACGCCTTTCCAGCAATGAGTCATCGAACAGATATTTACAAGATGCAGTTTGCGATCAAAACACGGAGACAAAATTGCAAAACAAAACACCTCAAGCGAATATTATTGATCGTGTTGAAAGTCTTTTGAATTTGTTTCCTGGTCAAAAAATCAACGAACTGATACATAGAGAAATAGAGAATAAAGGGAAGTCATAAAAATTCCTTTGAAGCAGACACAAAAACCCGTAAATTTAATGATATAATACAAAGGGGGTCGTATACTTCAATCCGAATATTTGTTATTGAAGTATACGACCCCATTGGCATAGGGGGTCGTTAACTTCAATTGATCCGAGCAAACATCATAAAGGCGGATCTCCACTAGACGATTTTTATGACGATCGTCTGAAAAATTCGCGACGAACATGCTCAGTAGGAAATAAATGATCGTCAAAGAGATCGTCAAGCGCTCGACGAAAAGTAGAACTGGTTTCTATAACATGAAGTATTCAGTCAATCACTGTAACCATAGCAACACGCAACTTTTTACTTTTTTACTTGTAACTATTAAATTATGACTTGCCCCGCTATATAAAGTAGGTGTATTATTACGTACTCTTTTAGCTTTGGTTTGCTGTAAAATTCAGTCTTAGACATTTCACAAAAACGTCAAATATTTTCAGAGGATTTCAACTGTTTTTTGAACCGTACATATTTCTTAAAATTAACTTTTTGACATTACGATGTTTCTTCAAAATCAGATTTAGACTTGCTAAAATACCTTTTAGGGTTAATCGATATTGCAATAACCTCAAAGAGCGACATACGCCTTTGCAAATCCACAAAATAGAATATGCAAAATAGACACTTACACGTTTAAAACACTTCAAGACTTCAAAATCGTGTCCCTTCGCGCCGTGGCTCGGGGATTATAGCGCTGAACCCGGGTGTTTTTTGTTAGCCACTCGCTCCGAATAACCAGTCGCGTGTAAACACCATTGAAATTCGTGTCGGTAGAGAAAGCTTGCTCGGCTAGCGGAATGGGGTCGGTTGCATGAGAGGTCATGGATAAGTTGTATCCGGTAGATAAATCTTCTATTCGATGGACAGTTATCCGTTCGATAAAAAGGTGTTGCACGAATAGCAGAGTGAACAGCTTCCGTCGGATAAGCTTAAATATTACTGAAAAAAATCGAATTTACCTGAAATTTCTTACCTTCATGTACTTCAGCCGTTGCCAGGCATTTGTGAACCGCATAATAATATTCCAATTAACTTACTATGGCCACGTTCACACTGTACTTTGAGATCGATCTGAGGCCGATCTGACATAAAGCGATCTTGGTGTGAATGGTCGAATTAGATTTGAGATCGATCTCAGATCGATCTCAAGCAGACCACTTCCAGAGGTGGTCTCGGATCGATCTTTGTCAGATCGATCCAGAATGTGAACGCAAAGCGTACTTGAGATCGATCTTTACCTCTGCGCTTAGCTACCAGGCTTTTTTCACACCAATCGAAAGCATATCGATTTTCAGTTTATGCAGTGTAGTCACTCGATAAAATGTCTAAAAAGGGAGAGATTTGGTCTGAAGAAGAGTGTCTCGCTCTTCTCTGTGCGTGGGGAGACGAAGAGATACAGAAAAAACTTGGTGGAACGCACAAAAATGCAGATGTGTACCAAAAAATAAGCAAAATGATGAAGGAATCGGGCGACTTCAATCGTGATTGGAAGCAATGCAGAACCAAGATAAAGCATTTGAAAGATGAGTATAAGAAACACAAAGACTCGTTATCCCGGTCTGGAGCTGGTAGGGGGAAAGAACCAAAGTTTTTTGGTCAAATGGATTATTTTCTGGGTGGTAAACCCGAAGCCCTTGGCTTGGAAAAAAGTGTTGACACAAGTACAGCATCAGAAGACAGTACAAGCATTGATTCAGGCAAGTTTATTTTATACAGGGATGGATTAAAGAAGATTTTTTCAGAAAAAAATCTTCTTTATTCTTTAATTCATTTAAAGAAGATTAAAGAAGATTAAAGAAGATTTTGTAAAAGTTGACTTTCATAATGTGAATTTTACAAAGGAATTTCAATGAGTGTTTGTTTGATACTGCAAAATGCAAATTCAACTATTTCGCTACCTCGTGGCGCAAAGTAAAGAGCCTGGAAACGAGGATAACAAACGCCACACATGCACAACATGAAGTATTGACGAAATAATCAACATAAAAATGATAAAATAATTAAAGAAGATTAAAGAAGATTTTTGTTTAAAATCTTCTTTAATTATTTAAAGAAGATTAAAGAAGATTGAATTAAAGAAGATTGCCAACCCTGATTTTATATCACTGAATATATATTGTTTCAACAAAATATAACTTAAAATTTTATTATCCACACTGATAGTCATAATTACTATATATCTGATAGTTATTTTAATTCTATTTAGATACTAACTTTGTTGAAAAGTATGGAAATGGAATCAGTGCTGAGAAACACTGTCCCAAGTGCAATGAAAAAGTAGAGGTGAAAACATCAGGTGTTCACTTTGGTGAAAACAACTGCATTGCAGTATACAGTGACGATGAGAAACTTGTGTGTCCCAACTGTAATTATACTGAAGGTAAACAAATGTATTCAAAAGTTGATGGGTGAAATATTTTCACACTGCCTTTATATTATTATATAATTCTATATGTTTATATATAGTATCCTTAATAAATACATATGTACTAAACTAAATTCAAAATCACCAAGTGTATGGGGGGATTTGAATAAGAAAACCAGCCCAACTCCAACTCCTGTAGTACAGGATATCCCCCCCCCCCTTCCAGCCTAACATTGATAGGTGCATAAATGTTATGGTTTAATTTCCCAGGGTGTTGTCTGGTTGTTAAAGGAAGAATTAATCTGGGCATTGTATAAAAATATCTAAACATGCATTCCTTATTAATACATTATACCTGTTACTAATAAATTCTAGAAAATTGATGTGATGTTCTCTATTTCCAATATTTAAATTTAGTTAATCATCAGGAAGAAGAAGAGGAAACACCTGTCAAAAAACAGAAAACAGCAGATTCTGCAGCAGAAATTGCTCAGTCCAAGTTAAAACCAGCCAAAAAAGGGAAGCCAACTAAGATGCAGGCTGCTTTTGAAAATGCAATGGCTGGATACACGAAATATCAAAAAGAGTCTGACCAAATGTTTGTTTCCCAAATGAAAGATCAATTTGAGAAAGAAGCTGAAATGCGGAAAGAAGAGCTGAGTGCATATACAGCTTCAATGGGGCTTCTTGCCAATGCTATTGCTGGAAGGCAGCAAATTGTGCAACAACACACTCCACATTACCAGATACAACATGATATTGAAAATCAACAAACATATTACAAACTTTAACAATTTTGACTTCAATAGTTTCATGCATGTTAAAAATAAGTTTTGAGTTATATTATCCTTTTGCATATTTACAGTTGTATTTAATGACATATATTTTAATTGGAATTAATATTAGTTTGTTACAAAAATGCAGTCAAAGCATTTCTGAACTCTTCTGCATTGGCATCATCCTGGATAGCCATAATGGAATTTTCATTATCATCAACAAAACCCACAACTTCATCTTCTTGTAGAAAATCTTTTCTCGTTTCACACATATTGTGTAATACACAGCATGTTGCGACTTTGCATAGTAAATAATTCAAACTTGTCTCACTTCTCTTCTGGAGGCATCTGAACCTGCTTTTCATTCGGCCAAATGCACATTCAACAACCATCCTGGCTCGACTCTGTCGATAATTAAATTTAACTTGATCAAGAGTCAAATTGCCATTATCCTGAAATCTTCTCATCAACCAAGGCAACAATGGGTAGGCAGAATCTCCAACTAACATTATTGGAACATCACACCCGTTGATATTTTCAGTCGTCTAAAAAAGCTTACAATTAATAAATCTCATTTAAAAGTACCTGTACTAGCTTAATATAGTGTTGACAAGCACAATGCTAAAAATGTAAAGGTACTATAGTGCACATGCATCAATCTACAGCAGTAATATGTGCAAACCTCTCAAAATGTCAATGTTTATAAAAATAATCTACTGTACTGTAGCTCAAAAATTGTAAATGCATTTGCAATTGGAGTATGAAGTCAGAGCTTTCTTGACTATTATATCCCTCCAATGTTACCGTAAGACACAACCAACAATTTCATAAGAGGTTAGTTTGGCAAAGTCCTGGGTGGAGCCAACTGATTTTTTTACCTCGCTGGAGTTTGATCGATCAAGCTTGTGAAGGCCTGGTCAACATAAATTGTTCAGGATTGGTTGGGGGAGGTGGGTTGGGGGGGTTGCATGCATTCTTGACAGGGAATAAAGTTGATGCTAAGAGTGCATTACATTTTATACTGGCCCTGGTTTGTCATCCCCCCAAAGGTCTACTGGAGGCTGGTAATATTCCGTTGAACTTACTATTAAAACATCACAAGGCTAAAACTTACATCAGGAAATAACATTCCAGCTTGTCCCTTTGCATACAATCCAGAGTTTGAGAATACTCTTGCATCATGGACTTTCCCAGGCCACTTTATATAAATATCTGTAAACCTGAAAACAATGATACATATAAAGAGGCTATTTTATAGTTTTCGGCTCAAAGGTACACTGTGCGTTCGTGGACCCAAACAATAAAAAATGAGCCTTTGATGTTCAATCCAAACAAAAACGCTGACCCTAATAAGCAGTATATTGTACTGTAATAAATAATATCACTGTACATGTTAAGGGTTATAAAGTTATGGAATAAATATTATCATTGTACATTGTACATGCAGACATGCTTATAGTTCTAACATTACCTATATTTGTCATCAACCACAGCTTGTAATATAATCGAATAAAATCCTTTCCGGTTATAATAATCAGCTGAAGATTCTGATGGCGCAATAATAGGAATGTGAGAGGCATCTACGGCACCAGCGCATTGAGGAAAACCCCACGTAGATAAAAAACCATCGACAGTTGCACGCAACTTTTCTCTTGTTGGCCATGTAATTATTTGTGGCAACAGAATATCAACAATTGCCTGGCAAACCTCGTTGATAATCTGACAGGCGGTGCTTTTCCCGACACCAAAGCGCCATCCAAGAGAACGAAGATCTTCACCTGTTGCCAAGTGCCAAATGCATATCGCCACTCGCTTCTCCACTCTTATAGCCTTTCTAAAATTGGTGTCTCGTCGGCTAAGATAAGGAGATAATTCCTGACACACGAAATTGAAGGTACCCTTGGACATTCGAAAGTTCTCTAACCAAAGTCTTTCATCCATCCATAGCTGAACGGTTCTTTCCCAGAATAAACCGATACCCTTAGTTGGTTGAACCCAAAACCTTCGCTCAATTTCAGGTTGACTTGCAAAGAGATTAATCATGCAAACAAGTGCGAAATTATTCCGATTTCTCCTCTTTAGCATGAGGTTAATTCGCTTTAGAGCACTTATTGACGAGGCCCGTTTTTGTCTTTTTAATTTGTTTCGGTACTCGTTTATCACTAATAAAAGAGCACCAATCGCAGAATTATCAATTTCGCCACCCGCCATCTTTGAAGTCCATATTTAATTTCGTTACCAGTCTCTAAGCCTTCGTTGCATATGACGCGAGGATCGAGAACTGTTCGTTGCAGTGTGAACACTGCGGACCACAAGTCTCGGATCGATCTCAGATCGGTTTCAGATCGATCCAAAGAGATCGATTTCAGATCGATCTGAGTGTGAACGGGGCCTATATATATATATATATACAGTTGTCCGTTGTTAGTTGGAATGCTCTTTTCAGTCGTTGCTCAACTAGTAGTTTTTATGGTAAATATTTATAGTGTTGTGACTGGTGTTTTTACTAATAACTTTTCGACATTTCATATGTTTGTTTATTGATGCGAATAAAAAGGCACACACAAAAAACCTAAATCTCACGTTCCATGTCCCTTTTTACGTAAAAAGGGTCATTGCCTGAAGGGTTCGAAATGTGATTTCTTCCACGCTATTTCACAACAGTCCCTTCAACCACACCAACAACAGCGAATATTATTGATCGTGTTGAAAGTCTTTTGAATTTGTTTCCTGGTCAAAAAATCAACGAACTGATACATAGAGAAATAGAGAATAAAGGGAAGTCATAAAAATTCCTTTGAAGCAGACACAAAAACCCGTAAATTTAATGATATAATACAAGGGGGGTCGTATACTTCAATCCGAATATTTGTTATTGAAGTATACGACCCCATTGGCATAGGGGGTCGTTAACTTCAATTGATCCGAGCAAACATCATAAAGGCGGATCTCCACTAGACGATTTTTATGACGATCGTCTGAAAAATTCGCGACGAACATGCTCAGTAGGAAATAAATGATCGTCAAAGAGATCGTCAAGCGCTCGACGAAAAGTAGAACTGGTTTCTATAACATGAAGTATTCAGTCAATCACTGTAACCATAGCAACACGCAACTTTTTACTTTTTTACTTGTAACTATTAAATTATGACTTGCCCCGCTATATAAAGTAGGTGTATTATTACGTACTCTTTTAGCTTTGGTTTGCTGTAAAATTCAGTCTTAGACATTTCACAAAAACGTCAAATATTTTCAGAGGACTTCAACTGTTTTTTGAACCGTACATATTTCTTAAAATTAACTTTTTGACATTACGATGTTTCTTCAAAATCAGATTTAGACTTGCTAAAATACCTTTTAGGGTTAATCGATATTGCAATAACCTCACAGAGCGACATACGCCTTTGCAAATCCACAAAATAGAATATGCAAAATAGACACTTACACGTTTAAAACACTTCAAGACTTCAAAATCGTGTCCCTTCGCGCCGTGGCTCGGGGATTATAGCGCTGAACCCGGGTGTTTTTTGTTAGCCACTCGCTCCGAATAACCAGTCGCGTGTAAACACCATTGAAATTCGTGTCGGTAGAGAAAGCTAGCTCGGCTAGCGGAATGGGGTCGGTTGCATGAGAGGTCATGGATAAGTTGTATCCGGTAGATAAATCTTCTATTCGATGGACAGTTATCCGTTCGATAAAAAGGTGTTGCACGAATAGCAGAGTGAACAGCTTCCGTCGGATAAGCTTAAATATTACTGAAAAAAATCGAATTTACCTGAAATTTCTTACCTTCATGTACTTCAGCCGTTGCCAGGCATTTGTGAACCGCATAATAATATTCCAATTAACTTACTATATATATATATATACAGTTGTCCGTTGTTAGTTGGAATGCTCTTTTCAGTCGTTGCTCAACTAGTAGTTTTTATAGTAAATATTTATAGTGTTGTGACTGGTGTTTTTACTAATAACTTTTCGACATTTCATATGTTTGTTTATTGATGCGAATAAAAAGGCACACACAAAAAACCTAAATCTCACGTTCCATGTCCCTTTTTACGTAAAAAGGGTCATTGCCTGAAGGGTTCGAAATGTGATTTCTTCCACGCTATTTCACAACAGTCCCTTCAACCACACCAACAACAATTTTTTCCACCCCCTTTTTACGGACAAACCCCACACCCCCCCCCCCCAAAGTCCCCTAAATACTATGAGACACCCTTTTTTTATCCCCATGTAAACTACCCTTATATGCCTCCCCTGATGGACATCCCAACAAGACCACCCAGTCATTATTAAACGAATCTGTTGACCTTCCAAATAACTGTACACTGCCATGTAAGCCCCTTACTACAGAATCCCATCAACTTAATACCACTACATTAAAACAGAGGATTAGTAATTTTATTCCAAAAATTAATGGTGACTAATGTGAGATCTTTGGCCCCTAAAATAGACGAAGTCCGTGATTTCATGATGGAAAATGAGATAAACTTATCCTTTCTAACTGAAACTTGGCTCAATGACTCAATTACAGACAGCGTTGTAAGCATACCTGGGTTTACAATCATACGCAAAGATAGATCTATAAACAACCATGGCGGAATCTGTATTTATATCAGAGACGGTGATACGAAACTCAAAATCCTTTCAGAAATTTCATGTTGTTCCGAACACGAAATCTTATGGCTTCATATAAAACCTAGACGACTTCCTCGTGAATTTTCCTCAATCATAGTTGCCGTCCTATACCACCCCCCCAGTGCCGACGATTTCAGCATGCAGAGTCACTTATTTCAGACACTGAGCGAAGTCGAAGCAAAATTTTATAGCTGCGGTATTATCATTGCCGGGGATTTCAATGGTCTAAATTTGAATCAAATAATTAAGCATTTTCGGTTGAAACAAATGTTAAATCACCAACTCGAGGCGAAGCAATACTTGATCTTATATTAACTAACATGCATGAGTTCTACAAGTCTCCGCAAATACTCCCTCCAATTGGATTATCTGATCACAACACAGTTGTAGTTTCACCCACCCACATTGTGAAGAAAGCAAAACCTACATTCGTATATAAACGAGACCTTCGTCAGAGTAAGAAAGATGCCATGGGGAGATTTTTACAATCAATCCTTTGGCCTGAAATTTTTGCTCAATCATGACAAAGCTGCGAAGATATGGCGAATTTTTTTTATGACATTGTATCTATTGGTCTTGACCTCCTCATGCCAATTAAACGGATTAAGAAAATCTCTGCAGATGTTCCTTGGATGACCGATAAATTGAAAACATTTATAAAAAAAAGACAAGAAGCCTTTTTCAGTTACGGTCCAAAATCCAACTGCTTTAAATACTACCGAAATATTGTCAATCGTGAGAGAAAAGCGTGTAAATCAAAATACTATACGACCCAGGTTCACAGTAAAGAAAAAGATAACCCTAAGTGGAGTGAAATTAAACGCCTAGGAGGCATGAAATCAATGAATAGCTCCCTAATAAATTTGATAAATATCGCTGGTCTTGAAGATATATCGGAACAAGAATTAACAAACAGAATAAATATAGCCTTTCTTGAGCCCTTATCAGAATATCAACTATCTTCACCGTTAGATCGACTTAACTTAGAGGAAAACCCAGAATTCTTAGAAGTTTCTGAAGAAAGGGTTTTGTCACATCTACAAAAACTCAACTCTAGTAAAAGTGGTGGCCCTGACGAAGTGCCCAATTGGCTCTTGCGAGAGTATGCTGTAATCCTTGCCCTCCCAATTAGTTTACTCCTAAATGCATCCCACAAACAACAACGTCTACCTGCAATATGGAAACTTGCGAATGTTTCACCGCTGCCAAAAGTAAAAATAGTACAGGACCTGAAAAAAGAACTTAGGCCCATTTCATTAACACCTAATATTTCGAAGGTTGCAGAGCATTTCGTTGTTAATGATTATGTGAAACCAGCTGTTTTGAAGAAAATTGACCCCAATCAGTATGGAGCAATTCCGAAATCATCGACGATCTTTGCTCTTCTTAGTATGGTGCATAGCTGGACCTCCGGGCTTGACGGTACCGCTTCTACAACTAGAATCATTTTATTCGATTACCAAAAAGCTTTTGATCTAATTGATCATAGGATTTTGTTTAAGCAAAATTTAACAAAATGTAGCTAATTGATCATAGAACTTTTTCTTAAAAGCGCCTGGGTACGAGGCTGCTACAAGACACGAATAGCAGAGTGGACAGCTTCCGTATGATAAGCTTAAATAGTTAGTGTTGCGGTGCACATTGTACGAAAAAAAGCCCAAAGTGATAGCTCACAAACGCGCACATAAATAAAGCGTGAGTCTGTTCATATGGAATAAAATTTTTTCTTTCCACCTTAACTATGCATGCATTTAACAAACTTAGCCTAATTTCACCTAACCTGAGCTAATAGGGACCTTAAGCATGTAGGACGGCAACACGACGACGACGCCGATGAAAAGAAATGAATAATTAAACTCCCACGGGAGTTTTAGACGTGGTCCTCGCTCTGTTTACAACGGCAAATCACAGATTTTCACGCCTTGTATACAACGCCTGCAATTCAAGCCGAAACAAGTGCTACTTCAAATTGGTTCAGTAGAACTCTTCTCAACAATAAAGCCCATGTCTTCAACTTCTTAAACTGTATTAAATTCATACAATTGATAATACACGACAAGTTTTATTTACTATCATTTCTTTGAAGGAGTTTGTTTTGGCCGTCGTCGTCGTGTTGCCGTCCTACATGCTTAAGGTCCCTAATAATGCGCACGCGCGGATACAAAATTTGGAATTATGTTCAATGACGTTGTCAAATATCTGGTTGCTAATAATATGCAAACAATATTTCATTAATTACCACAATTATGCAAGTAAAATATATTAAATTTTAATCATTTATTTCATTATTTTTCGTCACCCAACTTACACGATTCAATTGAGGGCGTAATACTCTGTCGTGTATGTTAGAAGTAATCGTCTCTCGAAAATTTAGTCTTGAACATTGATCGCGAAATGGCTACTAAGTTTTGTTTTTGTGCACTGATGTTTCTGCTGTGCGCAATGGTCTTTGTCGCCCCACGAAAACGCAAACCACCGTCAAATGTTCAGTCCAATTCTAGGACTACTGATTGTCCTACGACAAAAGAACCGCTTGTCATACGTAGAAAGGAGATGTTGTTATTTCCTATAAAAGGTAAAAACTAAACTCAGCCAACATTATTTAAACTGTATAGCTGTATCAATTCTAAGCTGCTATCAAGCGAGAGCTCTATTAGAGACAATGTTTAATTCGGTTAGCCACTAGCGGTTTTTTTGCCTGACTTCATTATATTCTCCGGATCCTCGTGCGTCATAATTCATAAATTGATGCACTTCTTCTGATGCCGCTTCTTCCGCAAATATTTGTGTAAAACAAAGTGCATTATTTTGAAAGATATTCACTTCAGCTTTCAATTGATTTGCCTTTTTCCTGATCCATTAGTTGAACGTTTTTCCTGATCCATTAGTTGAACGTTTTTCCTGATCCATTAGTTGAACGACAATTTATATCAACATTTGCTTGAATTCTCCTAAGGTTACTCAATTATTACACAAATACGTCCAAATTGCCGAAAAGATGTTCCACCAATTTTTGGAATAAGATTTGCCTTATATAATAAGGAATCTAAGGATATTAGAAGGTCGCTTGAAGATGTGTTATCTGAGTAAAATATTGTTTTACTACGTTAAGATAAATTCATAACTTCGCTCCTACGTGTAATTTTTTAGTGTACTGTTCTTTTATCGAAATTGTCTTAATGGGAGTCTGTGGAGGCCTGTTGTTACCTGAAATTCAAGCTCATCGGCTGCTTGACAGTCGAATACTTTTCAAACTATTGCGGTTTCATAGTTTGTCACCTATCTGTTATTTTTATTTCAGTTAGAAATATGGGCATTTAATACACCATTTTATTGAAACCATTCAGACCGGCCCCATATAAAGTTATCATATATTCAACAGTCACTGGACTTGCTCTTGATTTGTTCGCGATAACTGGAATGTTTGTAATTTGGTAGTGTAATTGCCAAAACTAATAATGAAAGTAGATGTTCCTGCGCATGTAAATATTTCACTATATGCAGCGAACAAGCGTAGGCTACATCTCATTCCATTATACTCTTTACCCTTGAATTTTACAGTAAGTTTTGGCGGGAGGCCCGGACGTCGCCCTTCATGGAGCCAATCGATTTCTGAAAATTCGTGAGATTTTTTCCACTTTCATTAATCAATAAGAAAATAAAGGAAAGATCGCATTACTCTCTATATTTTATAAGTATCACACTCGCCTGAAATTTCGCTCTGATATACCTTTTACTCGATAATGTAACAAATATCATATTTGAGCAAAAATCTATAACAGAACATAATATTATGGCATGATACAGGATGCTGTAGAAATTTCTTTGTAACTTTTGAATAACAGGTAAGAAAAACAAAAGTTTGCCCATTTCAGACACCGGCGGCGTCTAACAGGTGGTAACACAGAAAAGATGTTTGCTGCGTTAAGAGGTCTGTTTATGGTTCTATCTAATTATAAATTATTTTGAAAGAATTGTGAACAATTTAACAATCTACCTAATAATATACAATCTACCTAATAATTTATGACGAATCGCACTGTGTCGATTTGAGTGCTTGTCCAAAATGACTGGTTGCTCACGCTTTATCGCGCCGCCGAGTTCAGTTTAATATCCTCTTTCGGTTGCCTGTTACCTGTCCGAATAATGGACACATAATTTAAAAGTTAGCCAACTCAAGCCTCGCCGCCTTTCCGTTTAACACTATCTGTGATCAAAACGTTAACAGAGAAGAGTCAACCGGAAAAGGAAGGGAAAACAGGGACAGGGACTGTAGTTGGCTTATATATAAAATTAAAATTGAGCTTTTAAATATTCTTCCCCAGAATTTTCTACTATAATGCGGGATGCTGAGTAGAAATATTAGTTCGTGGCTTCTGCCTGACAGGAAATAAAAAAAGCCATTTTTAACATCGGTGTCTAGCAGGTACACACAAAGGATGTTAATTTAAGGTTCTGTATATAAACGCTGACCAGAAATCTTGTCGGAAAGGATCGCCAAAATACATCAATACAACAATACAACTATTTTGTACAATAACAGCATGGACAAACGTATACGTGTGCCCACTGTCATTCAATTGTAATCTTTCTACAATATAGCCCATTATATTTAGAATTCAGTTACTAGACATTTCAACTTGGCAGAGCCATCTAATAGCATCCCAGGATCCGAATATATACCTGCAACCACTTTTTCGATCCAAATTAATTACAAAAATTATCAACATTTAATTTTTTATTCGCTTTGTTTCATTCTATATCTTACAATATTTTAACAGTGCTAACACATGGCATATGAGTTCTCTATATAATATTAGTTGTGTTCGTGTGAATATTGATACAAGCAACTTCCAAAATGATAAAAAACTATTTCAGTAATCGGTTACTGTGTGCAAATTCTGCACATTTTGGAAAATATATTTAGTATTGGTAATAGTATGGTTTCGAGACAATTTGGATATAACTTGCACTCGTGAGTTTTTTAAAGACCACAAAATAGCACGAGTGCTATTTGAGGTCTTTGTAAAACTCACGAGTGCATGTTATACCCAAATTTCACGAGAAATCATGCTATTACTTATTAATATTTCTGGACGGGACCGTCGAATATCAACCGTCAAAGGTTGATGATTTTGAGCGCTTCTATCTTTGGCGCCCCTCACCCAAAACGGACGAAACAAACCGCATTATTGGATAATGCCAAACAAATCGCTAAACACATTGTTTTACAGATCTCCGTGAGTTTCAACACCTTTGTAATCTGTTATTTATTATATCGTAAACTAATTATATATTCAATACCTTTGGTCGATTATAACTTCTGGTTTAAAAACACCGTTCTGCTAATACATCGTTTTATAGAGCTTTAAAAACAGTACATACTGACCAACGTTCAAAGAAAAACAATAAAAATTGACAAAGTTACGGCGAAATTTGAAATGTAGCGTACGGGTCAAACCGGACTTTCAGACAAAACAACCGGAAAAGGCCCAAAGACAAACAAAGACTGCTGCTATGGTTTTTTAAGTGACCGGAATGAATTTCCCAGGGTACAATACCCTACATAAGATCTTTTTGTCGGGACTGAAGCGCGTGGGCAAACCATATATAGTCAAACTACGGCAAGCGCGTGCACGCTGGGAAATAGCCGATAAATAAAAAACAATTCAAAATTTATTAACTTTGCCAATGAACATGCTATACATTTACATAATATATACACAAGACATAGACCTGGATATGGACATAGACATAGACAAGTGGCAAGGTGCACGCTACAGCTTTTGCCAATTACAGCGGTCCTATATAATGATAAACACATGCATTAACTAATAATAACACGATATTTCACGGGACAGATTACGAGACTTATTACAGGACAAACATATAGATTTCCATGTTCTTGGATCATCCACGTCAAATACAGTTTTCACAGCTACTTTATAGTACTGGAAAAGTCTACTTTTGAATTGACTTAGGCTGATGTTATTGCCTGTAAAATCGCTTGGCCGTGCATTCCTTAAACGAGTTGACCTATTTAAGTAGGATTTCTAGAATGTGGTGGTCTTGCATCTTGTTGTTCTAAACGACAAGTGGTCACTTGTTTCTCTTGTGTTGTGGGTGGGTGGTGATGGCAGCAACTGATTGTCATTGCTCACGAGTCCGTGGACTAGTTTGAAGAAAAACACCATATCCAAGAATTCATGCCAATAGGACAAAGGAATGAGATTCAAAAGTAGAAGTCTCTGGCTGTAGGTGGTATCACAACGGAAGGGTAGATCCAAAACGTACTTTGTCGCACGCCGTTGTAGCCTTTCCGTACGTTGGATTAGATTAATGTTTTGAGGTGCCCAGATTTGTGACCCATAGCATAGCTGAGAACGAACGAGAGTCAAATATAATGTGCGACGAACTGCGGTGTCTTTGATGTTGAATGTTGATCTTCGAACATGTCCTAGAGTCTTGGAGGCTTTGGCGCACTGGTAGTCAACATGTTTGGACCAAGTCAAGCCGGATGATGTTAAAATTCCTAGATCACGCTCACAGTCCATGCTTTCTATGATGGAATCATTTAGGGTATATGGGTAAACGATTTTGTTATGTTTTCGGGTGACTCTCAACACTTTACATTTGCTTGCATTGAACACCAGGTTCGCATTGGTAGAGCTTTCTTCGAAGCTTGACAGATCATTCTGTAGAGCGGACGCATCCGAGGTGGTGTTGATGGTCTTAAATATCTTCCTATCGTCAGCAAATGTAGCGATCTTCGAATTACTCACGGTGTAAGAGAGATGATTTTCATACAGCAAGAACAATAAAGGACCAAGAATGGAACATTGTGGTACTCCTGATGTTACTGGAAGAGGTTTTGATGTTTCACCAAGAACAGTTGTTTGTTGGTATCGATTAGTCAGATAATAGCCAAACCATTTAAGAATGCTCCCTCCAAACCCAAATTCACGAAGACGATGAAACAGCTTGGAAGTCATAAAAATTCCTTTGAAACAGACACAAAAACCCGTAAATTTAACGATATAATACAAGGGGGGTCGTATACTTCAATCCGAATATTTGTTATTGAAGTATACGACCCCATTGGCATAAGGGGGTCGTTAACTTCAATTGATCCGAGCAAACATCATAACTCATTAATAATTCATGCTTCTCAAACTCATTAATAATGCATGAGCAAAACACAAAGGAAATCACCACCGTATCGTTGACTTGATATCATGCCACGGTAATAAAAATCCATAAATGAACTCAACTTTCGCGTTGAATTTCTCTTTAAATACTGGTTTGTTTGAGAAGCTATATCTACACTCGAAGTCGTTTATTATAGTGATTTAAGAACACCTCAAAGTATGTTAAAAAACTCGGCTAGCGCCTTGTTTTTCAACACACTTCTCGGTGTTTCAAATCACTATAATAAACGCCTTCTCGTGAATGATATATTACTTCTAGTCGTAGTATCGAAGCGAAACTTTACATAATGAATGAACAGATAAAAAGATAAATTTCGACCATTAGAAGGCTGTGGTAAAATGGTCTTATTAAGAAGATATCAAAGATTGTTTGAGTTGAACTGGAGGTATGTTTGGGATTAAACTTTTAGTATTTTTGATTCTGTAATGTTTAGTCGGTAAAATAGCCCACTGTTCAAAAGCTTATTGTGTAAGGATCCCAATGGTGTTAATTTCATTGCCAGTAAATATTTTGCAAAGGAATTCGTACTCAAAGGGCTCTTGCGACAACATAATTAAAATGCGACCGACCAGAAAGAGTTAATAATGTGCATACAAATGTTGGAGACAATTATACTTTCAACTTACTAGCTTCGGGCCTTCGGCGAACCGTCCACTGATATAAAGTTTTCGCTCCATTTATTATTATCTGTATGACTTGCCAAGCATTTGAAAGTGAACTGAACAATGTGGATTTAAATTTCCGCCTTGTAAATAACTTTTGTGTCGTCATTTTCTTCCCGAAAATCCAAATTAAGTTTAGGCGAGCGGGCGCCATGTTGTTTTCTTTTGAACAATTTGCACAGAACCTAGCCCAAATTTGATTGGTTCTTAGTGATTACAGATTTTTACACTGTGAGTATTACGAAAAATTGCACTCTATTACAAGAAATTGCACTGTGATTACAGATTTTTTGCACTGCTGTTTGGGATTAACTGCATTGAAATCAACCAATCACAATCGAGTAATATTTTTATGTATATTATTATACTAGAAATACACCCATGCAGAATCCCTCGCCTATTTGAACTCAGGAATTATACTTCCCAAAATGTATTGTAACATGAAGTATTCAGTCAATCACTGTAACCATAGCAACACGCAACTTTTTACTTTTTTACTTTTAACTATTAAATTATTACTTGCCCCGCTATATAAAGTAGATGTGTTATTACGTATTCTTTTAGCTTTGGTTTGCTGTAAAATTCAGTCTTAGACATTTCACAAAAACGTCAAATACTTCTTTCTTCAAAATCAGATTTAAACTTGCTAAAATACTTTTTAGGGTTAATCGATATTGTAATAACCTTACATACGCCTTTGCAAATCCACAAAATAGAATATCCAAAATAGACACTTACACGTTTAAAACACTTCAAGATTTCAAAATCGTGTCCCTTCGTGCCGTGGCTCGGGGATCATAGCGCTGAACCCGGGTGTTTTTTGTTAGCCACTCGCTCCGAATGACCAGTCGCGTATAAACACCATTGAAATTCGTGTCGGTAGAGAAAGCTAGCTCGGCTAGCGGACTGGGGCCGGTTGCATGAGAGGTCATGGATAAGTTGTATCCGGTAGATAAATCTTCTATTCGATGGACAGTTATCCGTTCGATAAAAATGTGTTGCACGAAGCACGAATAGCAGAGTGAACAGCTTCCGTCGGATAAGCTTAAATATTACTGAAAAAAATCGAATTTACCTGAAATTTCTTACCTTCATGTACTTCTGCCGTTGCCAGGCATTTGTGAACCATAATACTATTCCAATTAACTTGCTATATACAGTTTTCCGTTGTTAGTTGGAATGCTCTTTTCAGTCTTTGCTCAACTAGTAGTCTTTATAGTAAATATTTATAGTGTGGTGACTGGTGTTTTTACTAATAACTTTTCGACATTTCATATGTTTGTTTATTGATGCGAATAAAAAGGCTGAGACAATCCAACCATCGAGTTTATCCGCTCCATAGTCGATTTAAACTACTTCGGGAACTCGAATACGTTTATCGAACAGATAGTAAATTTTATCAGCACGATAACGCTATCCAAGCTTATGGTAGCTGCACGGCGATTTTACTCCGAATAAAACTTATCCTTTGGATAGCGATTCATCCACCGGATAGCGTCTTATCCACCTTCCGTACAACCGGCCGGCCCCAGGTCTGCATAAACGCTCCATTACATAAAGGAAAGGAAAAGTTTAAAATTCAGTTGCTGATACACTCCTTATCTTTTCACCTAGGATATCGTCTGGATAAGTGTACCTACATTGAGAAACGTGTTGACAGTATAATGGACTGTGCTCAGTTGTGTCTGCGAGAGAATGGTAAATGTAGATCAATAAATTTTGAAAAAACACGAAAGAGTGGTGGATACAAATGCCAGTTAAACAACTCTACAAAAGAAAATCATGTTCAAACGTTTCTGAAAAATTCCGCTTATAACTATCTTGAGCCAAAAGCGGTATGTAGTTTATAATTTTAATTGTATTACATTCTAAAAGTCAGCCATTGTGTAAATTTACACATCAAACGTGTTTGCAGCTACACATATTTTAAAAATGGTTGTAAAATCACACATATTAAGCAATTTGGAAACATGGACGCCAGGATGTATAATTGTGCGGCATACCCTTGTGTTATACCGTATGTTATTTTACACACCGTTTTGGCAAAAGCAACCCTAGGAAACTACACACAAAAATCTACAAAAACGTGCTCAACCTCGACTGCGGTGGACATACAGGAAATCATTGGGCGTCATCCTATCATCCAGAGCGAACAAGTTAAAAATAAACGGAAATAGAGTTTTATGACACCCAGTTTGATATAAACTCCTCTCTGTTTTTGTCCCGTTATTAATTAAGGTTTTTTAAACTTCGGTAGATGTACATGGTCACTCCAGTCATACATGGAGTTGATACTGTTTACAGCCTTCTCAATTTGGTTGACTAAAATCCAATAATTTATTAAGTAAGTAAGCCACGAACCATCAATCTCACAAAACCCCGGTTGTCTTACGCAAAAGCCCGGTTATCCGCTATATCAATAGTGATCAAAAGAGGGCAAATCTCAAACTTTACCTTAATGATTGGTCGAAGCCTGTTGCTTTAGTATTTAGATTCACACACTGTCTGATAAATTGGAGAATACTTCAGCCTTAGGTCTTGCCTTAAATATTTCTTTCAATTCCAGATCACGTTCAATGATTATGCAGTTTCGATGAAAGATATCAACATGTTCAGAGATCAAGAGTTATAATATTCACATTTAATTCTGTGGGCAAAACTTGTAAATTGTAATGCACTTTATGTAGTAGCATGGATTCCTGCATGGATGATAGTATACATTTATTTCATTTCTAAAGCTAGGGCTACTCAGGGATTGTATATAAATCTATACTAGAAATACACTCATGCAGAATCCCCTCGCCTATTCGAACTCAGGAATTATACTTCCCAAAATTTATTGTAACATGAAGTATTTAGACAGTCACTATAACCATAGCAACACGCAACTTTTTATTTTTTGTACAAAATGGTAAAATAGTGATATAAATATTTGTACTTTTAACTATAAAATTATGAATCGCCCCACTATATAAAGTAGATGTGTTATTACCTATTCTTTTAGCTTTGATTTGCTGTAAAATTCAACCTTAGACATTTCACAAAAACGTCAAAAATGTTCAGAAAACTTCAACTGTTTTTGACAGTATATCTTTTTAAATTTATCTTTAAAATGAAGTTTTTGACATTACTTTGTTCCTTCAAAATTAAATTTAAACTTGCTAAAATACCTTTTAGGTTTAATCGATATTGTAATAACCTCACAGAGTGACATACGCTTTTGCAAATCCACAAACTAAAATATGAAAAATAGACACTTACCCGATTAAAACACTTCAAAAGTGTATTTTTTCAGCCATTCGACTCCTCGTTTATCTTGTTTTGAAGACTCTGTTCATCGGTATGTTTTTCCAGTAGCCCGAGTATTAAAAATCATTTTTGATGAATAACAAAATCTTTATCCTTAAATCTTTTAAATATGTTATCCGTATGTTTCTCTCGACCTGAATTCGCGCATGCGTATAATGTACAAAACCCTGAACCGTCCATGACATCGCGGCGGACGACTTTGGATTCCACTGTGTTTTCACATACCCGGGTGTAAATATCCGAGCGGAATTATTACCCTCGCACGGCGCTTCGCGCCGGCTCGGGGACAAGCACATTAAGTCAAGTATTTATGCAAATTATATATACATGCCCTAATTGCACATTCAGTTCTTTTCAGCTGGGGAAAGCAAGAACATTTTAGTGAATATCTAGTCTCATCCAAATTAAACCAAAATTTTATCGGTTTCTGCTTAGTTTATGGGCGTTAACGTTACCTCTACAAATTGACGTAATAAAATCTATGTTTACTTTTTATTTATCGTGCTAAACGTCAAACACGCATGCGCACGCACACAGGTATATAAAAACACAACATTTTAAATTGGTGGAGGTAATTAAGGGACCGATTACATGGAGCATTTTCAACCGCGGGGCTGAATTCAGTCCTGTTGACCGGGTTGAAATTTCAGCTCTGCCTTACTATAAAACCCTAACAAAATATAATGCGTGATTACATGACAAATTTTTCAGCCCAGGGATGAGTTCAACACCGGGGTTGAAATTTCAGCACGGCTTGAGCTACCCGATATGAAATCTCGGGTAAAAAATTTGCCATGTAATCGTTTTACCCCAGGGCGGAAGTTATTCGAGCATGCGTTGTAGTTACTATTTACGATGCATGACGAATTTGAATATTATGAACGTGAAATTGAAAGCTCAGAAATTGTCGTAAATCGAACAAAAGGATTTCGTTGAGACAAACACAACAAAGTTAACAACTTAATACGCTGCTTGGCCAGTTATAGAAGTCAAATGTAGTATAATAATTGTGATTTTAATCTTTGTAAAGTGAAAGAAATTTAGGCCGTACGATGCTCCATATAATCGGCCCCTAATATAAATCTTTATGCTTTTGATGCAAATCACATATATATAAATTATGGAATCCTTGATTCATAATCCATGTGTGAAATAGACCACAATTCATATGTGAAATTAACAGTATATGAAACAGAATCGCACTTGAAATAAATATTAATATGTGAAATTTGCTTATCAAACCACATTATTAAATCCTTATTCAAATGTAAAATGTTCATGTATGATATTAATCACTTAATATGAAATTAATTACCATGCGTTAAATTTACAGTATGTAAAGTTAAATCTTCTGGTTGTAGGATTACATTGTATCTCCCCTCCGGCCCCCATTCAATATTGCTTTCTCGCATTTTTACTGCATGTTAGAGTGTGTTTGTCCTCGCAGCCAAATTATTAAAATTGAAATAAAATCAACATTAAATGGGAGGAAGGCATTAAAAAGGCACAGAAAAGGACTCATCATTCTACAGGTTTTGGTCAAGGTTGTAGCTGTCAGGACTTAAACTCCTACGAGTATCAGAACGTGAGCAATTTCATCATCAATTGTTAATGATTTCGTTAAAAATAGTGATTCGGATGCAGAGACTCATTGCGCTAGACAGTCTCTTTACACTTTATGTTAATCCATCTTCAATAAACATTTAAAACTGTCAGTAGAAGTGTATATTGTCAGGGAAGTGGGAAAGCCTTTGACACTGCATTTCAAAACATTCGCAGGCAAGTACTTAAAACCTATACTTCATGTACATGTATAAGACTGTCCTTAATCCAACCTAAAACCTACCTCAAAAGTCTCTCGAGCACAATAATAGGCATACATGAATAGCCCTCGTACTCTTTTCTCCGAATATGAAATCCCTACCAAAGCCTTTGACACTGCAATTCAAAACATTCGCAGGCAAGTACTTTATATACGCTTAAAACCTATACTTCATGTACATGTATAAGACTGTCCTTAATCCAACCTAAAACCTACTTCAAAAGTCTCTCGAGCACAATAATAGGCATACATGAATAGCCCTCGTACTCTTTTCTCCGAATATGAAATCCCTACCAAAGCCTTTGACACTGCAATTCAAAACATTCGCAGGCAAGTACTTTATATACGCTTAAAACCTATACTTCATGTACATGTAAGACTGTCCTTAATCCAACCTAAAACCTATCTCAAAAGTCTCTCGGGCACAATAATAGGCATACATGAATAGCCCTCGTACTCTTTTCTCCGAATATGAAATCCCTACCGACGAAATTGAATCGATGGATACATATACGTAGTATATATTCCAACTCTTCTGATCCAATCGAGCGTCTCCTAATTTCCGTATGCTAATTCCTGAATTTTAGAGAATCTTGTTTATCTTGGAACAAGTCGGCTATTAAATTGACAAATTATCTCTAAAGATGGAAGTAAGTCGCATTTTACCAGCATAATAATATAGATGAAAAAATTACTCAATTGTGATTGGCTAAGAGCAGTGCAATTATTTTTGAAATTGCACACTGTGTAATTACAGCGGTGCAAATTAACAAAACAAGATCAGAGCCTGGAAACGAGGCAAGAAAAATCAACAAGGCGGCGGATATTAACAGTCCGTCGGACTCGTGCAATTTTGATCGTCTTTGAAAAACTCACTCGTGCATGTTTTTTCCAAATTCCACTCGAAACCATACTATTACGTATACTAATAATATAGATGAAAAAATTACTCAATTCTGATTGGCTAAGAGCAGTGCAATTATTTTTGTAATTGCACACTGTGCAATTACAGCAGTGCAAATTAACAAAACAAGATCAGAGCCTGGAAACGAGGCAAGAAAAATCAACATGGCGGCGGATATTAGCAATGTAATACAATGTAATTCACTTTTTGACGACTTTTTCTTCACTTTGAATGGAAAATCGTACGTGAATACAACAATTTAAGTTCAAGGAGCACATAGACTGAAAAAGTTTGCTAACAAGCAACGAAAACAATGCTTAAACGGCGTAGGTGCACAAGTGTTATCAAAGCGCGTAATTTTTTCATGTATATTATTAATAAGTAATAGTATGGTTTCTCGTGAAATTTGGAAAAACAAACACTCGTGAGTTTTCAAAGACATCAAATTGCCTTTGAATCGTCTTTGAAAAACTCACTCGTGCATGTTTTTTCCAAATTGCACTCGAAATCATACTATTACCTATACGTAAAGCACTATATAAAATAGCTCAAGGAATCACCTTTAAAAAACAAAAATTAACACGCGCGACTATTGAAACTTTGTAAAAAATTCCAACTACATTGGAAGTGAAATATAATTGTCAAACACATTCTACAGGAAAAATTGAATGCTTCGAAGTAATCAACAGTGTAATTGCCCATCTCAAACTTCCTTTCATGATGGTATTTACCGTTTTATTTTATTTTATTTTCAGCGTCATGATTAATCAATAAATTATGAAATTATGAAATCTCCCGATTTTCGGTTGCCTATGGTTGGCAAAATGTGTAACAAGGAAAATCGCGTTAATCATGCATGTAATGAGATAACCTGTAAATATCCGAGGCAAATCCGTGAACCGTTCACAATAATCGAGCCGCTGTCGCAAAAGCGATAATCATTGTCCTAATCATTGTTCCATTAACACCTAACAATTTTTACCAGAAATTGCCAAAATATGTGTACTGGGACTGGCATCTCACCAAGTATCTCATTGACTGCTAACAATTGGCTTTAATTTTCGCCGAAAACGATTACTTACAGATCGTCGATAAGATCTTCTGGAATCGAAACAGATCACGTAAATTCAAGACATATGCAGTTACCTCTGCGCGATCAAAATCTTTGCATTTGATAAAAAGTTTATATTTGAACACAAGGCCGGCGAGACAAAGTCACGGGGCCACGGCGTACTGATGAATGCGGGGCCCCTTCACTCCCTCAATCTTGCACTCTTGCGCTTTGGTTTGCTCCGTCCTCATTCAACGCTCACAAGGGAGATGAACGTTGTGTAGTTTTCTGGCCCCACGCACTCTTGTCCGGCAAATTCTTGGAAAATTACTTTCCTATATATTATATTTCGGGCGCTTGTTATCCTAGGACAAAAAACTTTAGAATAATTGTCTATACCATTATTCATTATGTTTGGCGGACATGTTATGGTATAATATATTCAATAAATAGGCTCGCATAAAAGCTTGACAAGACGCACAATCATCCTTACCCAACTTTTCCCGGTCCCTTTGAACAGCCCGGGCACGTACCCGCCCTTACGAAAATTTCACATATCATTTTCACATGTAAAATTATGTGTGGAATTGGAACATTTCATATGTGAAAATGCACATTTTATTTTCACAGGTGAAAGTAAAGGTTCATATGTGAAAAATTATTTCACATGTGGAATTGGAACGGTGATGTGAAAAGGCATTTTCACATGTGAAATTATATGTGAAATTTCCGTAAGTGCGGTATTTTGCCCCCTCTGATCCCTCTCGCCGGCCATATCTGAACAATTAAGCAAACGAACTAGCCAAAGGTTATTCGCCCCTTTATTGAGCGTTATTCATTACAATAGAATCATTAAAGTGGAATTAAGTATAAATGCATAAGCACTTTCACGGAAAGATGTGCAAGTTGGGAAAAGGTGTTTAAATAATAATCACTTGGTGCATACAGCGCATGTATTTATAAGCTCAGCACCTTGTACATACGGGGCACATGGCAGGGAACCACAGTGACTCTCAACAACATACCACAAAGCCCCGTCCTAATTCGATTGAGTTCCCAACGTAGAGTCTGGCGCAGAATCAACACAAATATATTTACTTCGTTTATGGCCGAGGTGTTCAGACATTAGGTAACCTTTGTACTCTAGGATCCAATCCTTTCGAGAGACGCCACGTGACTCTGCAAAGCACATGGTGCTTCATGATCGTGAAGATTCTTTGGGAAGAGAGGTGCGTGTGGATTCGTGTCGTATTCAAGGTATAGGAATAACCTTGGTTACCATTCATAGTTTGGTTTTAGAGGCATACAGAAATAGTTTGAACCACCACCGACATTAGAATAGTGAGATTCACCCATTACACCTATAAAGGAAAATAATTGTTGTGCACAAAAAATCAGAGGACCACGGTGAGACACGGAATTTCAAAATTCTGCGAGATGGCGTCTCTGCAAATATTCTCCAAATTTCAGAGATTGTTGATTGATTTTGATTCCTGGGAACCATTCCCCAGAACCTCTTAGAGTTTTTTCACTTCCCGCTCTCAGTTTTTCCCACCGGGTATGCAGCTATTGAAATCTGTAGAAACGTCGTCATACTGACGGTGCCTTTATATATATATATATATATATAGTGGTTTTCTTTAATTTCTTTCTTTAGACATAACTGTGTCTGTCCTTATCTTTTATATTGCCAAACCACTGAATAACTTGTTTTGTATTCCTCCATTGATTTAAATTTGGATTAATTAATCGGCATTTTGGATTGTTTTCGAAATTTTCTTTGTGATCTTTTAAAGATATAAATGCTTCGCGTTTTTTCCACAAAATTTTCGAGCAGTTTGACCTAAAAATTACCGCCGAATCAAATTTACGCATTGTAAACTTTTTAGATGTAACTTTCGACCTTAACAATGGAAAACATAGGCCCTATAGGAAGCCCAATGACGATCCACTATACATAAATATGCACTCTAATCACCCACCGAGCATCACAAGGCAACTACCTGCATCAATTAACAAGCGCATCGCACTGCTTTCATCAGATGAGCAAACTTTTCAGGAATCTGCACCCATATATCAGAACGCACTTAGGCATAGCAACTTTAATCATGAACTTAGCTACACTCAGCACACACCGCAAAAACAACGCAGGAATAGGCAACGCAACATCATTTGGTTCAACCCACCATTTAGAAAGAGTGTTAGCACAAACATGGGACGTAATTTCCTTAGTCTAATTGACAAGCATTTTCCACCGCACCACAAGCTACATAAAATTTTTAACAGAAATACAGTTAAAGTAAGCTATAGCTGCATGAACAATATTAAGTCAGTAATCACTAAACACAATGCACGCATATCTAGAAATAACAAGCCACAGGAGAGGGACACTACCAATTGCAGTTGTAGAAAAATCACCATTTGCCCGCTTCAAAAACAATGCATGACTAGGGACATAGTATACAAAGCAACAGTCACAGTAAGCAACACAAACACGATCAAAAATTACATTGGCATGACTGCAACCACATTCAAAGAGCGATTGGCCAACCACACTAAATCTTTTCAGCATAAAAAGCATGCAAATGACACGGAACTTTCGAAATATATTTGGACATTGAAAGAAAACAATAAGGATTTCAGTATTAATTGGCAAATTTTAAAACATTCTATTTCGTATACGGGAGGATCAAAACGATGCAATTTATGTTTAGAAGAAAAATTTTGTATTTTGAAAGAAAAAAACAAGGATTGTTTACTCAACAAAAGAGCTGAAATAATTTCACGATGTCGTCATCGTAATAAATTTCGCGTAAACAACGCAAACAAAGCCATGCATGCACACATTGTCTCCCACACACCCTCCCACGCCCCGGCAGAAAGCATATAAGCGGTCATTTCTTTCGATACTTGTAAACTGCCTGATGATTCTTTTACAGATGAAACAGCCTGTTGCAGACAAGTTTTGAGGTAAGCGAAAATCTATATATATATATATATTCGCTTACCTCAAAACTTGTCTGCCTTTTGGAGGTAAAATGAGCAATCTAATTTGCTCTAACTATATGTTGTCGAGCACTCTTTGCGTTTCGTAGACCTAAACCTACACGTATATATATATATATATATGTCGATATTTTTGTAAGTGTTTGTTTCACTCTCTGTGTTCTATTAGAAAAGCATCATCCGATTAATTCCTTGATTTAGGATAGAATGAATACGATCTAGTGAAACAAACACTAAATACCATACTATATATAAATATATATATGCTCCTTCACTTGTGTTGTTGAGCACTCTGTGAGGTTAATTGGTGGCTATAAGCGATAAATGCAAAAGCTCACTTCCCTTGTGGTCGTTTGAGCACTCTGGCCCCAAGACACTTCACGCATGTCTGGATGCGCATGTGTCTGAGTATTGTACCACATGTGCTTGGTGAGGGCAAGAGTATGGTGTATAAATACGAAGTCACTCACATCTAGACTGCGTTACAAGCTGCACTGACGAGCCGTTGAACGGCGAAACATGCATGTCTGCAGATTTGACTATATATATATATATATAAAGATTTTCGCTAACCTCAAAACTGGTCTGCAACAGGCTGTTATATATATATATAATATTGTTTTCGTTATATAATAATAATAACTTCGTAATAGATAAAAGAGTGCTCAATGCTGAGAATATTCAGCGGGGCTAGATGCCTAGTAAAATTTGTTGAGTAGTTGAACCAATGAAATATTGGTCAAATATGTGAATCTGAGACAACCAATTCAAATTGGTTATTATTACCAATCTGTTTTTACAATATATATATTTGGTTTTCGAAAGTAATTAGGTAATACAGATTTCCCTAATAATAGGAACTTACAAATATATGTCAGAATATCACAAAAGGTAACCTGATAACTTAGCATCAGAGATCTGCGTATGTCAAAATAACCGTTACAAAAATTTTGAAGCGGTAGGCATTTCCTCCTCTCCCCCCTTCCTGAAATAGCATAATTGCCCTTATTCAGTAATGTCGGAATTCTATTGTTTTGTATTGTTTTATTCTCTGGACGGGTAACAGTGGGTTATATACGCAGTGTATTTTGAGGTCTAATTACCGTTTCATCCAGATCGATAAAATGCCTGAATTCTGAAACGTTGCAGGAGTCCAGTGTGGATATAAATAGCTAGTAACTGTAATACACTGTCATTAATTTGTATTACAACTTCGTCCGACATCAGCCTCATGAACTCATCCTAGTTAGTGAATGCAACTACGCTAGAAACGTTTCAAAATCTTTTAATCTACTCGAAGTAGATCCAACAGAAACACGAAGAAGATTATACATGGATCGTGCCATAGAAAAGTTTACCAAATATGAGGCCTCGTATACTATAATATGGTTCTTTCGAAAATGAAACTTGCTGTACCTGGAACAATGCTCTCACGTCCATCTCGACCTATAGAAACAAAATGTAGGATAAGAATGATAAAAATCAAATTGGAACGGAGTTTCCCCTCCTGTGGTCTAGTTGTCATAAGGCGACAATATTTCAGTTCTGAGAAGGTGAGCTGATTTTTGTCCTGGATTATGCGTAAATTATTATTATGCGTATTACCTTTCGAGGTACGTTTCACACTTAATGATTGAATTATTTTAATAAAAAATTAATGTTATTATGATGTCATCATTATCGTTGTTATGTAATGATGTCTATTATTGTTGTATGTAAATTTTGTAAATCATTGTAAGATGCAGGACCACACTGAAAAACACGTCAGTGATGTGGGTATCCTGGTTGAATATAAATATTATTATTATTAAATAAAAATGATTGACGCCCTACTAAATGTCATGTACTTTGTTTGGATTCTCCTGTTTTCTATTAAAAAGAGAGTTAAGACGGCCGGCCTAGCTTGAAAAAAGTGGATTCCTTTATTTGTCACAAGTATAAAACTAGGCAAAATGTCTTAGGATAGTGTTCCTAAACGCGTCAATTAAGCAGTATCTGTTGCAAACCAGTGGTTGCCAACACTCTTGTTAGACTTGCAACTAAAAGCCATGAGGCATGAACAAGTCGTTTATCAAAGCTATAATTACAAGCAGTGGATGTTCACTCCTTCGAACCTTCAAATCCCGTTTTCCAATGTTATGAAGCCAAAACAACCGGAATTTTGTGCTCAAAATACTTCTCGTGTACTTCTATATCCATGTGATAAGAAACGATCCTATCTCCAACTCTCACTGTTGCCATCCGACTCACTTCATAGGGCAGTGGTGACAACTGTTTATACTCCTTCTTGTTGATATCGTACAATACGACTTTGCTGAGACTCCTTGGTTACCGCCAGACGTACTTTCACCAACAATCAACAAATGATCGTCAAATATCTCTGTGCTGTGAAACTGTCTTGGTTCGGGCATTCTTAACAAGGACTTGACAGTATAGGGAGGGACAAGCTGGACTTCATATATACATTCAGATACCGCATTTCCATCATAACCGCCAATGACTATCAACTGATCGTTATACAACACACAGCTGTGGCATCCCAACTTAACAGGTAGTTTAACAGGACAGTCACTCCAGTGTGTTGAGAGATCGGGGTTTGGTTCAATAATCATTGTAATCATATTATCGACATAGCCACCCCAACCAACACGGTGTCCTCCAGCAATTGTCATGTGATTGTTGTAAACAAACGAAGTCGTTCCCCAAACCCACTTTGGCATGGATTGCAATGGCGGCCATGTTCTTTGACGCCAGTTAAACATCTCCGTCTCTACAGACTCCTGGCCCTCTATCTCCTACACCTCCAGCAACAATTGCACTTGCCTTATTACCACTTGCTGTATTTCTTACTTCTATTGTGTTGTCTTCTTTCATATTCTCCATCTTGATTCGTTCGATCAAAACATTAAATTAAAGCTGCTTTTGATCCTTTCACTTTATTATCCTGTTTAGGAGCGTCGTTTTCAGACAGGAATTTGCTGGCATGAAATAGAATATTTAATGATAATGTATTGTGACCAAAGCCAAAGGTCATCACCTGCTATTTATACTAAAAATCTCCCCAGATAAGATATATACCAAGAAAAATATATCTTAAAGGGAACATGCAACGTCAGAACACCTGTGCAGAATATATCAGTTCAGATTACCTCGTGTTACTAATTAAAATGTCAATCCAAGTATGTAGTTTGAAAGTTATTAAAGTTATTACATTACATAGTTCCTCGTCAATACAATTTGTAACGAGATATTCTTTATGGCCAATGTAGAATAGTTCAATTTCGTGCATTATTATATAGTAAAAGGTTTACATGAGTACTTGAAAATGTAGTAAACATATTGTGCTGTTTACATTGGTACTGTGCCCAGTAATCGAGTGCTGACTTGACACAGTAAGTGTTGGCACAGCAATAATTTAATTATTGTATAATGTTTTGTGATATCATTTGTTGCAGTTGTTAGAATCATTGCCATACACTGTTACTATATATTTACTGTTTTTATTATTATATAATTTTCAATTTTTAAGTCATGCATGTATATGCATCATCTATTTAGATGTACATTTGCGGCCAAATTGGCATTGATTGCTATCATTGGTGACCAAGTTGGACAGTTGGCCAAGTGTATTTAGAATTCAATGAATTTACTTAGTCCCAAATATATCAACCTTTAACTAAATATGATAATTATATTTTAATCCAACCATTAAGATTGCCATTTTATGTACAACAATTTTACTCATTATAAGGAGATACAATTGTATAAACATTCACTAATGGATAACAGACCAGGTTATATAAGAAGGGCTTGACCACTATATCACAGAATAGGAAATGACCAGAAAGGCCACTCAGCAGTGCAACGTGACACCCTATTTTTATGCAGTTATCTGGCCAGAATAGTGGCGGACCAACCAGTTCAGCGTGTTTACTGGTCAGAAAATGCAATTGACTGGCTAGAATAATTGTAATGAACATGTGTCATGCGACATGCGACATGCGCAGCGTCAAAAATTCAAAGGTTCGGCCTCAAGTGGCCCTTCTAGTCATTTCCTATTCTATGACTATATCATGTCATGGTGTTCATTGTAGCAATATCGATTATGTGAGGCAGCACAGGTACATGTCATACACATAAGATAGGTAGAACGATCACAGACTTACCAGGCTTTGAATGTATTTATATACAAATCAAATCATATACAGCTATTTTAATTAAGGTTGTCGCATGCAAAAGTCAAATGTACAATCCAAACACGAACAACAAGAACGGTATGCATAATATTGATCGGTTACAAAAATATTTTATTGTATATGTCCCAAAAAGTTTATATCTGCTGCTGGTTGCACTGATTATACTTTTTAGACGACAAAATATTGATTAACAGGGGAAATAAGGTACGAGTGTTTTTCGAACTTGGAAAGGTCAGCAAGGGCTTTCCTCAGAAACTTTTCAGGGGGGTGTAAGGTGCTTTCAAACGACTGCCAAAAGAACTTGTACCGACTACAAAAAATGGGGGGGGGTTAAAAAATTTTTCCGGACTATACAGATGATAAGATAAATTATTTTGTTTAAGCCTATAAATTTACTTTTTAAAAACAAAAATTTCGTTTTTCTAATCCTGGTTGTACGGACACAATTTTCGTTTTATGTGTTAGCCATCCAAAATATTTATTTTTGCCGACTCAAATCTCACTTCTGCCGACTGAATCTCCAAATAGAATTTCTGGGGTGGTGTGACACCCCCCAAACCCCCCCGTAGGGACGGCCCTGAGGTCAGCACTGAAGTCAAGGGCTTTTTTATGAGGGAACCATTCATACATGCATTGGCGTAGAGGAAATTCATCAACAAAGTAAGAAACAAAAAATCCGCTCAATTACCTTTTTCGAATATTGGCAAGTAAAATAAAAATAATATTTAATTATTTTTTTTTAAATACATGCAACATCGGTTTGAATACTTCTTGGCTCGAACCAAGTGCTTGTTGAGAGAGCTACAGTAAGGATACAACAGAAAACTTATTGAAAGTTTTGCGTGCAGGGAAAATGGGCAGTCAACTATAAAAGAAGAAAGAAATGAAAAAAAAGAAAAACATTAAAGGAATGTTTGTTCAACAGTGACTGGACAAAGATACTATTATGTTGAAAAGTTCTCGGCTTGTAGATGTAAATCTTGAGCTATGGACATATAGAACTATTGACATATTCTAAACCTGACCAAGAACAAATCTAATGACTATATAGTTACGTTTCGAATTCTCATCTACAGAAAACTTTCAACATTCTCGTGTTTTGAGCGAGATACTCAAAATCTAGACTTTCTTTTAGCCAGATATTACTAGATCTTGTTTCCTTAAAAAAATTTGCCCCATGAGGTAATTGTGGCATAATAAAATCAGTGCATGGAACTGGATTAAAGTGTCACCTGCTGAGCGATGTGAATTAGTGCTCTCAAACTTGAAAAATTTAACGAACGTTTTAAAGTTTGTCGCAACTGCGAAGAAGAAATGGCGAATGAATAAATACCTCATGTATGTAATAAAAATCGGCCAAATTCGCAGACAATCTTCACTAAAATTAAATATTTCGGGTTTATATTAAAATTTGACCTTTTATCCTTTCCTGATCCTCTCAACATGATCAATAATATTGAATTATTAAGCGTTGAAAAGCCTTCTAAGCTGAAAAAATGCTAAATTTATCGATTTTAGGGACAGGTCATAAAGCATCTATAATCCAGGAGTGAAGGGAATGTTGATGGGGAATGAAAATGTTGCCTCATTTGTTGGGGCATGAAATATTTTAACAACAGATCTCTAAAAACAAAAAATCTATACCTCTATTATATGTAAAATCTAAATTGATCTGGAATGTTTTTATTTATCCCCTGGGCCAAAGGCAGAGAGTCATCAGGAAATTAGAACCATGCTCAAAATATGTGATAAAATGCAGCTGTAATTTATGATAACCAATATTTTCTGGTCATGATGGACACCATAATCTCTGTCATTTGCATACAATAAAGTTGGTTATCGTTGACATAATTGTAAGTTCTTGGGAACGTTTATGCTTCTATCTGCTATATCCTGAAAAGTACTATAGGATACTTTGAGTACATAGAGATGGCTCGGGCTCAAGCCCAAACATTTAGAGAAACTTATCATTTCAGTCAGAGACAACAGACTTATACAAAATATTGACATAATAGTAGACTATGAATTAAAAATTTTCATAAACCTATCAACAATTGCCAGGGTGTGAGTGTCATTCATATTCACCATATTCAGCCACAGAAACTTAATTGTTCATGCTCCTTTGTTAAGAGGGGTAACAAATATTTTAGAAATATTTTAATGGTGTAAGAAATTTTTTCTTTAGGTTTGGGTGGGGTGTCAAATATTTTTAAAAAGTCAAGGTTTACCCTCCACCCCGGGGTTGTAGATACTTCATGACCAGTCCTTTAGGTGCACTTATCAAAGAATTGACTATATATTTTAGAAGAGGGTTAAACTGCTGGTATATTATTAATATAATTGCAAACAAACAAAAAATGCATTATAGTAGCCTTGAAACGGCGGTGAGGAATGTACTAAGGTATAGCTTCGCGAAGTAGCACTTGTATTAGCACTTGTGATTATATAGTAGGCAAGCTTCTTCTCTTACTTTTAAATCGACAATTGTTCCTTTCAGTAGTAACCTTTTATGCTGCATTTATAGAATGATAAATATGGGTCAAAAAGGCATGCAAGCACGCGCAAGGAGACTATAATTTTATCTTTGCAAAGCTAAGCCACAATTTCAATAAGACTATAAAGCATTAAGTTCATTAATAAACAACGCTTATGGAATATTGAGGCGTCTTGAGTTTTTAAAAAGTGTTTAAACACTATATAATTATGCATATTTGCAGTACAAATTTCACTAAACACGACCATAACCTGTTTTTGTTTATTAGAAAATGTATTTTCTACAGATATAGAACAGTAACGTACAGTAATGCATTAAACTATTTGTTAGACCTAAATTACCAGAGAATGAATGAGTTTGTATGAGACGTAAATCAAGCAAAGTTCACGAAGTAAAATTCAGCCTTGATGCAAGTGAACCCATGGTTGTCTGCTTCAGCGTAACCGTACAGATCTTCTCCATACCAGGCTCTCATCTGTTGACCATGATATATATACCTTGTACCAACATCTGAGAAGACAAGCTGAGGTGAATTCTGATTATATCCGGGCAGGTTATACCATCCACCTGACTGATAAGGCTTTGTTAACACAGGCGAGGGGTACATAACAACGTTGAATACATCGGTGACGTACATGTTGGTGCGGTGATTAGAAGAACATCCCCAATTTGTGTTTGCAGAAAGAACACATCCAAGTTTTCCACTCTTGTGAGTCATCCTGAAAGCACTCACAAAGCCAGGGCTACCGCTGTATGTAAGGAACAGAAATTTGTTGTTTCTAGCACCAATACAGCCATGTCCAATAGTTCTCCACCCTCCTAGATACCAATTAAATATAGGAATATAAACAAAACATAATACAAAACAGGAGCACATTGTGCACTCGAGAATTGAAAAGCAAAGCAAACGAATTACATGTATCTTGTTCCTCCATTACGCAGCAGCGAGTAAATAGATCGATGTTAATATAATTACTAAATTTTGAAATAAAATAGCCTTATCTATCTTGGATAGCTTTTATTACTCTATATTTGTGACACAATGCCTTGTTAGCCCTGACGTATAATTGAGCAATTAGAAAAATATTTGAAAGCTTAATATTACGATATTCTGGTAATATAATTGAGATATACCTCCACATGCTGCTGCATGGACAAGGCAAAGCAATAGGAAGATTTTCCTCAACATTTCTCTTGTGGAATTTTATCTGCTATATGCGACGTTATCAACTGCTTAATGTTCTGTTTTTGTTGTCTCCTTGTAGCTTGCTAGCCAAGGTATCATACTAAACGTCCCCGTAGGTACACTGACGATGTCTTATAGACTCCTGATATGGTGACGTAATGTTCAAAAACGACGGCATATTGAAAAACAGGGGCAGGGTCTGTTTCGAAACAAAGGGAAGCAGAGGAAATCTATCAATATAGTAAAAAAACAAAAAGAACATTATAAATGCAACATCGGCTTGGGTACTTCTTGGCTCAAATCATCAAGTAGTTGCATGTTGAGAGAGCTAATTAGGACACAAGGAAAACTAATGGAGATTTTACGTGCAGGGGAAATTAGAATGCAGCCAAGCAGTAGAAGAAACAGGAAATGCAATTGATTTAGGCTGTTGTTTGATTATAAGTAGCTTAATTTTATCGTTGTCGCCTTGCGCCGTAATTACGATCGGTTGTTTCAAAATGTAAATATCGCCAGACGTGTTTATTCTCTGGCAACAGGACACGCGTCATTCGATAGCTTATGACTTCCTCTTTAAAATTATATTTAGTTTGTCCCGGTTCATATTACATATCCAAATTAATTTGCATCTGCCATAAATTATCTAAAAATTTTACAATTATTGTTGAAATAACCCTGAATTGCCAGAAAAGGGTTCAGAATTTTCGAGCAAATGTTAGCAAATGTTGGACCAAAATTGTAGCTCATATAAAAAGGAATATTATTGGAAAGTTTCATTGCATTTGTAGAAGTAGAAGTATTTAGGGTAGCACGGGTGGCGGAAGCGGTTAGCGCGCTGCCTCTTACCACTGAGTTGAGCCTGTTTCACAACAGGTCGAGGTCACTGTTGGTTGGTACTCGCATGAGATCGGCAGTGTGCTCAAATAACTCATGTAAGTTGAGATTCTCTCCTGTGCTTCGAGGGTTTTCCCCGGGTACTCCGGTTTCCTCCCTCTAATACTAACCCTTAGGAACTAACAATGGGGCCACAGTAATTGGCTGACGCTGTTGTGGACTCCCTGCCATTGAGGCGAAGTTGAATAAAAAATAAAAATTTTATTTTTTGAAAGTCGCATGCAAAATGCCGAGATCGTTGAAATTTGATTCCCGCACGCGCAAATTAATTACGAAATGCCATATAAGGTCAGTGTTGATTGCTATAAACCAATGAAAATCCGCCATCTGGGCAATTACGTCACGCGGAATCGATTGCCGGTACTTTCAATACGCTAGGATGCAAAGCCGCGGAGATTTAGCTTCCGAAGTTGCCCGAGCGTGCGCCGACAAAACCGGGATTTCGCAATAAAGACGGCTTTTTCACGAGAAAAGTCGAGAATTGTCATAAAATGGCTAGTTTATTTAGTATATTTATTTAAATACATCCTTTCGATCAGGATTTTCAAGAGCTATCCAATGGTCATACTTAGGAGTTTGTAGCGTGTAAACCAAAGGTAGGAAAGCGAAATGAATATATAATTAGTTTGTATTATTGTTAATTTGTAAACAATACAAAGTTCAGAGGTGTTTGAAAGGGGCTAAATTGGCCGCGTAGCATTGTAAACAAACACAATTTACTTCTCTAAAGACATCGTAAAACGCTGAATCGAACGGTGGTATTTTCATCTACATAGCATGCGCTGAACCGAAGATATGAACCTGCAAAATCATAGGTCACCAGTGACCTATAAACATCAGGCGACAACGATAAAGGTTATAAATAGATTAACACTTTGAAAAAAAAATGTAGCTGTATTTGTCTAAAAAATTATGAAACTATACTAGCACATGCTACTTTACACTGTTAAAATGAGAGTCAGTGTAATATTTTTAAAAATAACTCAATTTTTGGATGTAAAATAGCTTCTTTTGGGGCGGTAAAAATTTTTGAATAACATCGACTCCTAAACATGAGTTAAAGCTACTCCACTTCGGTACGCATTCCAAAATTTGCTCCAATGGTAGTCAATTGAACTACACCGAAGGAGTAAAAATAACTCCAAGAAGGGGTAAATTAAAGTAATGGAGTAATTTTTACTCCTCAGTATTACTCCAGGAGTAATTTTAATTTCATGCAGTTACTCATGGCGAGAACAAAACGGAAGTTTCCTTGACATATAGGTTCAGGCCCGTATTGATAACTGAAAGCAACAAACAGATTTTAGGCAATAGTTTTCTTGCCGAATTTTGACTCAACTGTAGGCCTATATGTCCGAAAAGTTTATATCTCCTGCTGGTTGCACTGATTATTATTTTTAGGCGACCAAAAGTCAGCACTAAAGTCAAGAGGTTTTTAAGAGGGGTCCATGCATTCATACATTGGCGTAGAGGAATTAAATTCATCAATAAAGTAACAAACAAAAAATCCGATCATCTTTTTTCGAATATTGGCTAGTAGAATAAAGAATAATATTTAATTTCTCTTTACACAATGCAACATCCGTTTGAATACTTCTTGACTCAAATCAAGTGCCTGGTATAGAGAGAGCTACAGTAAAGACACAACTGAAAACTAATAGAGAGTTTTGCGTGCTGGGAAATGTGCAGCAAATTATAAATGAAAAGAAGGAAAGACAATAAAAGAATTTTTGTTCAACATTTACTGGACAAAGAGATTATTATTATGTTGAAGAGTTCTCGGCTTGCAGATGTAAATTTTGATCTATATACATACAGTATAGAACTATAGACATATTCTAAACCTGATCAAGAACAAATCTAATGACTATATAGTTACGCTTGGAATCCTCATCTACAGGAATCTTTCAACATTCTGGTCTTTTGAGCTAGATACTCAAAATCTAGATTCTCATTTTGCCAGATATTACTATAGATCTTGTTTCCTTAAAATTTTCTGGCCTTCAGGTAATTATGGCATAATAAAATTAGTGCATGAAACAGGATTAAAGGTACAGTGTCATTTGCTGCGCGATGTGATTTAGTGCCGAAGTCAACGAACTTTTTCAAGTTTGTCGCAATTGCGAAGAAGGAATGGCGAACGATTAAATAGCTCGCTATGTAAAAAAATCGGACAAATTTACAGCCAATCTTCAATTTTAAATTAAATCTTGCGGGTTTATATTAAAATTTGACCTATTGTCCTTCCGTGATCCTCTCAACATGATCAAAAATATTCAATTACATTTGACGTGTATACAGCGAATAAAATCACATCGCTCAGCAGTTGACACTCTGCCTTTAACACTTCTGAAAACAATACACAAATTCATGCTCAAAATTCTTGCGTTTTTATAGAATTGGTTGCATTCCATACAAGAAAAAATAAATATAGAGGGTCTTGCATGCAAGCAAGGGGAAATTGGCAGCTAATTTTATAAACTTCTGGTATGGCCAATATTAAAAACGACGGGATGTTGAAAAGGCAGGAGAAATAAGGCACGAATTCCTTTTGCATGAACTTGGAAAGCTAAGTACTTAATTAAGTCAAGAGATTATTGAGTGGGAACCATACATACATGCACACAGTAGAAATTTATAGACAAACAAAGAAGCGGACGTCAGCTGCCTCGTAGAATATTTTAGAAAGAAGTTTCTAATTCTTCTTTATGCATAGAACATCCGCTTGAGTACTTGTTGTCTGAAATCAAGTGCTTATGTTGATAGAGAGCGAGAGAGATTTATATCATTATATTAAAAATTGTTCTTCAGTGCAAGCACTGCTTTACAAGATTGCCGAAAAAGAAAATATAAGTTACTATTCACTTGAATTTATATACTTAGAGAGTTCCGTACAAAGTAAGTGATGACTCTAAATATTTCACCTTACATGCTCTGGCAGGTCATTCAGGAATCTGGCTTCGGTATATCCATGCAAAGATTTTTTTCGAGAACTCTGTCCTAGGTTTTGACAAGACACAAGTCATATTTCTTTTCTTAAGCAAATAATCGTTATTATTATAGAAATAGTAAAATGATCTCGTAAGTATAGGTATAGGGGCCAAGAGCCATTAAGAACCATTACTAACATGTGTTCATTGATATTCATGTTCAGGGTTTCTATAGGATCTGTAGTTTTGCTAGAAATGTTGCCAAAAACAAGATCACCTTTATTAAAAGGCGGTTTTATCGGAGAGTTATAAATGGTATTTGCTATTTTTTGTGGGATATATCCCCTAAGAGATTATAAAGATAAAAGAGAAAATTAAAAGATTGTCTTGCGTGCAGGGAAATAAGGAAATTAGCATCCAATCTAAAGAAGAAACAGAAAATCCGAATGTTTTAGGCGGTGGCTAACTATATTGGTCTTCGAGACTATATTGGTCTTCGAGGCGAGACACCCCCTCGTATATTGTTTTTCAATTTTTTAAGATTTGATTCACTATATTAGCATATGGGCAAGTTGAATAAAGAATTTATAAATAGCGATATTATATATGCAACATCCGCTTTATATATTGCGTTATTAGCAGCCCATTTAAAGAAGAAGCAGGGATCCATGCAAATGTTGTAGATGCATGGTTGCTTGATTATAAATATGCTAGATTATAAATAGGCTAGCGTAAAATATATAACTTTATTTGTCTTGAAGCCTATAAAACTTCGACAGATATGCGCGGTGTTGTGTTAGCAACAATATTCGCGCCAAAGCGTTTGTCAATGACAATCCCTTACGAAAATATCCTATAGGAATTGAATTCCTATAGGAATTTTCTATAGGAATTCCTATAGGAATATAATAGCATATTAACGATTCCTATATCGAAATTCCTATAAGAATTCCTATTGGAGCAAAATTTCCTGTAGGAAGTTCATTAGGTATTTCTTAAGGGAAAATGTACTTCCGCGCACCCATATATTATTCTCTATATAATTTACACTCAATAATTTTCCATCTACAAAACCCTTCAATTACCTTAGGGTACCTTAGACTATTAAGTACCTTAAATTTCCTAAGGTAGTCTAAAGTAGGGTAAGGTAGTCTAAAGTAGGGTAAGGTAGTCTAAAGTAGCCAAAAGTAGTCTAAGGTAGTCTAAAGTAGGCTATTAGGTATGCTAAAGTAGGCTACGGTAGTCAAATATAGGCTAAGTTATGCTAAGGTAGTGTAAGGTACCGTAAGGTAGTCTAAGGTACTGTAGTCTAAGACAGGCTAAGGTCGTTTAAGGTAGGCTAAGGTAGTCTAAAATAGGCTAAGTTATGCTAATATAGTCAAATATAAGCTAAGTTATGCTAATTAGGTAGTCTAAGGTACCGTAAGGTAGTCTAAGGTAGTTCAAGCCAGGCTAAGGTAGTCTAAGACTAATTTAGATTTATTTAGACTACCTTTGCCTACCTTAAACAGTACCTTACTATACCTTAGACTATACCTTTGGCTACCTTTGACTATCTTAGGTTACCTTAGCCTACCTTAGAGTGCCTTAGTTACTTAACACTACCTGCCTGCCTGCCTTAGACTACCTTAGTGGGCCTTATACAATACAAGATGTTTTTTTCTGCATCTCACTCGATTGGAATTGATGTAGAACCAGTAGAAGGTTTAGGTGGATGGATATTTCGAGTGAAATATTATACACAATATTTTAGACCTGAACGGGAACGGGTTGTGAAAAATGCAACTCTAAGTCCTCCGACAGGAATTGAATCTGCGGCCCTGCGATTCCGGTGCAGCGCTCTGACCACTGAGCTACAGAGTCCAGTTGCCAAGCGTTAACCACAAGTTCATGTATATATATAGATGCAGGTAGTGCGGGTTGCGATAAGTAATTGGTCAACTTGGTCAACCTTTCTTGGTCAACCCATATTGAGAAATTAACTAAGAAAATTGTCTCTTAAAACGTATTAGACCATTTGTAAGTACGAGAACAGCTGTTCAGGTGTATCAAGCCTTGATACAACCTCATTTTGACTACTGCTGCTCAGTCTGGGACGGTTTTGGAGAAACTCTCAGTAATAAAATACAGAAACTACAGAACCGAGCAGTAAGAGTCATTACGAGGTCGCACTATGATGCAAGTGCTAGTCCTCTTTTGAATAATTTGCACCTAGACAATCTTTGTTTACGACGCATAAAGATTAAGGCTGGAATTATGTTTAAAATAGTCAATGGTGATGCACCATCTTACCTACAAAATATTTTCTCTATTCACGACAGTGGGTATAACTTAAGAAACTCTGAAATAAACTAAATTTGCCCAAGCCACGAACTAACTATTTAAAACGAAGCCTTTGTTATACTGGAGCCTTATTATGGAATAATCTGCCTCAGGATATACGAATGCTTCGTTCGTTACCACTATTTAAGAATTCCTTAAATTATTACTATAATTTGTAAAATGACTCCCACACGGCAAACTTGGAAATCAGTTGTAATTATTTTTCTTATCTATAATTAATGTACTGAACTTTTTACCGTGTCAAAATAAAGTTTTATTGTATTGTATTGTATTGTATTGTATTGTATTGTATTGTATTGTATTGTATTGTATTGTATTGTATTGTATTGTATTGTATTGTATTGTATTGTATTGTATTGTATTGTATTGTATTGTATATACAAACCGCACAAGAGGTCTTTATCAGATTTAAAACATCGAGGCGCAGCCGAGTGTTTTAGAACTGATAAAGGCCGAACTGTAAGGTTTGTATATGACTTCTAAAATGACTCGTTTTGTACGCTCACTGGCGTTGGAATTTTGAAGATTGATGTTATCTACGCTGTAAAAATTGAAGGAGAAAATTTGAGCAAGTCTGTATCAAATATATAGATCCGCTACGGGTCATGAGTTTCCTTTGTATTTTGCCTATGAATAATTAAGGTAAATTGCAAGATGTTTTTTTCTGCATCTCACTCGATTGGAATTGATGTAGAAGGTTTAGGTGCATGGATGGATATTTCGAGTGAAATATTATATAAAATATTTTAGACCTGAACGGGAACGGGTTGCGAAAAATGCAACTCTAAGTCCTCCGACAGGAATTGAATCTGCGGCCCTGCGATTCCGGTGCAGCGCTCTAACCACTGAGCTACAGAGTCCAGTTGCCAAGCGTTAACCGCAAGTTCATGTATATATATAGATGCGGGTACCATCCACCTAAACCTTCTACATCAATTCCAATCGAGTGAGATGCAGAAAGAAACATCCTGTAATTTACCTTAACACAACCCGCAGTACCCGCATTTATATATATACATGAACTTGTGGTTAACGCTTGGCAACTAGACTCTGTAGCTCAGTGGTCAGAGCGCTGCACCGGAATCGCAGGGCCGCAGATTCAATTCCTGTCGGAGGACTTAGAGTTGCATTTTTTCGCAACCGTTCCCGTTCAGGACTAAAATATTGTATATAATATTTCACTCGAAATATCCATCCACCTAAACCTTCTGCCTTATACAATAGCCTACCTTAAGGTACCTTAGACTTTTATTAGTACCTTAGATTCCCTAGTTAAGGTAGTCCAAAGTAGTCTAAGGTAGTCCAAGGTAGGCTAAGGCAGGCTAAGGTAGGCTAAGGTAGTGTAAAGTAGGCTAAGGTAATCTAAAGTTGGCTAAGGTAATCTAAAGTAGGCTAAGGTTGTCAAATGTAGGCTAAGGTAGTCTAAGGTGCTCTAAGGTAGGCTAAAATACCCTAAGGTAGTCTAAGGTAGTCTAACGTAATCTAAAGTACTCTAAGGTACAGTAGGCTAGGGTATGGTATGTCAAATATTATTGTATCCCTATTTCGTTTGCTCGTTAACCGAGAGAGCACCAATTATGGCCTGTATGGGGGGGAGGGGGAGTTGTCCTAAATCGCAGTAATATCGTGACGAAGGAATTTAAGCTCCATACAGACTAGCAAGTTTTTCTTGACAAGCTTTCCTTGACATGTTTTATTCGCTCGTGTCTATGACCAAAAAATGACAAGCTTTCCTTGACAAGGAGCCTTGTTTAAAAGCTAATTATACCTGACAAGGAATAATTGATCGAAAAAATTTGATTGCTGTACACACGAACGCCAAGAAACTTGTCAAGGAAAACGTGCTCGTCTGTACGGCGCTTAATTAGTTATTTTGACAGTAATTTGCCAGAATCACTTTTAAGCAACTTTAAGGATAGTTTTTGCTCTTCGCTCGCTGCCGTCGGAAGTAAATTGTTAGGGGGGGGGGCTTTCTAGATTTCGTTGGAGGAAATTTCCCATTTCGAAGTTTCCGACGTGCGTTTTCCGTGTTACCTGAGAGGAATGTTTATAGTCGTAGTTGTAAGGTTTTTACACCTGAGAATTCAAGATTTTGTAACACACTTTTTAACTTTTTACAATGTCATTCCCAAGTTTTGAAATAGCATTCACGCCGTGTGGTTTCCATTCGGTCAAAAATATGGAGATAGTTAAAACATTGTTTTAAATACATCCATTCATTTTTTGTTATTTATATTCCATATATAGATTGATGATACAGGACAGTTAAAACGCTTATTGAAGTAAAACAGGCCAACGAAAACACATTGCCTTAGGCGCATACAGCACTTAGAACAATAGGAAGAATAAAGTGCTAAAAGTCTTCTTATCGAGCAAAGTATAGACAGTTTATGAGAGACCTAAAGAGACAGGATTTGATATGTCAATTAATATTTTGTTTTGTTGCAGTCGAAGAGCGTTTTCTTAATCTTAACCTGCAAGTATTTGCAGATATCCCGCTTAACGTGTTGTATGCTTGATGTGTTCTAGTGATTATGTAAAAAAATCGGCCAAATTTACAACCAATCTTTAATTAAATTAAATCTTGCGGGTTTATATTAAAATTTGACCTTTGTTCTTCCGTGATCTTCACAACATGTTCAAAAATATTCAATTACATATTGTGTAGACAGCGAATAAAAACACATCGCTCAGCAGGTGACACTGTACGTTCAATGTTATTGCTAACACTTCTGAAAACAATACACAAATTCATTGCTCAAAATTCTTGCGCTTTTATAGAATTGGTTGCATTCCATACAAGAGAAAATAAATATAGAGGATCTTGCATGCAAGCAAGGGGAAATTGACAGCTAATTTTATAAACTTCTGGTATGGCCAATATTAAAAACGACGGGATGTTGAAAAGGCAGGGGAAATAAGGCACGAGTTCCTTTTGCATGAACTTGGAAGGCTAAGTACTTAATTAAGTCAAGAGATTATTGAGTGGGAACCATACATACATGCACTCAGTAGAAACAATGAAGCGGACGTCTGCCTCGTAGAATATTTTAGAAAGAAGTTTCTAATTCTTCTTTATGCATAGAACATCCGCTTTAGTACTTGTTGTCTCAAATCAAGTGCTTATGTTGAGAGAGAGCGAGAGCGATTTATATATATTAAAAATTTTCTTCAGTGCAAGCACTGCTTTACAAGATTGCCGAAAAAGAAAATATAAGTTACTATTCACTTGAATTTATATACTTAGAGAGTTCCGTACGGAGGAAGGGATGACTCTAAATATTTCATTTTTTTCGCCTTACATGCTCTGGCAGGTCATTACACAATCTGGCTTTGGTATATGCATGCAAAGCTTTTTTCGAGAACTCTGTCCTAGGTTTTGACAAGACACAAGTCATATTCCTTTTCCTAAGCAAATAATCGTTATTATTATAGAAATAGTAAAATGATCTCGTAAGTATAGGTATAGGGGCCAAGTTCAATAACTTAAGAACCATTACTAACATGTGTTCAGGGCGATATTCAGAAATTGTTTTCCAGTTTAGCTGTTCTCCAATCTCACTAGCTGATCTGATATCATAACATTGTTTTGTAACAGCTCTATAGGAGCACGGTTCTGTAGTTTTTGCCAGGAATGTTGCCAAAAATAAGATCACCTTAATTAAAAGGCGGTTTTATCGGCGGGTTATAAATAGTATTTGCTATTTTTTGTGGGATATATCCCCTAAGAGAGCTATAATGACACAAGGGAAAATTAAAAGATTGTCTTGCGTGCAGGGAAATTAGCATCCAATCTAAAGAAGAAACAGGAAATCCGAATGTTTTAGGCGGTGGCTAACTATATTGGTCTTCGGAGCTGTTCATATGAGTCGGGCTAGCCCGCTTTACCGGGCTGACTCGGAAGAGGCGAGATCCCTCCTCGTATATTGTTTTTCAATTTTTTAAGATTTGATTCACTATATTAGCATATTGGCATATTGGCAAGTAGAATAAAGAATTTATAAATAGGGCATTATATATGCAACATCCGCTTTACAGTATAGCCCATTTAAGAAGAAGCGGGAAATCCAAATATTGTAGATGCATGGTGGCTTGATTACATGCAAATAGGCTAGTAAAATGTTCTAGCAAAATCTTGAAGACAATAAAACTTCGACAGATATGCGCGGTGTTCTGTTAGCAACAATTTTCCCGCCAAACCGTTTGCCAATAACAACCCTTACGAAACATTCCTATAGAAATAGAATTCCTATAGGAATATAATAGTTTATTAATGATTGAAGTAACATCGAAATTCCTATAAGAATTCCTATAGGAGCAAAATTTCCTGTGGGAAGTTCATTAGGTATTTCTTAAGGGAAAATGTACTTCCTATATCAACAATTAATTTCATATAAAGGAATACGAAAATATTAACATAATACGAAAATATCAACAGGATATAAAACTTTTATTTATCGGAACAGAGCGTATATATATAATTATATATGGGAAAACTCGTGCTGGTTTTCTAAATTGCTATAGGTAATTACAACAGTGTAGGTTCTATATAAAATAATTACTAAGTCTCCTTCGTTGGTCTCATTTAAAAGTTCACATAATTTTGCGCGATCGACTAATTAAAAAATTAAAAGTTTCACTTGCACTTTATTTTTGTATAATCAACAAGTATTGAGGATTGTGGGGGGGGGGCTAAAAGAGGGGTGGGTCACAAAAATTTAAGCTGGAAAAAAGGGATGGTCATCATTGGTACCAATCCATAGGATCCTATACAGGGTGTCCCAAAAAAAGTAAACCCTTTGAAATTGAAATTAGCATGGCTGTCAAACAACCTATTGTATTAAATTCACACATTGGTATAATTAAGAAAAACTTGAACTATGTGTTGAGAAAGGATTCAGAAGCTTTTTGTCTTCGTTTGAGGCCTGTTTTACATGTCAAATTTCCGTTGAATATAACTCGTCAAGTTTAATATGAAATACCTTTGTGGATGGCAATTCGTCATCTAAAACAGGCCTCAAACGAAGACAAAAAGCTTCTGAGTCCTTCCTTAACACACATGAGTAGATTTACACGCACATACAGGATCGGAAGTAATTAGTATGCAAGCCGCCATATTGGAAAGTGATGTACCCTCTGAGGTTGCGCAACCTAGAGGTTGCGCAACCTGGAGGTGACGTCCCCTTTGAACCGAGAGTATAAACTGAGGATATAGATGCTACTCGGTATATTGTTCACAGCTTTCACAGAGAGAACTTTGCTGTATATTTGACGTTTCGCGAGAAGTTTTGCTTCGAAAGACCTGTTTTAAAAGGTATGTTGTTGAACAAACTTTATGTAAACTTTATTGTATGTGAATAAACTTAACAAAAACATTTTTGTTCTTAGCTTTTACAGAGAGAACTTTACTGAATATATTCGTTTCGCGAGAAGTTATGCTTCGAAAGACCTGCTTTTGAAGGTATGTTGTTTAGAAAACTTTATGTAAACTTTGGCGAATAAATGGACTTTTAACAAAAACAGGATTTCCCGCCAAAATGGAACACTAATGAGTGTACAATAGTAAAGTATAAATTGAAAAGGTTAAATTATTTTTTCGGCAAGGGACAGCTTAATGATCACTTACGAGGGTTGATTATGGGTTGAGCTCAGAATTATGGGTTGATTATGGGTTGAGCTCAGAATTTTATATCGGCTTATGATTTTAAAACTTTACTCGTAGTGAAATGATTTTTTGTCGGCAAGGAACTGCTTCATGATCACTTGCCAGGGTTGTTTGTGGCCATGTGTTGAGCTCCGAATTATATATCAGTTATTGATTGAAAACTTTACTCGTAGTGAAATGCTTTTTGTCGGCAAGAGACCGCTTAATGATCACTTGCGAGGGGCCATGTGTGGAGCTCAGAATTATATAACCGTTTATGATTTATATGTATTTTGATGTATATTATATTAGCAATTTTTGAAATTGCCTAAACTGGATCTTCAAAGTTACTTGCTCTACTCAACATAATTTGAATGTATTTTACCTGACCAACATGGCAAAATTTGACCTGCAAAATTATTGCAATTGTTAAACATTGGGGGTGGGGCTTACTCTTACCCCCACTAGTTACGCCCTTGCAAGGATGTGTATTTTTTGAAATCTTATTGTTGTCTGCCCCATACTTGAATGCCATTCTATTACATGGAATGTAATACTTATTGTATAGACGCTACGCACACTGGCGCCACATGTTCGAGATATGGGTGACAGGTAGACTAAGACAAAAATAGACTGAAGATTTAAACTTCTGTGTCTTGCCAAGAAAACCGGGGACGATAAAATAAATAAAAAATTGCGTAAATTAAGGAATGAGGTAACAACTTAATTCAAACGCCAATGAATATTTTGACAATATGTCCAATGGCGTTATAGATTGTCGTAAATACTGGGAACTAATTAAGCACGAACAAAGGAAACACAATTATAAAATGTATGGAATGCTGCCAACAGAAGACACTGAGAAAGCAGAAATTTTTGATAGGCGTTTTGCAACAGTCGGCGAGCAACTTGCCGAAGATACTAATTCAATTCAAAGTAGCCAAATAATTAATTACACTCCTACACCGTCCCACATTTTTCCAACTATTCGAACATTATTCCAAATGCCAGGAAAAACTTGTGGGCTCAACCATTATATAACGCCTTTTATTGGCTGTTTAAGAACCGTGTCAATTATCAACTTTGACCACATCTCACAATATTCGGGAATCGCTCCCCAAAAATAAATGGTTTCAAACTTCGGCAACGTTAGTGGTACAAGAGCAATTTTTTGGCGACAGCAATGCGACGATTTTTCTTCACTGACATTGTCTTTTCGTCAACAGAAAACATTGACCGTCTGTATATATCAGTTACGGATTAATGTAATGATCACGAGTTATGTTATATTTTTATCGAGTTTTCCAACCAAGGTCTATTCTATTAACTATGTTCAAAAAGGAAGTCTAAAAGTGAATAGGTCTAATCTTCATTTCAGTTGTTTTTAAGGAATATTGATAACCTTTCCACTCTGACCAGATGATCCCATCAGAGCGCACTGTTTGGTTACGGTAGTAGTAATGTCCATTCAAGTTGGCTTTATGGCAACCGAAATACCACCATCCACCTCTACATATTTGAGCACAGTTTAAATATATGTTAAGATCATTATCCACATCCTTAGTAGAAAATCGCATGTTATTATGACGTCCAAGTGAGTCGCCAGCATCGCCTGTTAAATATATTGTGAAATTCATGAATGTTACTGTAGACTACGTTCACAGGAGACCGAGCGAATTCGTGACAGTAGATGCATTAAAGACGACACTTCCGAAATTATAGATGCTAAAGTGCCACTTCTTGCATTCTAGGAAAGCATTTTATGGAATTTTGATGATTTTTAAAACATCATTTAACACATAACTTCAACAACAAAACACTTAAAACATTAGAAAATTGAAAAGTTACTTTAGAAATTAAAAGGACACAACAATGTTGCTGATATTGGGTGGGATGTGGGAGGAGGGGGAGGACAATTTACCTAGATATGTAAAATACATAAGCATGCATCAGCCGATTAGGTCGAATATGAATGTCAATTTCTTTTACGCGCATACACAGTTCTTATAGGTAGATTGCCGAATTTCAGAAGAATTTCTTCTAGATACCGAGACCAGTTTTGCGAAATTATCTACACGTATAAGGACTACGTGTTCTATGAAAGTCGCGCGTTGATCATCACCATATCATGCAAGGCACGCAATATAATTTATCACTGTCTCATGCACATTATCAAAGTACAAACCTGAATAATTTCCAACAATCAACTTGTATTTCTCACATTCATTAAGTACTTGAAGCATACCATATTCTGCATAACGTTTTTCTCCTTCAAAATCCTCCATTTCAATTCTCAAGACATGCTGAACATCGTTAGTCATTCGGTGAATCTTATCTAACCCCAGCCAAAATTCTCCGGTCAAATGGCCAAAGCCATTCTTATAATCTGACCAATTCCGGTAAAAATCGACACTTCCGTTAAAACGTCTTTGAAAGATTGTCCATCCGCCGCCCGAAGATTTCATATCACATATCACTGAAAGTTTTCCTTTGCCGTCGGGGTTGATATTATAAATGCCATTTGTTCTTACGCCTTGTTTGTACAGCTCAGCACAGCTTCTGAACACTAGAGAAATATACCTCATTTCATTAATTAACAATTATTCGCCGAAGGCGAGGTGAATATCGGTGAATAAAACCGAAACGAAGTCGAGGTTTTTATTCTCCGATATTCACCGATCCTGAGGTTAATAATTGTTTTAGTAAAATTACATAGGTGATTATTTGGAAAAAAATAAAAATGCACATTTCAAAAATATTTTAATTGAATATTTACGATATAAGCGGCTAAAAACGCTTTAGGTGATTATCGCGTATTAATCCGAAGTAGCGCAACCAATCAGCATTGCCAATCAGCATTGGCAATCAGCATTGACAATCAGCATCAACAAAATTTTTGCACGAGAAGTAACCAAAAAAATGAGATGATTTCGTCACGTGGTTAGAACGTTTAAGGGGATCGAGGCTACTAAAAAATATATATTTGATTAGAATCTTGACTTGGCCTCTGAAGTTTCCTATTTTCCAGAGATTTTAACCAAAGTCAATCAAACTGGTCTCACATATTTATGACACAGTCGATAGTATTTTATAGTTTTGTTTCCATGACAACAAGGTCACGTGACTCACTGGCGGCCATATTGGATAAAAAAGTAAAAGCTTTTTGAGGATCGTAAATATTTATTTATTTATTTATTCAACATCGCCAGATAAAGGTTATACAAATGACATACACAAGTGCACAACACAAATACAATACAAACAGTAACGAATGGCGGGGACACCACAACAGTTAAAACCAATTACTGTGGGCCCTTTTAACATATAAGTTACATATATTATACTAATATCTAGAAACAACAGTTAATGACATTGTTTAAACTTCGACAACAATTACAATTTAAACATATAGACTTCCATGTTCTTGGGTCCTCTGCATCATAACAAATGTGCAGAGCTTTGAAATAATAGTCCCGCAACAATGTAATCTTTTGAATAAAGTTAGACTTGTATCTGGATGCCTTAAGTTTGTTGGGAGACAGTTCCAAACTCTCGTAACACGTGTGAAATAAAAATTAAAAAAATAGAAATTAAACAAATACACAGCCTAATTTTATGCAAATGTTAATCTAGTTTATCATGCTAAGTTGCCTGATAGAAATCAGTTTGAATTTTAAAAAATATAATTAAAATTGTAACTTGAGGTCGCCAGTGACTCATGACCTTGTTGTCATGGAAACAAAACTGCAAATTACTACCCTACGCCATGATAAATATCTCCTGAAAGTTTAGGTGACTTTGGTTTAAATCGCAGGAAAATATAGGAAGATTCCATTTTTAAGCGTAGAGCCATGTCTTAATGCACCTGAGAAAGACATGGTTGAAGATCAATAGGCAGACCAAGGCAAACGCCCAATGAAAATGTTTATTGATGACGTTGTTGTCAAATGGAAGGATTTGTTAAGCAATTGTGTGCCATAGAAGAGACGGTGAGGCACATGCAGGCTATTCTCAAAGGTGCAGACCTGATTTATGCTCTCTTGATTTATAGTCCCAGCGATTCTGTAATAGTTACGGAAGTAGTATACTGGCACCAAACACAATTGAGAGGACATAATATTTTTTATATTTTATCTGTTTTTATATTCTAACCGTACGAACAAGTTTGAAAATATTACCTTTAATATTTTCTGTAGAGGTGTACATTGGAACCAAAATACCATTGGAACCAAATCACAATCTACAGTGCACGAGAAATATTTTATATAGGATTTCTTAGGCGATGGTAGGCGGTAGAGGGGACATAACTATGTGACACAAAATAGACGGGTTTCACGATCATGCACAGTTTGCAGTTTGTATTCAAATGTACGTCGTAGATTAAAAACAGCCACAATTTCGTTACATCAATGATATTCAGTTAAATGGATTTTAGCTTGGTGGACAGCATGCATTAATTATTATAGGTAACTTTTCATATTCTGTACCTCTTTTAGCTCAAGATAGTCAGAAGCTGGGTTTCTTACAAGCTTGTGCACATCGTTTCCTTTCGTTAAGTTATTCAGCTGACATTTGTGTCCACCAATGCTCCGTGCTTTTTGAAAATTGATTGATCGACATTGACCATTCTCACGAAGACACAGATGAGCACAATCCATTATACTGCCAACACTTTTCTCCAAGTAAGAGCAAGCATCCAGACGATATCCTAGTTCAAGAATTGTAGGTTATGGGCAAAGAAAAGTTACGAAAAGAATAGTAACAATATTTGTCTGCATGGGCAAAACTGAAAGTGCATCATGGCAGGGGCTATAGAAATGATTTTTACAACTAGCCTGTACTTGAGCAGAAATAACGTGACATTCATTACCAATATTGCTCCTGTTTGCGATAAAACTAACTGTTCAATAACAATCGAGTATGGAAAATTAAATTAAATAGAGGAATAAAGAGAACGGAATGCAAGTTCAATTTAATAAGTAAAAAATTTAAGCATTAGAAAATGTGCGGGAGTTCTATCTCGGTAGTTGACTTTTACTGGCCTCGTGTTCACATCCCACCAGTTCACAAGTATGTTTTATATAACGTTAACTAGCCTTTTCTCATTTAGCTACATAAAACAACCAATCCAAAATTACACTTTGCCTTTTACTCACAACTAGCCCATTTTTAGCCCATGGTGGTTGCAATGACATGCACGAACAGAAGTATATCGTGCCTTTCTTACAACTCGCCTCTCTACATGTAAAACATTGAAGCATTCCCGAAAGACAGCAACTTATCAACTATACTCTCGTATCTATTCAAATGTAACGTCGTGATTACATATTAACGCTCTAAGCTTCGACCATGTTTGGCTATATTTACATATATTGCAATTTTTGTCATGCTTTTTTTTGAGATCAATAAGCGCGGTAAACGTCATGTGACGTGTTACCAATATCAGATATACTCATGTTCAAAACTTTAAATCTTTTTGGCGTACCCGCTAAAATGACTTTGTTTTACCTTTATTTTCTAGTTTATACAGTTCGCTACCTTTCTAAATGCACCTGCATGGCGGTTGAGAATACATAAAAGCATAGTATAAAATTTTGAAAATTAAAATATAACTATATTAATTATGCATGCTATAAAATTGACGCCATATATTACAGCAATATAAGCAAAACCTACTGAACTTCAAATATCGTTTTATCTTTTGCATTCCATCTAAAATTTATAATTTTAGTATTATAATTTTCTTATAGATTATGCACTAAACATACGCGAGCACTTACACATACTTTTTAAGTTTGTTTGCCGATTGAGAAACGCATCAAAAATTAAAATATTCGAAATGCAGTCATAAACCAAGTGGTGTTATATATACTCGTTTTTAGCGCGCGTGTTACCCAATATACAAAAAATCTCCTCTTAAAGTAAACTAAATATTTTTAATTGATGAATAGTACCTTTGATTGGCAACAGGAACATCTCTGTTTTATTTTTCACGGTTGCAGTGGGGTCTTGCAAATGAGTCCCAGTGCTATTCTGATTATCAGTGGAGTTACATTGCCTAGTTGGCACTGTCACTGGGTGAAAAGGACCACACGAAACAACGAAAATAATATTGTGCTGTAGGAAAATATTTAGACAAAAAGCCCACTGTTTAATCATCTCTCCGCAATGTTTTCCCCGCATTTTCCACAAACTATTTTGACTGATCACTGAGTCGACGTTGGATAGATTAATCTGTCTGAAATGAAAATTTTTAATCAGTTTTCTAGCTCACATTGCAATTATATATTGGAAAATTATAGGCGGTATGAAAGAGCCCGAGGAATTTTCGGAAATCAATAACAGTGTTGCTAACAATGTTTTATCGGCAAGTTAATTTGTTCAAGCTGAAAAGGAGCACAACAAAATGATACAGAACCAGAACTTCAAGAGAACATGTCGACGTGACAGAAATGACACATTCATGCGTTTTTCACAACGATTCTCCATAAAGTTTACGCCGAATTTCACGCAAATTACTGCGTGTAAATAACTGAGATGCTTTGGACAAGATTGTGTTTTAAATTAAAAACCTTTAAAAATTTAATGAAGTTTCTCCCACTGCAATAATACTCGAAATATTGTAGATTTAATATATTTTTAATATATATTCTTAATATATTCTTAATAGAATTGAAGCGAAAACATGATCGTCCATGTTAATTAAGGGTGGTGAAATAGGGGGGGGGGGGGTGATGAATCCCGCCAAAATAGTCCAACACTATGATTGGTCTCTAATATCATTCCCAGTATCAAAATTTCTGGCGCAAATCCCATTCTCATTGCTCCAAATCCCATTTTCCATTCATTTTCCAAACTCCAGCTTCCATTATACCCTTTCACGACACTGTTACTTATGCCTATGTACTATTCCGAGAGCTATTTTATATATTGACTAGCATAGATCGACTCTGAACACATATTACAATTTTCCAAGCCTTTTAAAGCACTGTTATATATATTAAGTCTTAAATACAGTATAATTAATTAAGCGTAAAGTAGGCGAACCTAAACTGTTTACTGGTCGGTATATTTTATTAAAACACAGTAATTATTAAAAGTATTTAGATACCGGCTCAATAATTAAGATATAGTATATAGCAAAGATCTTTGTTTCATTCTCGCTAAAAATAAACGTTTAATTGAGGTGGCCGCTTTTTGAGACTCTTCCCTGTCCTTCCCAGTCCACTTCCATTTATAGTATTCAAATTCAGATTTCAGGTATTATATTACCGGACTTGGTCATTGGAGCATTCCAGAATGGCGAGGTCACTGTTGGAAATAAACAGTCAGAATGAAAACAGTTAGAATTCGACTATTGACTGATGATTAAAATCTGAATCCCATTCGATCGGAAAAATTCGAATCCGTAATGCAATATCAGGAAAACCAATGGCGATTCGATCAGATCAAAATATTACTTTCGTACAGGATAACTAAAAACAAATGTGTACTGTGAGAACAAAAAGCAAAATTACTGACGGACTTCTTCGAACAAACTAGAAATAGATCGCCGTAATATTACCATTTGTATCATCAAACCCTACAGCCGAGCCGGTAAACAAGTTTTGTAGCAAAGTTATGATAACACAAATTCCCCTCGACATGTCAAAATAGTTAGGAAAATTTGGCCGTAATTTTACTTTTTTCAAACTATTTGTACGGGAAATCAATACGAACTATAATAAAATAAATGTGTTTGCCACAATTTACAAGTCCTATCGAAACGAAAAAAATATGTAAATAAATGAAATACTATTCTCATCGGCCTATCACTTTCTTGGTATTCCTATGGTTCATCAATTCATATTCGTGAAAAGACCCTCTGCCTTGTTTGCCTTTCACTAGCTCGGCCAGATAAATTCGGATAATAAAGAAGATCATATGTTCTCCATTGTGATTCAACAATGCATACAGTATCACAATAAAGAAGCTGTCTTGGGAGAAAAACAATGCAATTGGGTGTATAGTAATTGGATCTGATCCGACAGCTTTACCGCTTCCTTATTCCGATCCAATCTGAGTGGCGGGCCAATATTTTTCAATTCGACCCGATCCGAAATCTCTATCTATCTCTCCGAATCCGAATGTAATATCAATACGATCAGATGGAATTCGAATCGAATTGGGATTGGATCTGCATACCTCATGTTTCACAAATACTGTTTTTACTTATATTAATTCCAATAGATCTCTTCGCATATTTAAATCATTTCTGCGTAGCCGCATGTTTTGAAAACAAAACATAATGATGTTATTAAACACAAAGGCATGAAATGCATAAGTGATGCGTGTTGCCGGAAATACAGAGGAAATCCAGTTCTCGTATCTCAGCTGTATTTCAAAAACAAGGCCGGGGAACTTAGCTTAGTTCAGGGTGTTCAAATCTCCACGTCTTTGTACGATGACTCGTTCTTTTCAATAAAAGCACGAAAGCAGGGAAAGCTATAGAAACATGATTATTAATTTGGTTAAGAATTAAATGCTGCGAACGTCAGAGGTTCAGAATTTGAAATGCGTAATTTTGCGCAAGAGTCAGTTTACAAGTGTGAGATGCTGCTAAACGGCAATCTTCAGTACAAATTTTGGCAAGATTTGTATATTTGTTTAAAAGAGCATGCAAGTGAACTAAACATGCCGAAAAGCAGTTGGGTGACAAACTGAAGCGCCAGAACTTCATTAATTATCTTATCAATAACCTGATCAATATTACAAATTGACTTTTATTGTTCGCAGTTGCCATATGGCAACCACGTGTTTGGCGAACGACCTGGAGACGAGATTTCAAGCTAGTTCCAATTTATTGTGTTTAACATGAAGTACTGCCATCATAATTACACCACAGCGCCATTTTGGAGTTTTTGTTTTGAATTCGGCTGTTTATTACAAGGTTTTTTGGGCAAAATGTAGCATTGAATATGGTATGTATCGACCCTTTCATTTTTCTAAGACACCTACTGTTAGAAAAATTATGTTTATTGAGAATTCTCATCTGATAAATGTGTAATTTAAACCTGATATAATTCGCCTTGTTCCAATGGGTATTATAATTCAGTAAATTTTTCCTTTGAAAACGTGGTTTCCATATGGCAACTATGAACAGTGGAGGTAAGATTTGATATATAATAAGTATTCTGTAACTTAGTTTCTTTGCTAGAAAGAGTTACTTTTACTGTAGAACTATAGAAGGCATTTATACCTATACTTAATAGATACATATAACACATACAATTTGTCATATATTGAAATATAATATTTTATGGTTTATTCCACCATTGTTCAAAGTTGCCATATGGCAACCATTGGGAAATCCCATATTGCAGATGTCAGCAAATTTTTTTTTTCATGAATTGCCTTTTTAGTACCAAATTAGTATAAAAACACAAGGAAAAAAATTTTTGAACCGTAATTTATAATTGCGTCCAATAAAGAGTTAATTCGTATTCAAAATTTCGCACGATTTGTGAAGATGATTGACTTGCTTTTGGAGTGAAAAACAGAGAAGTACTGTAGGACTAAACATTATTTCGAAAGGTGATTATATATAAGATAAGAGAAACAGTCGGCCCTTTGCCAGGGAAGTTAATGACGTAAGAAGGGACGAGCATCAACATCCGCTCACAGTTAAGTGCTTCAATTATTTTGTCCAACATGATTTCCTATGCTGCCGAAATCAACCTCGATATCAACTGTAAAAGTTGACTCCGGCGAGCGGGATTTGACATCGCACCTTCGGAACAGCGGTACACTGCTCTAGCTATTGAGCTATCGAGCGAACAAGGATTGCCCTGCAGCGAGTTTTATCCAGTTTAAGTGTACGAAATATTTTCGCGACGATTTATACCTTTTTAACGTGAGGATATTTTCACAACTGTGGAAGCCAATTGATCTCCTAAGTATGCAAACTTCACATGCATCTGTATGATAATTTGTTTATGTGTTGAAAACATGCAAGAACACAGAGAACAAGGCTGCCAATGGAAAATAACACTATTTACTGTATAAGGCTGAACGCTGAAGTGGGACAAGACTGAGACGAAAGTGGCTGAATATATTTCTTTTAATAAGTATATTTTAGGAACTTTGGAACCCTGTTTATGTGTAAAATCATACAAGCTAAAGGGAAATAGCCTATTTACTGTATAAGGTTGAAGGGGAGAGAGAATAATACTAAAGTGCCTGCATGTTTTTGGTGTAAAGACATTTTCACAGGTTGCGTGTCCATGCCTCGCTGTTTATCGGTTTCTGAACGGAAATCTAAACCGAACCTGCATAACTCACAAAGAACGAGATATGAATTTATAAATTTTTACAAGACCAAAACTCAACGGCAGATATCTGCGCTGAGAAAGGCCAGGGAGAATAACGTCGTTGCATGATAATTGACTTATTTGTATTTAAAAACATTAAAACGGAGTGAAGGGATTTAAGCATTATTTGAAAGGGAGTGCCAGATAGAAGAGAGTCTTTTGAAGTGGCGGCACTTTTTTGCTTATGGTACGATTATAATTAACTTGTTTATGTGAAGTAAAGACACAAGAGCAAGGCGGGGGAACTAAACCTTACTTGGAGAGGGAGTGGCGAGGAATGAGAGGCGTTAAGACTGAAGTACCGGCCTGCATTGCGCTTTTCGGCAAGTATATTTTCTTTCAAGAGTATGACTCAAGTATAACTCAAGTGATCATCAGAATATCCGGAAACTGTACATCATTGCATGTAATTAATCTAATTCAAGATATGGATAAGCAAAGGCAGGGGAACTAAATTATATTTAGATTAAGAATACCGAAAACAAAGAGGCTCAAGGTATAAAGACCTATTCAAAATTGTGGAACTCAACTGAACATTCAAACCTGCACGTTCATTTTGTGCACTAAAAATATAAGCACTGATCATAGTCCCTATAACACAGTGTCTGGAAACTCATCTTTACCTTTTGTTATATGTTATCACGCTCAGTAAACACGTTGTTCTCTTAGAATAATGAAGGAAGCAGCCATATGCGTGCAGCTGAATATTAACATTTTTAAAACAAGGAAAACGTTCACTCTCAGTACACCCTCAACATCAACCCACGCACACATGGCTATAAACTTTCAAGTTTGCCGCGTTTCAAGTTTACTGTATTATAGCAGGGCGACTATAAGATAGGGCAGCGAAACGGCTACATAATGTCGTGATCAATGTGTGATGCGCTTTGGGACTGGGGCGACGCGGCCCCTGTGTAATTTAAAAAAAAAAAACAAGGAGTGGAAAAAACTCCAGGTGGATCGAGTAAATGATTAATATTTTAAAAAGTATTCAGTCGATTGTTGCTGTATTTTTTCAAGATGTTATTCAAGCCTTTTAGCGTTCATACAACAGGTTTTAAGGCGTTCTGTACTATCTAACATATAAAATTTTGTGTTTTAAATCTCGAAACATTTGTGACTTCCCTGTCCAATTTCGCCCCGCTCGCAAAACAATTTACTAATTTCGTACCTTAAAATCGAGTTAGAACGTAGCTTTTTTTAAGACAACACTGCCACGAATTAAACTTTATTCCTGCCCAATTTTGTCGTGTAATTTTTTGAACTTTTTTTGCTATAGCATGTCAACTGCAGCAAAAAAATTGGGTTGTAGTGTAAAAATTTCTCAGGTTCGACTGTTTTGAAAATTCGCCTATTTCAAAGGTAGTCAAACACACTAAGACCACTTTTGCAATTTCAATCTACACAAAAATATATACGCTTCTTACCATAAGAACATCATTTACCAAAAACAAACATTTGAAGAGATATTGCAGATTTTGTAAAGACGAAGGGTCATTCCATCCATCACGAGAGCTTCGGCAGTTCCAACCCCGGTTGGTTTTATAAAAAATTCAACCACTTCTTTTGGCACCAGAACTTAGTAAATCCCAGGGCAGTTAGACCATTAATCGATGTATATTTGGTATAAATATCGTTTCTTAATTTTTTGAACTTTTTTTGCTACCTGCCATTGAATGCGCACCAACCGGTCATTTAAATTGGGAAAGTATGACAGGCAATAGACAAATTTGGCTAACGCTGTTTACATCAGTGTGTTTACGTCGTTGCTACCCAATTCACAACTTCGGATAACTCACATGCCTGGTTACTATTGTTCTAGGTCGGGAAAACATTGAATAGAACAAAAGTAACTAAGCATTAGAATTATGTATAAGAGCTATTCACTCATGTAGATCATTCTAATGCTTAGTAACCTTTGTTCTATTCAATGTTTTCCCGAACTAGAACAATAATAATTTCTGGCCTGTGTATATAACAAATTTGTGGTAATTTTCTTTAACAAATAAAAATGTCTCCACATATGCATAAGAATATTCGGGGGGTCCCGCGCATCACACATTGATCAGGGGTTACATTGCCGTTTCGCTGCCCTATCTTATAGTCGCCCTGATTATAGGGACAATGCACTGATATGATAATTATAACATGATGAATGATAATTGACTTGTTTGTGCACTATAAATGCACATGAGCAGTACCAGGGGAACTAAACATTTTATTTGGCAAGGAAGCGCCGAAGAAACCGCGTCTCCAATCCTGAATTTAATTGCAGCCTCGAAAAAACAAAACTGATCTAGTTCTCGGTGGAAAGACCAAGTTCGTTATTTACAGCAGGCAACAGAATGGCTGATCACAAAATTGTATTTGCAATTCTAATCATAGTTTGTCATCTCCATGCAAACTGTGGTATGTCTAACAGCGAACTGGAAACACGGTAGGTTTTTGCAACCTGATGTAAATTATTTCCTGAAGTTGAAAACTAACATTTTCAACATTTCGGCAGATTTTAAAGCTTACTTTTGTCCAAGACTGTCGTCCTCGCTGAAATTCCCCTCCAGAAAGTTGCAATTCCTATGGTCTCGAGCACGAGTTCGTTTGTTCTACCAACATCCTTAACCCTAGTTCTGACTGTGTATGGAGATTTGCAAGTGATTATATCTTGATGGCGTGTTTTTCCTTAAGAAAGTGTCCTGAAGGGGTAAAATGGGAGCTTGGATTCGCCTGATTCTGGGCTTGGAAAATGGGATTTCATGCACTGGGACTGGGATTCACTAACAAAAAAAGCCAATAGCAAATGGGAATGGGATTGGGATTTGAGCAAAATATAAGATGGGACTATGGAATTTGGGCCTGGAAACTGGAACTAGTCCCCCCCCCTTCAGGACCCTCTTATGACTATAATCTTCTGTTTTTTAAACATAGTTAATCATGTCAAAATAATGATATATCCCCAATCGTACAGACAAGAGTATATATCACTTTAAACCAAACCTAAGGAGTGCACCTGTAAGATTTAACGTTTCAATCTACCGAATTTACTCGTTTGAGCCTCCCGGCGCTCTTTTCATTTTCGAGGGCTTCGCTTCTGGAGAGAGTTTAACGACAGAGCACAAAACAATGCCGGAAAGAATGATGAATGTCCGAGGCTGACTAAAAATTGCAGTTACTGTAGTTTTCAGCTCGAACAATTCCGTCTAACGGTGCTTCGATTAAGTCGCCTAAACGAGTAATTACGTTATCCAAGAAAGTTCGACAGCTGTGTATAGATAGGGTGATATGTCTTCGTTTAGTCATATTACTTATCACTGTTGCGAAACGGTAGGGAACTTGTACAACTAAAATACTATGCAGGTTTTGCTCATTTTTCGTTATTCAGGGAAAATGTTAATAATGATTTCCCTTCAGGCGAGAGTGAACGCGGCTTACCCGGACGAGATGGTAAGTAAACTATAGACAATCTTTTGATACATAATTTATGTTCACACAAAAGGACGTAATAGTAATTAGCGGATTTGTAGAGTGTCTAACATCATTATGTAACAGTTTTAGGAATATCGGAAATAATATACATAGTAGAAATATACTAAATAATGCAAGACCCATTGTACATTAATTTTTTGAGAGTGCTCGCCAAAATGTTTACTGGGCATAATAAGTAAGCTAAACCCTCGGAAGAGTGCACTCACAACTTTTTGATACGTTTGAAACTGGGGTGGCTTGTTTGAAGTAGGGTATTTTTTAACATATATGAGATTAATACGTCGTCACCATGCACAATGAATAGTGCAAGGATATCCGGATCTGAGCAACCAATCAAATAGCTCAAAACCCCTATCCACCTTCCAAATATGTTGAAGGAATAGTTTCAAAGCTTCCAATCCACCCAGACGTAAACTTTCGTTTTAAGAAATCTCGTTCCAATTACATTTTTTCCATTCTTATCCCAAACTTTTGTTTCTATAGGTCGAGATGGACGTGACAGCATTGTTCCAGGTATATTATAGTATAAGAAACTTTATATATGGTAAAATTTTGAAATTATCCTTCACGAAGACACGATTCTACGTATAATATTCTCAGAGTTTCTGTTGGATCTACCCAGCGTAGATTAAAATATTTTGGTGCGTTTCTAGCGTAGTTGCACACACTAACTAGCATGAGTTGAGACTGATGCTGGACGAAGTTGTAATATATATCAATACGGCTTTTAAGTACTACTACCACTACTACCACTACTACCACTACTACCACTACTACCACTACTACCACTACTACCACTACTACCACTACTACCACTACTACCACTACTACCACTACTACCACTACTACCACTACTACCACTACTACCACTACTACCACTACTACCACTACCACTACTACCACCACTACTACCACCACTACCACCACTACCACCACTACCACTACTACCACTGCTGCCACTGCCACCTCTACTGCTGCCACTGCTGCACCACTACCACTGCTCTACCACCACCACTGCTACCACCACTACTACCACCACTGCTACCACCACTGCTACCACCACTACTACCACCACTGCTACCACCACTGCTACCACCACTACCACCACTACTACCACCACTACTACCACCACTGCCACCACTACCACCACTACCACTACTACCACTACTACCACTACTGCCACTACTGCCACTACTGCCACTACTACCACTACTACCACTACTACCACTACCACCACTACTACCACTACTACCACTACTACCACTACTACCACTACTACCACTACTACGGATGAGTAATTAGATTACGTAGTAGACGTCAAAATACACTGCATAGTATAACTCACTGTTACCTGTCCAGAAAATTAAGCATTACAAAACAATAGAATCCCACCATTACCGAAAGAGGACGAATTTTCTATTTCGGGTAGTGGGAGGGAGGAAATGCCCACCGCACCAAAATTTTCGCCACTGTTATTTTGTCATACGCAGGTATGAAGCTAAATTATCAGGTTATCTTTTAGTATCGGCCGAATTCCGTGCTTATTTTAACACAATAGACGGCCAATGCAGATATATCTTGAGACGAGTGATTGTAAGAACTTTGCGTACATTCTCTAGGACCATCTGGAAAACAGGGACATCGGGGACCTCCAGGTGTGCCTGGACCAGCGGGGCGGGGTTCTGGAGGATCCGTGTCCCTGTTATATGAGGGTAGGTATATCAAATAACATGTTTCATATGTTACCAAAGTAAATAATATTTATAAGTACCGTCAATATACAGACGTTTCTACAGATTTCAATAGCTGCCTGGTGACAAAAACCGAGCGCTGGGGATTAGTCCCCCGCAATATCTTTAAATCAATCTAGAATCCTACAATTTTCAGAATGTTTTGCAGAGATGATATCTCGAAAATTTTTGAGTTTGTTAAAGATCATATGCACTGTTCAAAAAGACTAATATTTTTCAGTAAGCATCGAAAAATTTTGCCAAATACTTGCCACCGTAAATCCCTCCCGATCAAGTTTGAAACGAATAAGAACTCCGACGTTGAAAGAACTGGTACGTGTTTCCTCCTTGTTCTCACCGCTACTGATTGATATTTTCTTCATAACAATTATTTCCCTTTGTAGGTGTAATGGGTGGATCTCACTACACTCATGCCGGCGGTGGTTCAAACTATCTCTGTATGCCTCTCAACCCAATCTACGATAAAACAGTGAATGGTAACCAAGGTTATTCTTATATCTATGGAGTTGAATACGAAATGAATGCACACGCACCTCTCTTCCCGAAGAATCTTCACGATCATGACGTGCCGTGTGCTTTGCTGAATCACGTGGCAGCCAGGTGATGATACCCGCACGTAACGTCTGTCCAAAGGAGTGGACCCTAGAGTACAAAGGTTACCTAATGTCTGATGACCTCGGCCATAAACGAAGTCAATTTATTTGTGTTGATTCTGCACCGGATTCTACGTTGGGAACTCACGCGGATTTGAACGGGGCTTTGTTGTATGTTGTTGAGAGTCACTGTGGTTCCCTGCCATGTGCCCCGTATGTACAAGGTGCTGAGCTGACATGCGCTGTATGCACCAAGTAATCATTATTTAAGCATGAAAGTGCCTATGCATTTTAATTTTATTCAATTTTTATGATTTTATTGTAATGAATAATGCTCAATAAAGGGGCCAGTATCTTTTGGCTAGTTTGTTTCCTTAATTGTTCAGATATTAATATATCGTTCTCCAAATGCAAGGGTTTTGGTCGTGCAGAGGTAACTACAAATGTCTTTAACTTAGGTGACCTGTTTCAACGGTCTGTAAATAATCGTTGTCAGCTAAAATTCAAACCAATTGTTAGCAGTCAGTGAGATACTTTGTGAGATGTAAGTCCCAGAATTTCTATTTTATCAGCAATCAGTACAGATATTTTGGCATTTTCTGGTAATGTTTTTATCACTTTTGCGACAGCAGTTCGATCGATTATTATGCAAATCACAGATTTATCTCATTACATGATTAGCGCGGTTTTCCTTTGACACATTTAGCCAACCATAGGAAGCCGAAATCGGGAGATAGGTAATTACACTGTTGATTATTTCGAAGCTTTCGATTTTTCCTGTAGAATGTGTCTAGCAATTATATTTTACTTCAAATGTAGTTGGAATTTGTTAATTTTTGTTTTATACAAAGGCGACGTACATCCACATTTAAAGAGAAATTTAAAGAAATTATTAGCTGACATTTTTAAAGATAAGCAAAATTTTCTAAAAAATCAGGAGATATCGATGATTCAATTTCGTATGTAGGGATTTCATATTCGGAGAAAAGAGTACGACTAAAGAGGGCCGCATACTTCTTGTATGCCTATTATTCATGTGTCCCGAAATAATTTTGGGATAGGTTTCTGCCTCGTACCCAGGCGCTTTGCTTGCTACGCCGTTATCCACGCGCTCCACGCAACGACCACGCAATGTCATAGCGGCAACTTAGCGCCTGGGTACGAGGCAGGATAGGTTTTGTATTGGATTGGGAACAGGCTTACATGTACATGAAGTATTGGTTTTAGGCGTACATAAAGTACTTACACGCGAATGAATTGAATAATGTAATGACGTCATCAAATGCAGTGTCAAATGTTTCCTCACTTCCATGACAATATCACAGTATGGAGACGACCAGTAGGGCCACTCTGCGATGCAACATGTAGCCGGCTTTTTATGCAAAAATATGCAGTTTACTGGCCAGGAAAGTTAGTCCAGCTTGCTTATTGGCCAGGAAAAGCAATTGACTGACTGCCAATGCGTAATGAGCGGCCACACAAAATTTCAAATAAGTGGCCCTACTGGTCGTCTCTATACTGTGACAATATACATGTAAACAGAACGAAAAGTCAAATTCAGTTCTGTTAATTTGTGGCACAGAAACCAGCGTTTTCCCGCAATATTTTGGGAGAAACGTTTCAGTACTTCGTGTAATAGGCCAGCAAGATTTTTTATTACTGTTTTGGTTGACACCAAATATTTTCAATTTTTACATTTCACTACTCGGGGTTGTTGCCTTCTCTGGCGCTTTAGAAAGATGGTGAGTTGTGCGTTCAGCCAAACACAAGTACATGGTAGAAAGTACATGTATGCTACAAAACTGGATCAAACTGCTTGAAAAATATAACAAGTATCGAGCAAAGGCCCTTCGTTTTGAAATTAGTGGCGTGCGTTGTGGAAACACATGACGGCATTGAGCCCTTTTTTAGTACGAATACCAAAGCGGTCACGTGATAAATATATACCAATCAAATTGATTTAGTCAAAACTTAACAAAGTACAAACAAAATTATGAAAACGTGAAATATAGGGTGTCCCAAAAAATGCATACCTCACCATATTTTGTAGTATTACTACGTTAGCTTTAATGGAAGTTCCAGGTTTCTATATTAGATAGAATAACTATCATATCATGCCAATACATTGATATTTTACTGATCAATATAACTAACCGTTTGCTTCTGGAATCACTTAAGTCGGCCACAAGAACGCTGACAACAATTTTGCAGCATGTCCAAAATTAATTATGAAATTTCAATTCTTTTAGAAGGAATTTTAATATAAGAGGGAGGTAAAGGGGCGGGGGGGGGGGGTTGATCACGTTTCACGTGAAGTAAAACAGCCATTTCACCTTTCACATGTACAAAATTAGCTATTTCACGAAAATGAAGAAATACGTTCTTAACTGCATAAATTTTATTTTCTATATTGAGTCTTTAATATATGCCTTTCTTTACTCGTTATTCTATTTTTACGTTTTCGAAAGTAATTTCACGAATAAAAACTCAACATGGAAAAATGTTTTAATAAATCAACCGATATATCTATATATCTATCTATACGCTATGTAAATCATATTAGGATTTCTAGTTACTGAATTCATTAGTATATAACTTGGTATCATATATGATTATTATTCCGATCCGACTGGTGGGCCATTATTTTTCAATTCGAAATTTCTTTTTATCTCTCCGAATCCGAATGTAATCCAATCACATCGAATTGGAATCGGATTGGGGATTGGATTTGCATACCTCATGTTTCACAAATACTGTTTTTACATATTTATTCCAGTACAACTCTTCGCATATATAAATCGTTTCTGCGTAGCCGCATGTTTTGAAGACGAAGATATTTGTCCCGAATTCGTTGGATATATATACGCATTTACGCAGGGCCGGTCCTACGGGGGGGTTTGGGGGGGGGGGGGGTGTGACACTCCCTCAGAAATTATATTTGGAGATTCAGTCGGTAGAAGTGATATTTTAGTCGGCAAACAAAAAGATTTTTGAAGGAAATGAAACTTAAATTGTGGAAAAAACGAATTTTTTGTTTTTAAATAGTAATATTATAGGCAAGAAATAAGTTATCTGTTGTAATTTAGAGTTGAAATTAGTAAAGTAGTAGTCTAAAAACCAGTGTAGTGCGGGAAAATTTTTTTAACACACCCCCCCCACCCGTCGACGAAAAAGACGTTAGGTAGTCGGTTTAAACGACCTTACATCCCTGATAATTTTTCTGAGGACGGCCCTGCATTTACGGTAAAACACCACATTGGTCCATAATATAACGAGTCAGTTATTTTAGGTAAATTTAATAACTATTCGTTACATCAGTAAGAAAAAATATTGTTAGCTTCTAGAGAGGTTTTAAACGTAATGATGTTATTAATGACAGAAGCTTGGAATGCATGAATGGTGAGTGTTGCTGGAAATACAGGGTTTGTGCAGTTCAGCTGTATTTTAAAAACAAGGGGAAAGCAGTGAAAACTATAGAAACATGATTACTATTTTCGTTAGGCTGCGAACATCAGAGGTTCAGAGAACTGCATAATTTTGTGCAAGAGTCAGTCTGGAAGTCTGAGATTCTGCTAAATGACAGCCTTCAGTATAAAATTTGTTTAAAAAAGCATTCTGAACTAAACATACCGAAAAAATGTTGGCGGACAAACTGAAGCGTCAGAACTTCATTAATTAACTTATCAGTAACCTGATCAATGTAAAACGTAATTGATTAAAGGCTCTTTTCCACTCATCGCAAGAGCCAACTCGCGTTAACTCGCTGCATGTACTTTCATCCAATCACACTGCTCGACAGTCTATTTTAATCAGATGCAAGCACTCGCAGCGAGTTTGCGAGCTGGTTTTTGCGATGAGTGGAAAAGACCCTTAATTCATATTCAAAATTTCGCACATCTTGAGGAGATGTTTGACTTGGTTTTGTAGTAAAAACAGAGGAAAATAGCTAATGTCCGGAAATTTTGCAATTTTTTGGAAGGAAAATATATAGAAAATGAGGATGAGAAAAGGAAATGCAATTTTGGGCGAGTGGAAGCACTGCAGACAAAAGTCGTTCAATAACATGACTACATGAGTCATGTGTTGAAAAAGATGGCAAAATATATGTGAATCCGACGTCTTTTAGCTGTCTTAAAACAAAATGTTTAAATATATAACAAGACGAAAGCTTTCTATATTCAGGAATAACGCCAGCGATAGATAATTACGTGAAAAAGCGAAGAGAAATCGCCCAAATGCGTATCATGATCATACAACGAATCCTGAGCAGTTCACTCGAAAATACAGTCATTTGCCGTGGTAAATCTGCTAAATCAATGCTATTCCTGACAAATTTCATATGGTAAGTAGTTACAAAGTGTCCTATTATCTGTTCTAGTAGATAAAGAGTGATCTTTAACTCTCAAAAATGACGCGAAAGGGAACTTTAGATAATATGGCGACATAGAGTATTGAGTAGATATGTGCAACAATGCACCCTTTATATTAAAGTCCCTTATGAGAGAAATTGCAATTTTAAAATGTCAATGAGACGTTTAGAAACAAAACCAGTTGCCTCTGGGGGTGTTCATTCCTGCTACAGGCAACAAAATTCGCTCCAGATTAGCCAGATCAATTGAAGTTAACGACCCCCCTGCCCCAAGGGAGTTGTATACTTCAATGGCCATTGAAGTATACGACCCCCCCCCAAAAAAATAGCTTTTTGTCGTGGGGAGACATTTCGTTGGTGGAATACTGTTGCAGTATGCTTGCCAAACATTTTAAGGCCTTTTATAATGCCTTTCCAGCAATGAGTCATCGAACAGATATTTACAAGATGCAGTTTGCGATCAAAACACGGAGACAAAATTGCAAAACTAAACACCTCAAGCGCATATTATGGTCGTGTTGAAAGTCTTTTGAATTTGTTTCATGGTCAAAAAATCAATGAACTGAGACATATAGGCCGTATTCTGTGGCACGTTATCGTTCAGTTTCGTTGCCCGGGTTCGGGCACTATTTTAAAACAAGATAAATAATTAGGATTAATCATACAAAGTCCAAATCCGCTTGTTTGCACTTCTAAAAACCTGCAGTTTTCGAGTATTTCTTCTTCGAAAATTCAAGAAATCAACATATTTCGCAATCGATCGCCGCCATTTTTTTCAGGGTACTTTGTGTAATATGCACTATATATAGTATATTTCGTGGTTCTACATTAATTTTTACATGAAGTTGACATAAAGTAAATATGGCGCTTCAGAATTGTTTTTTAGTCATTTTGATGGAGAAAATGACAAAATTTTAGCGATGTTTCGTTCCAAAAGTTGTTTGGATTGACAAAATATATGACTATCGCTTGACGGGCTTCAAAGGGATGTTGCGTGGAGAAATTGTCAGTTTTATTCGCGGTAAATGTGAGTGGATATAAGTGACAATACTAGTGAAAACATTTTATCACTGGCAGAGGTCAGCTTGGCCTGTGTATAGGACTTCCTTTGTGATGAAAACTGTCTGGTATCAGAACCTGTGTTGTGGGAAATCCTATTCCGTATAGATAGAAAATGCAAAACGGTGACATGCACATTCATCAACAGATGAACAGAACAACAACAACAACATGGAACATTCAACAGTATAATTAGCCTTGCCCCCTGGCTACCCCCTGGGCATTTGCAAACTTTGTTGTGCAGGGACCAGGCATTAGTACTTGCACAAGTTCCCCTGGGTCGGGCATTTGTTCACCGGCGGGGCATTTGTATCTCTATCTGGAAATTATTGTGGTTTCTGCAGCAGCTGCAGTGAACATGTGCACTGCCATGAATATGGATGAAAGTATTTGTGTCATACACATAAACAAATAGAACTTGTGAAGCAAAACTTGCTCATCTTTACAAAGTTAAACATTTAATTAAGAATGTAAAACTCATATCCTGATATTCTGACAAATCTATGTGTTGGCGTGCCCCGGGGCCGGCAGTTGGCATAATTTCTTTGCCCCGGGGTGGGGCATTGTTGCACTTTTCCTGCCCAGTCCCAGGAAATTGTACACTTAGAGAAAAATAAGTGCAAATGCTCAAGGGGGATGGCAATGCTAGAATTAACTGATGTATTATCTAGATTTAACTTGCTACTTTAATATGGATATTACACTACTGCCATAAATATAAACTATGAACCTGTTTAAAATGTAATACTGCTTGTAGTAACTCTCCTGTTGTTCTTAGTACTTGTATTGTTCTCTAAATTTAATTGTATATTTATATAGTATTTGTTATAGGGCCTGCAGTAATTGGTGTATACTGTTGTGGTGACCCTGACACTCCTTTATGTGGCAAAGTTAAATAAAATAATATTCCTTGGATTTTGTAGCGTGTTCACCTAGTCCGCTACCCTGGGGTTTCCCATCAAAGACAATGATAGGTGCATATTTATATCTACATTCTGTTTGGTGAGAATGAGTTCATTCCTTTAATAATATACAAATTAGAATTTTGAAGTTAGCTCTTTCAACCAGAGTCACAAATCATCAGAATCTGCAAGTTCTTCTTCCTCATCAAAATGAGTCATCATAATCTTCCTCATCTTCATTAACTCCTGCTTTATTCTGGCAATCACAACATGTACATGTACCCTGTCTTACACTTGCACTCAACACACTCAAGCAAGGATATGACACACAATGGTGTAGTGGACTGGAACACAGGCTAGGATATGATAGATAGACTGTAGATATGCTCCTTTTAAATCCAGAAAATGTTCAGATGATGTCTCGCCCCAAACCTGCGACAGCCTTTTCCAACATATGAACAGAGCAAATTTTCAAACAGCATCGTGGTCTCAGTGTTGGTGCTGGCTGGACACTCTCCAATCAAGAGCTGGAGATTGTCTGGATGGCATGTCCCCCTGTCTGTGCTCCACAATCTTTGCTTGAGTGCAAGTGTAAGACATCCTCTGCATGTGGGCCCTATAACAAATACTATATAAATATACAATTAAAATAAAATAAGAGAACAATACAAGTGTTAAAAACAACATCGCTACCAAGGCTAGACCACGAGCAGTAACACATTTTAAACAGATCGATTTCCAAGTCCAGGGAATTTCAGGTTCATAGTTTGTATTTATGGTAGTAGTGTAATATACATAAAGTAGCGATTTAAATCTGGATAAGGCTAAGGTATGAGTTCATCAGGAAGAATGTTGCATGTTGTTGTTGTTCTGTTGATAAATGTATGTCACCATTTTGCATCTGTCTGTATGGAACAGGATTTACCACAACATAGGCTCTGATACCAGACAGTTTTCATCACAAGGAAAAGTTCTATATTGAATCTCCCAAGACCTCAGCCAGTAATAAACAATTAAACAGAGTTTCCACTGTAAATGTTTTCACTAGTATTGTCACTTATATTCCCTCACATTTACCCACGAATAAAAATGAAAATTTCTCCACGCAACATCCCTTTGAAGCCCGTCAAGCGATAGCCATATATTTTGTCAATCCAAACAACTTTTTGAACGAAACATCGCTAAAATTTTGTCATTTTCCCCATTAAAATGACTAAAAAACAATAATTCTGAAACGCCATATTTACTTTATGTCAGCGGATGTGTGAGAAACTTCATGTAAAAATTAATGTAGAACCACGAAATATACTATATATAGTGCATATTACACAAAGTACCCTGAAAAAAATGGCGGCGATCGATTGCGAAATATGTTGATTTCTTGAATTTTCGAAGAAGAAATACTCGAAAACTGCAGGTTTTTAGAATTGCAAACAAGCGGATTTGGACTTTGTATGATTAATCCTAATTATTTATCTTGTTTTAAAGTAGTGCCCGAACCCGGGCAACGAATTTCATTTTCTAAGCGACTTTTCGTGCCACAGAATACGGCCTAATAGACAATGGAAGGGAAGTCATAAAAATTCCTTTGAAACAGACACAAACACGAAAATCCGTAAATTTAAAGATATAATACAAGAGTGGTCGTATACTTCAATCCAAATCTGACCCCATATTGAAGTGTATGAAGTATACCACCCCATTGGGTAGGGGAGTCGTTAACTTCGATTGATCCGATTAGCCTAGATTGTTATGTATTTATAAGGTTGGGTGGACATAATTTTATATCTAAATTAGGCAGATGGAAGTAAGGTATCAGCTTACCATAATATTATAAACCCGCCTGCATTTAAACCTAGTGAAAATTGCTTTTGTCTGTGAGGTTTTCTCATTAAGACGATTGACTCTTCTGTTTCATTGACAAAATACATGGAAATTTGAATGGCAACTGCTGAACTGCAATTCAATACATGTATAATTCATTGAAGAAAATAATGAATAATGGAAAATTTGTGCACATAAATATATTTTTCAGGTTTATGGTAAGCCGGTACCTTACTTCCACCGGCCTTAGTAAATAGGTCATTTTCAAATTTCATCTTGGCTAATTAGCTAAGTGCCATACATATTGTTGAATCGATGTTACCACACATACACATCCAACAATACCTTAGGTAAACCTATCTGGCTAAATGGTTTTGCATCATGTGTAGTGCTTTATTTTGGTATTCTTGTCTAGACTGAACATTGCTAGCAACACCATAGGGTAAAGTTTTTATATTGTCAAATTGATGTCAGTAATGCATCGCAACATGAATATGGCAGGTGCAGGTTAACAACTACACTGCGAGCAGAGGTTTCTTATCTGTACGGCTGAGGGGAGAAGAGAAACCTCTGCCGACTTCCTCGACTTTTTTCGTTGAGCATGAAAATTGTTAATGAGCATCTGTTTGCTTTGCTTACAGTTCCGGTTTTCTAAATGTGTCAAATATTTAATTTAAAGTTCAAACTTCACTATTTTATAAATATTATGTTGGCCGTATGTTATTTTGTGTGAATGTATGTGAGCTTCAAATTTCCCCAAGAATTTAGAAGGGATTGCTCTGCCGAGCCTCAGCGAGGAAGCACACTATTCTTAACGTGTTAAGGTTTCTCCAGAGTTCACTGGACCCAGTCTTTTGCGCAAATCTATGTACTGTCAAGAAAGTCGACTTGCGTTGTCCTGTCGCTTTTCTGGAGGAATAATTAAGCTTCAAGTATGTTTGCAAAATGAGGGGGGTAATCAAACAAGATATTGTATTGCACATGACACTGTTTTCATTGGGTCACTGGCAGGAATCGAACCTGCGGCTCTGCGATTCAGGTGCAGCGCTCTAACCAACTGAGCTACAGAGTCCAGTTGCTGAGCATTAACCGCAAGTTATATGGTATATCGGTAAATACTAAGATTCTTCTTGGCATCTTGTTCGATGGGAATAATAGTTGATGGTGTTTGCGGATGGAATATTCAAACGAAAATTTATATGCATTTTTAGACCTATTCGAACGAAAATTTATATACGTTTTTAGACCAGTAGCCAGGTCTAAAAATGTATAAAATAAGTATATAAATTTTCGTTCAAATATTCCACCCTCAACTGTTATTCCCATCAAACAAGATGCAGAGAAGAATCTTAGTATTTACCCCTAAAGACTAAATACACTGGAAATACCAGTACGCGAAGTGGTTAGCGCACTTGCTTTCACCTCTAAGGCCGCGGGTTCAAGTCTCAGTGAGGACTTTCTCAATGCGACTCGAACCCAGTCCTCAAGTGAAAAGAGTAAAGTCAACGCTCTGCCGAAAGTCGTGGGTTTTCTCCGGGTACTCCGGTTTCCTCCCACAGGGAAAGTTGACAGGGTGGGTTAGGTAATCATAATGTAAATAGTGTCCCCAATTAGCTGTTAAAGCTAAACACATTGACACTTAAATAAAGTCATTCATTCATTCATAGTGACTAACGAACACAACAACAGTTTTATTACAAAATAAGTCTCAAAAGCTCAAGGCAGCACTTCACTTTGTAAATAAATATTGGTCAAAGCAAAATTATGATAAGAGCTTGAAACGGCCACATTATTTTGACCACACGCAGGCGCGTAAATTACCAGCAATTTCTATTGCAGCTAATGCGCTCTGAATTGGAAAACCGGTTATAACTAGTTTTATTCATCCAAAACTTTGAATGATCGGTACATCAAAGAGAGTCGAGGAAGTTCGCAGAGGTTTCTTTTCTCCCCCAGCCGTACCGATAAGAAACCTCTGCTCGCAGTGTAGTTTACAGTGTAATGAAACGTTTGTCTAGCTTTTCTGTCCATAATGACATACAGTAATCAGATGTTTTAACATGTATAGCTTGCTAGATACTGTACATTTTGCGTGGTTGTCAGATCATGTTGTGATCTGTGGTAACCTCACACTCTTGTGTGTGGTGGTATAGTGGAAAATATTATCTGACAATTTCAACTTTTCACAGTATCTTTTTGCAATTCCGGTGGTCAGATTTGCATGACTTTCTCCTAATTTTTGTTGCTTATTTCCAAAATTGACATTCTGCAGAGGCCTTATTGCTTAAATTTTCCTCTATTCCCCCTGCTGTAGCTTACTCCTATTTGTGATGTCTAAAGGAGAGGGGATAAAATCTCTGATCATAGTAAAATGTACTACATCGAAAGAGGTGAAGGAGCTATTAAGTTGAGTGGATTCAAGCTTAAGACAAGAACCAAGGCGATTATTGCTCTGTAAATAGCTGAAATTTGGAGTTTAAAAATTAACAAGTGATAACATGGCCCACCCTTTTAGCCATATTATTTGGATGGCCCAGCCCCTAATTCTACCAGGCTCACCCCCTAATTCCGCCAGCCAACTCCCCATCCCAGATAAAAATTGAACGGTGGACAAAGCCTCCTAAATTTCCAACAAAACCTTCAAATTTCCGACAAACCCCCATTTTCCCATAAAGGTGGGGGCCAGTTGCCCGCTCCCCCACCAATTTTGTAAACCTAACTCAAAATAGAAACTGGTTTGACTTTATTGCGATTGGTAGAATTGCTATGTAATATATCATACACGAGAAGGAGTTTATTATAGTGATTTGAAACACCGAAAAGTGTGTTGAAAACCAAGGCGCTAGCCGAGTTTTTTAACATACTTTGAGATGTTTTTAAATCACTATAATAAACGTGTTCGAGTGTATGATATAGCTTCTCAAACAAACCAGTATTTAAAGAGAAATTCAACGCGATGTTGGGTGTGGGTGTTTATTACCGTGGTATCAAGACAACGATACGGTGGTGATTTCCTTTGTGTTTTGCTCATGAATTATTAATGAGTTTGAGAAATCTATGTACAGTACCGTAGAATTACTAACTACTGTATCAACACATGCCTCTATCAGGTATACAGTACTTGTTCGTTTATGTTGTCGTACCCTTGAAGAACAAATATACGATGTTTACATCTTGATTGTTGGGTTTCAGTCTAGGTAGTGATAAACAATATTCATGAGCTTGCTTGAAGAATCTAAGGATCTGAATTTTCGCTCAAAATAAGAGCTCGCTTCTTTCTATATTTTTTCACGTAGTTAGATCCTTGAATAAAATATTGCACTAAATGATTACTACATTGTAGGAAAGTATAACCTACTATAGCCATAGGGAAGTATGTATTTTCAAGATTCTAGTATGTACTGTAGTACCTATGCGGCGGCTGACTGTTGTGTAAAACTACCTGAAAAATACAATAAGAACTTTGACGTTTCAAGCGAAGGTCCTTCGTCTGGAAGTTAGTGACTAACCCTCTACTACCCACACTGTCACCACACGTTCGAGATATTTTCACTCTAGTACCTGACTATATTAATTCTTTTTTCCAGAAATAATGCAATACAATCAGTATAATCTTCATGCAGGCATGGCTATGCAAGACCTTCAATAGGTTTATACACACATACAGGTGAGCCAAATTAGCTAAATAAATGCATATATGCTTGTGGGTTTTGTTATTGTTTACCTAAAAAAATGAAATGTAATATTTTACTGCAGTACTGTAAAAATGCTACTAGACCCTATAAACGACATTTACACTGTATCACGTTGGAAATATCATCTATTAAAGTTGTGATATTCTTTCAGAATTTAGTTCGTGATGGAACTACGATGAAATAAGGATTTCTATTTTTCTCCATCCTGGAATACAATCTGAATCAAATCTGAATCATTGATCGCTTCAATAAATGCACGTTGGGATGCTGTAAAGCTACATGTATAAGTTTGGGATTGGTAACTTGATAACTCAAGTTTGAGCAACTTTGAGGTAACAGATTTTTGCTCCTCTATACTGATATAGTTCACTTGGCAATGTTCAAATTATCGTGTCTGTTATCGTGCCGTTGATTGTTTATCGGCCAGCTATTTCACTTTCCCATAGCACAAACGTTCATATATGTGCTTTGTCCTCTCTTTTTGTGTTTCATTTGATTTTGTTTGTCTGGTCTTGGGTTGTAATATTTCATCATGTCATGTCCTGTACTGTCCCATCTGGTATTTGTCTTGTATTTTGTATATCTTAAATATCATAGTACTATAGACTATACAGTATATACGGCCGTTGACTGTTGTGTAAAACTACCTGAAAAATACAATGAGAACTTCGACGTTTCGAGTGAAGGCCCTTTGTCTGGAAGTTAGACTAACTTCAGGTAGTTTTACAGAACAGTCAACCGCCGTATTTGCTATACTTTACTAACACTGGCACCGCACGTTCGAGATATTTATGCAGTATATAGTACGCAGTCTCGCTGTAACATTGCTCGTTTTAACTGAAGTGGCCTAGGAACAGTCTTTTGATTATGCCAAATTCAAAGAAATAGAAAATCCTGTGAACTATACAGTGTCCATTTGCTTCCAATTGATTGTAATCGCTAAAAAATATTTGGTAATAAGGAAATCCTAGCTTATTGTACTTGCATTTAAATTTCTTCACAGCATTTTCACATTCAAACGTAATATGTCATTGAAGAGTCCCCCCCCCCCAAAAGGGAGAACACTCGTTTGGGGTGGCTTACTCGGAATTGCAAGCAAACGTATTGAAAGTTATTCAGACCGTCAGGAGACATGTAACTGCTTGCGGAATAGAAGTTACTCCAGTAATTTTGATGAACAACAAGAGTATAATGTACTCCAAAAGGTCATTTTGTACATGTACCATTCCGCTTTACTCCATTTTCGAAATTGCACGAAATGATTACTTATATTTCCGGGGAGACCAGCGGCTTTGGGGGCATTCATGAGAAACTTCCCGATTGTAAATTTACAGCTGAATTATGTTGACATAGAAACCGGTGAAAATACTGTTAATATGCAGTACAACTGTATGTTAAACTTTCATTTTTATTCCAAGGAAGAAATACTTCCTTTCCTTTGTTGTAGGGAAACCATATTTAAAACACGCTATACTGCAATGCAAATTTACTGTACCTGCTATGCTTATATGGGTCGTGTGGATTAGTAGTTACAAATTATATTATAATGATATTCAACGAGTATGAAGTTCTCTATTGCTTTAGAGACGTTTCTTGTAGTATTCACTTGTTTCAATATGTTCTACTGGAACATGAATAATGTCGATAATAACCCTAGCTTAGCTCATGTTATCATAATGTTGCTCAACCAGTGTGAAAATTTTTGAAACAGTTTCTTGTACTACTCAGGAACAAGCAAACATTGCATTTGTTGCGATATGTGTTGCTGGAACCTGTCATGGAATGTCGACATCTTATTCTTTGATTACTTACACTCTGGTCAGTGGAAGATGTGTTTGTGGCATTCTATCTCTTTTCTGTGGTCCGTCCAAGTCTTTATTGACGGGCTTGCCGGGGTTTCTCTTGTCAGTCGATCTTCCACACTTGATAAGACATTCAATTATCCCATGTACGTGTTTGATTTTTGGGTTATTGAAATTTTCATTGACAATAGCTTCAAGAAGTTTCATTAGAGAACTTGCGATATCATTTCCTGCTCGATCATTTTGTCCTTCATGCCACATTGCTCGAAACCCTCTCATATTTTAAGAGCCGCGAGCTTCCGTTTCTAAAAGAAGTTTGAAACTTCAGCGGTAGGTACTGCAATGCAAATACATTTTGCAAATGGAAACAAACAGTGAATTTATTGCCATCCTTTCGACCTTCATCACTTTTATCTTTTGTTTCCTGCTTTTTTCTCTTACATGTTCTTCATGGTTGCTCTTTTTCGGTTGGATTTTCAATTTTATACATTGCCACACAAGTATCACATTTAACCTTGTTGGACACATGGAAAGCAATGTTAAATTCATTGTTAAAAAATTGGCGACAAAGGTGGATTTTCCCATGCAGGTGTCGTTCCATTCACATTGTTCAACATTCTGCTCAGGAACGATAGACACATTAAGGTGGCTCGATACAGTTTTCAAAAATTCAGGTGTTCAACACTTTGAAATGATTAAACTCCATATTTTTAGGTTTTATTCATCAGGTATCAGGGTTTTCATATATTTTGATGTTTCTACTTTCAAATTATGTTAGTTTTAGTAACACATAGTTCGTTGCTATGGCAACATACGCGTACGAAATTCACTCTAAAATAGCCTATCGCCTCGTGTAGTTGGACTTTAAGCATGGTGACCCCCAATTTTTTTTCGTGCATTATTTTACTTGCAAGACAGCTAACAATAAGCAAAATATAAAAAAATTCTGTAACGTCATTTTTTTGAAAAAGGCAAAAATGTCGTTTTCTTCGATAAATTTTTTTGTCATTACAGAATTTTTTTATTTTTGGTAGAATGAACGATTTTTGCGGTGCAATACAGCATGCAAAATTTGAACATAGGTCACCGGACAAAATAATGAGATATAGCGCATTGTTTTTCAAAAATGGAATTTTTTAATGACGTCAGCAATTGACATGAAACGGTATATAACACGCATAATGACGCGAGATGGCGCGAACAACTGCTTACGTCAGATCATTTTGTAAGTTATTTCGTTAATATTCCCGCGCGCACAAATGGTCACTCGGATTTGTTCATAGAGTACGAAGTTTTGTTTTCGCGATTCTTGAATAAGGTTTTTGTGATTACTATATCGAGCCACCTTAAGCCCTTTTGCTATATATTCGTTCTTTGTGTTGGCTCTATTCTAATGGGACTCCACGCGTTACAACGAATTGATGAGCGCACATATCCCATTTTTGACTTCTTCTGGAACAACTCGTTCCCCAGAATTCCTTAAAAATATCGGCACTATCTTGCTCATTTATATTAGAACTACATCTAATTCAATTTCAGTCGGTTGATTGTCCTCATCAATATCTGCTGGATTTTCACCAGCAACCAGTGGTTTGATCAATGACAGACACAGCTTTTTCACCTGCAATGTATATGTTGTATAGGTTATCGTATGAGGTGCAAGGCAAGATCAGGTACCATAAATGTCACGAGTGAGCGCAGCAAACGAGGGATATTTAAGATATCGTCCTGAATGCGATAAAACTTATATCGCCTCGTCCTGAATTTTTTAGAATATTAATCATTGCCCCAATGCAACAATTATTAAAAAATAGAATCATTTAAATGTTAAACAATTTTCAATATTTATTAACATATAAAATACAAACGAAAACAGTCAACATCGACTGACACGAACCTTGAGTCAGCCATCTTTCTTTTGACAACGACCGGAAAGCGGTAAATATAGCAGAACAAAGAGCGATATCAGTGACAAGAAACGATGTCAGTGACATATCGTTTTTATGTCACCCTGTTATCGCCCTGATAAAGGCACAATTATGTGATAATGTGCTATATGGATATATACTATAACATATAGAGATGAGTTCAATTGAAACGTTTTGAAACATGAACTAGTTCTTGTCGTGGGTTTTGAAACATTAACTAGTTCTTATCTCATTATAACCATTAACCAGTTCTCAATATTTCTGTACCAGAGGTTATATTTTTGCCAGGCAGTAATAGAGGTTATAATATGTGTTCACGTGCACATCGAGACTTTGACGGTGGCGAAATCTCTTTAGTGGGCACGAAATATGCCAATTGTTCTGACTGTAGAGATGTGTTAACAATTCGAAGTATAACAGGATTCAACACATGAAGTAACTTTGTCAATAGTTGAGCTGGAATAGGGTCAAGGTTGCATGATTTTTTGCAAGTTGTTGCGTAATAGGATTTAAATCTTCTAATTTAATTTATTTAAACTGTTCGAATTTGCAAGATGATAGTGGTGTGTCAGGGAAATTATTTTGGCCAAACTGATGGGATTTGCTAAAATCTATGTGTATTTTGAGAATTTTATCCTCAAAAAATGCCAAGAATTTGTTTAGTAAAACTTCTGTGGATTGGCTCATGGGATACTGAGGCTCAGGAGTGCGATGCAATAGCTTACCAACTGTTTTAAATAATTTTCGTTGGTCACCTTCATTATCATGAATAATTTGAGAGTAATAACGGGTTCTACTTTCCGTCAGCAATTCAGCAACACGACGACATTGCCTCCTGTATTTTAGGCGTTCCGATGGTTGTTTTGTAGTGCGCCAAATTTGTAGTGCGCCAAATCCTTTACAATTTCCTTATACGTTTTTTACTTCTGATTTCTTCATTATACCATGGTGCAGCTGGACGAATGATTATATTTCTGATAATGAGCGGTGCATGATGGTCAACGGTTCGGGGTAATTCGGAATTATATATGTCAGTCATTTCATTGATGCAGCTTATATCATGGTTAAATATTTGAGATCGTTTAATGTCATTGTTAACCCGCTGCCGTTTTATAACGTGAATTATCCCGAAACAAACCACGAAATTAATCACAAAACCAAGCGATAACAGAAGTAAAATAAGGTATTTATATAAGCCAAAATAATAACAAAAGCAATCAGATATTGGTCACAAAACGTCGATTTAAAACCCTTTTTCGCATATATATCCTCTCTCAAAACCTATCACAACAACAACAAGTACTTTCCCTAAAAACCGGTATGGCCGGTTTTCACACGCGAGACGCACACGCAGTTCCGCAACAAAGTACCATGCACAACACTTTCATCACAACAAGATAGTATAAGGTCTAATGTATGACCAGCAGAATGAGTCGCCTGTTGTACGCATTGTTGTACGCATTATTGTACGCATTGTTGTACGCATTGTTGTACGCATTGTTGTACGCATTGTTGTACGCATTGTTGTACGCATTGTTGTACGCATTGTTGTACGCATTGTTGTACGCATTGTTGTACGCATTGTTGTACGCATTGTTGTACGCATTGTTGTACGCATTGTTGTACGCATTGTTGTACGCATTGTTGTACGCATTGTTGTACGCATTGTTGTAGATTGAACGATTCAATAAGGCTAATAAAATCTTTCGCCGTCGAATCAGATTTGTCATTTACATGAATATTGAAACCACCGGCGATTATCAGCGAACCGCGTCTAATTGCATACATTTCAAGGAGTGAACGAAATTCTTGCATAAACAGTCCAATCGATGTACAGGGTGAGTCAGAAAAAAGTGATGCCTTTGAAATTAAATACAATAGGGTACAATAGATTCTTTGAAAGAAAATGCAAATATGAAGTTCAATTTCAAAAGGTTCACTATTGTATTAAATTTCAAAGGCATCACTTTTTTCTGACTCACCCTGTACAGGGTGTCTAAAAAAAAGTGACGCTTCAGAAATGATCCTATTGTTCTTAAACGCTCTTAAACGCGCGTGATTATACACCTGGGAATTTAATTAAATTGTATTTATATTTGAGTATTTAAAACGTGTTCGCGTCGTCCAAATACTTTAACGCTCGAGTCAAGCAAAACGATTACACTAATAAACGGTTTTCTGTTTATTTTACACGTAGCAATTGACTAAATGTTCAAGATATGGTCCGTGCCCTTCAACGTGTCCCCCATTTCTTGCGACACAGAAAATGGTGCGCCTGCATGTGCATTCCGCGCATCGCATTTCGAATCATTTCAGGCTGCTGCAGTAAAGCGTCGAATTCATCGATTATCGGCTGGCGTAGCACATCGATGTTCTGGGGTGGAGTGGTAAACACTCTATTCTTGAGATACCCCCACAGAAAAAAATCACACGGGGTTAAATCCGGTGAGCGAGGTGGTCATTCCACATTACGTTTCAGCGCAATAACACGATTCTCTCCGAATACTTCGTTAAGGCGATTCCTGACTTCAACGAGGCGATGTGCTGGAGCGCCGTCTTGTGCCCACCAAAGACCCCGAAACAATCCCTCCCAATACTGCAGATTGTTAAAATGAATGGCAAGTTGCAGGAAAGCAAATTCATTCAGCATTCGGAGATCTGCCAGGCCGTTCACATTTCCATCAAAAAAGTAAGGGCCCAAAATCACACCATTACCGCAGAGTGCTGCCCAGATAGTGATTTTGGCACGAGAATTCGCGGTCCTTTCAAAGGTAAATGCCGGCGGATGTCCTTTCGGTGCATACTCGCGTACATTATGAGAGTTAACCTCTCCATTCAAGGCAAATCCTGCTTCATCTCCGATAATAATGCGTTGCAAAATTTTTTGGTTTCGACAGCGTTCGTTAAACCAATTTGAATAGCGTAGTCGACGTGGTAAGTCATTAGGAAGTAGCTCGTGCCGTACGTTCATTCGGTAAGAATGCCATCGTATGTCCAGTCTTGTAATCCTGTTGAAACTTGATTTCGAAACTGCAACAACATTACGACGAACGCTCACACCTCGCGGGGTTTCTTCTAACAGTTCTCTTACAGCGGCTATGTTCGCTTCGTTTCGAGCAGTTCTTGGCCTTCCTGACTTGGACTTGTTACGGTTAAGGCTTCTTCCTGTGTTCTGATATTTTCTCACGTTTTTTAAAATCGTATTTCTGACAGGTGGATTCCGATCTGGAAATCGGATTCTAAATGCGTTTTGCACTGCGGTTACATTCGGTATTAGGGTAAATTGTGTTACAACAAATACTCGTTGCTCTGTAGTCAATTGAACCATTATTGTTACTCCAACTGATCGTATGATTTACATGTAATTTTATTTTTATGGTAATAGGGGTTATTTTAAATTCCAGAAGCAGAAGTTTATGCACTTGTGGGTTTAGCATACAGGGTGTATAAAAAAAAACGCAACCTCGGAATTTCCCAAGAAATCCACTTTGTTCTTAAGCACAAAAGATTTTAGGCCCCTGGGGAATTTAAAATAGCTTCTAATCGTATTCCAGGAGCATAACTGTCGAATTACTACACACTCGAGTGCATAAAGCAGAATTTAATAGAAATTTATGCATTTATTTAATGGCATCTTTATTTTACAAGAATAAACAACAGTTAAATAATCAAGGGCCTTGTCCTTCAACATGTCCCCAATGTCTCTCGACACAAAGTAGGGCTCGCTTGTGCATATCGCGGACTGCTCGGCTTATAAAATCAGGCTGCCGTCGTAAAGGCAATTTTCCATTACAGCCGCTTAGCCCGCGCGGGCGGAGCGACCATGTTTCAACTTTCGCTGTAGGTGTCTAGCGTGAGATTTTTTTGTCCGCTCTACACCTCGCGGACACGCCTGAAAGTTGAACTACATTTAACTTTCTTGGCGTGCCCGCGCGACTAATTATTCACGTGATTCGAATCGGTCGCTTCGCCCGCGCGGGCAAAACGACCGTAATGGAAAATGGCCTTAATGCATCGAACTCGTCCGATATTCGCTGCTGTAACACACCGATATTCTGAGGTGGGCCGGTAGAAAACACTTTATCCTTCAGATATCCCCACATAAAAAAATCGCATGGGGTCAAGTCCGGAGAGCGAGGTGGCCATTCCACATCATGACCTAACCCTATGACGCGGTTTTTCCCGAACACTCCGTTCAGTCGATCCCTTACTGCGATGAGGCGATGCGCTGGAGCCCCGTCTTGCGCCCACCAAAGACCCCGAAACATACCCTCCCAATGCTGGTTTCCAAAATGCACAGCGAGTTGGGGTACAACGAATTCGTTCAGCATGTTAAGATAGGCCAGTCCGTTTACATTTTGATGGAAAAAGTATGGCCCCAAAATGACACCATTGCCGCACAGTGCTGCCCAGACAGTGAGTTTGGCACGGGAATTGTTTCGTTCAAAATTGAATGCCGGTGGATGTCCTTTTGGTGCATACTGCCGTACATTCTGGGAGTTGACCTCTCCATTCATTGAAAATGCTGCCTCGTCTCCGATTATGATGGTTTGCAAAAAATGTTCGCGTTGACAGCGTTGAATGAACCATTCTGCGAATCGTAACCTGCGCGGCAAGTCGCACATGCATTCGATACGGATGCCACCTTAGGTCTAGCCTGGTTATCCTGTTAAAACCTGCAGATGATACTTCAACAGGATTGCGCCGAGCACTCACATGGCGTGGATTTTGCTCGAGCAGAGCTCTAACAGCGGCAACATTTTCCACAGATCGCGCTGTTCTTCGCCTGCCAGAATTGCCTTTGTTCAGGTTAATGCTCGTTCCTTCGTTCGAATATTTTACAAAGTTCCTCAAAATTGTTGTCTTGTGAGGAGGATTCCGATCATGAAACCTTGCTCGAAAAGCGTTTTGCACTGCAGTTGTATTTCCAGTCTGGGTATAATGTAAAACGATAAACACTCGTTGGTCTTTTGTGAGTTGAACCATTATTAACTTGAGCTAGTAATACGACCTATTACTAATTCGACAGTTATGCCCCTGGAATACGATTATAGAAGCTATTTTAAATTCCCAGGGGCCTAAAATCTTTTGTTCTTAAGAACAAAGTGGATTTCTTGGGAAATTCCGAGGTTGCGTTTTTTTTTATACACCCTGTAGTGCTCAGGCATTCAAATTATAACAATAGGATAATTTCTATAGTGTCACTTTTTTGGGGACACCCTGTATATATTAGTCACGCATGATGGAGAGGTAGCAATTCTGATAAAGTTGTTTCTTTCAACAGTTGAATCACCCTTGGAGATACTCCGCTTTGATACTCGACGCGTAATTCTAACAGGAATCGCTCCGTAAGATGTTTGACCTTGTAATGCACTCGGCATTGCCACACTGTGATACGTTTGGGCTTTTAATGCACTCGTCCTAGCCATACTGCGATGCACGCCTTTCTCATTAGTCAGACATTGCTTCGAAGAGTTTGAGGTCTTCGCCAACTTTACACATGTTTTTAAAGCTTGAGCGGGTTTAATAGCAGCAGAAATACAAGGACCAGGTTGAGGATGAACGTCTCCACAGCACAACATATCCGATACCTCAACTAAGCATATGACAACATGACCATGCTTCAGCCATTTCACTACAGGAAATTTGACACGATTTGTATATCGAAATCCCCTGAAAAAAGTCTGTTCGAAGACAAAAAAACAGGGAATACAACATCAAATGCACTAGTATTCTTCTCACTAAGTTTTAGACGATCGGCAAACAACAGGAGTGCGCCAAATATCACTAAAACAGCAAACAATATATCACCACGTCTGACCGCCATAATTGTCACGTCTGACCGCCATTATACTTTTATGGGTACGACCATGTTATTTTCATATCGTTATAACCATTCAATTATCTCATTATAACCATTAACCAGTTCTCAATATTTCTGTACCAGAGGTTAGATTTTGCCAGGCAGGAAAAAAGGTTCTTTACCCCAAAATATGTGTTTTCACGTGCACAACGAGACTTTGACCCTGGCGAAATCTCTTCATTGGGCACCAAATATGCCAATTGTTCTTCTACACTTATTATATTCATATTCTTAAATTACGATAATCGACATTATACGAATTGGGCATACCTTTCTGCCTCCAATTGTCTAAATTTATCTCCAATTAACCCAGCAACAACTACTTGTCTTTTTAGATTCCTTTTGGTATTGAATTTTTTTCTGCAGGCTTCGCACCTGTACGTGTTGCCATCCGAGTGCCTTATTCGCCTGTGCCTTCATAAGTTCGCTCTTTTTGTAAATTCCTTTTGGCAAACACTACATTGGAAAGCCATCTTGTATTATGATCTTATTGATTTATTGAACTGTTGTTGCACCCTATTTATAGTGTTTGGCCGGCCTAACACGGATCCGCATTCTTGAGTTATCATTGGTCAAAACACCAGTCGGACGTCTGTGTAATTTATGTATAAACCTTTTTTCCAAAACCAGTTATGCCAAACCCCAAAAGCCCAAAACTAGCTCACTACTTTTTAACGTAATGAAATACGGAAATTATACATCGTGTTTTTTGTTTTGTTTTTTAATGCAATGTCGTCGTCCTTTTTGGAAGCTCTCTGGTGTGAGTGTTCACGAAGGAAGGATCTTATTGCCTTCCTTTCATGAATATGCTGTTAATGGGGGAAACTGTTTTTCTTTCCCCATCAGTCGTTGTTGAATGAATGACGGTGTGGTTTTGGATGGTGGTGGTGGTATACTCATCTGGTGGTTCGGAGGCTGTGGCTATTTTCGAAAATCCTGAGGTTTTCAGGGGAGTTGCTGTGTTGGTGATTTCGTTTTGCGGCGTTTGTTGAGCGACTCGTTTTCCTCTCCCCAATGGAGGTATGTTCCTAAGATACCGACTTTTCGCTCAAAAGCAATTTCCTTAGGAAACTCATCGAAATCGTACTTTTCCTCAAGAGCCACAATCCCATCAACACTACTACATTCTGTTATTAATATAGCACGACCCATGCATGGACATACTTTTCTCTAGTGTGGATCGAGACTTTGACGGTGGCGAAATCTCTTCAGTGGGCTCGAAATATGCCAATTGTTCTTCTACATTGAATATATTCGTATTCTTAAATTACGATAATCGACATTATACGAATTAGGCATACCTTTCTGCTTCCATTGTCTAAATTTATCTCCAATTAACCCAGCAACAACAGCGTGTCCTTTTTAGATTCCTTTTGGTATTGAATTCTTTTCTGCAGGCTTCGCACCTGTACGTCTTGCCATCTGAGTGCCTTATTCGCCTGTGCCTTCATAAGTTCGCTCTTTTTGTAAATTCCGTTTGGCAAACACTACATTGGAAAGCCATCTTGTACTATGATTTTATTGATTTATTGAACTGTTGCACCCTATTTATAGTGTTTGGCCGGCCTAACACGGATCCGCATTCTTGAGTTATCATTGGTCAAAATGCCAGTCGGACCTCTATGTAATTTATGTATAAACCTTTTTTCCAAAACCAGTTATCCCAAACCCAAAAGCCCAAAACTAGCTCACTATTTTTTAACATAATGAAATACAGAATGATACACCGTGTATTTTTTTTGTTTTTTAATGCAATGTCGTCGTCCTTTTTGGAAGCTCTCTGGTGTGAGTGTTCACGAAGGAAGGATCTTATTGCCTTCCTTTCATGAACATGCTGTTAATGGGGGGAACTGTTTTTCCTTCCCCACCAGTCGTTGTTGGATGAATGACGGTGTGGTTTTGGATGGTGGTGGTGGTATACTCATCTGGTGGTTCGGAGGCTGTGGCTATTTTCGGAAATCCTGAGGTTTTCAGGGGAGTTGCTGTGTTGGTGATTTCGTTTTGCGGCGTTTGTTGAGCGACTCGTTTTCCTCTCCCCAATGGAGGTATGTTCCTAAGATACCGACTTTTCGCTCAAAAGCAATTTCCTTAGGAAACTCATCGAAATCGTACTTTTCCTCAAGAGCCACAATCTCATCAACACTACTACATTCTGTTATTAATATAGCACGACCCATGCATAGACATACTTTTCTCTAGTGCACATCGAGACTTTGACGGTGGCGAAATCTCTTCAGTGGGCTCGAAATATGCCAATTGTTCTTCTACATTGAATATATTCGTATTCTTAAATTACGATAATCGACATTATACGAATTAGGCATACCATTCTGCCTCCAATTGTCTAAATTTATCTCCAATTAACCCAGCAACAACCACGTGTCTTTTTAGATTCCTTTTGGTATTGGATTCTTTTCTGCAGGCTTCGCACCTGTACGTCTTGCCATCTGAGTGCCTTATTCGCCTGTGCCTTCATAAGTTCGCTCTTTTTGTAAATTCCTTTTGGCAAACACTACATTGGAAAGCCATCTTGTATTATGATCTTATTGATTTATTGAACTGTTGCACCCTATTTATAGTGTTTGGCCGGCCTAACACGGATCCGCATTCTTGAGTTATCATTGGTCAAAATGCCAGTCGGACCTCTATGTAATTTATGTATAAACCTTTTTTCCAAAACCAGTTATCCCAAACCCAAAAGCCCAAAACTAGCTCACTACTTTTTAACATAATGAAATACAGAATGATACACCGTGTATTTTTTTGTTTTTTAATGCAATGTCATCGTTCTTTTTGGAGGCTCTCTGGTCTGAGTGTTCATGAAGGAAGGATCTTATTGCCTTCCTTTCATGAACATGCTGTTAATGGAGGAAACTGTTTTCCTTTCCCCACCAGTCGTTGTTGGATGAATGACGGTGTGGTTTTGGATGGTGGTCGTGGTATACTCATCTGGTGGTTCGGAGTTTGTGAGTAGGTTACCCCCCCCCCCCCAATCCATGTACGGAAGTAATTAGTATTCAGAGTGATTCCTGAGTAAATGCACGATGAATAATAATGAGCGTATTTATGCATGATAAATAATAATGTGGAATAATTTTTTGAATTTGAATTTATTAGAAAAATATAGACTTTGCAACCATACAGGTTGAAATACATCTATCATTTACAGGGTTGGTTAATTAGAATAATATTGTATATTTACAAAAACGTATTTACTATAATATGGGAAGAGTTTAGAACTTCTAGTATGATATTAACATTATTTACAAATAAAAATGTATGAAATTTATAGTTACTCAATGTTTATTATAAATCGTTACAGACGAGGGAATGTACGAATTTTTAAAGCGATTTGTCCGACAGTTAATTGGAACGAGTTTATTCGATGTGCGTAGATTGTAGCTTGGATGATCGGCTGTTCAACTAGTTCGGAAAGGGGACTAGTTTGCGGAAGAACCTTTTTTCTAAAAAATTTTGAACATAACAGTTCGCGCCTAGAGTACAATGTTGGAATATTGAGATCTGACAAGGATTCTTTGTATGATGAAGATGGGTTAATTATTTTCAACGCTCTTGACTGGATCCTTTCTATTTCTTTGGATAGGTATTCAGGTATGTTAAAATGATGTGTATGTACAAGGGCTATATGGATAATGTGGTTTTGCTGTCATACTTTGGGCCAAAACAAAATTCACTGCACGGTTTTAAATGCAGAGCAAATGTTTAAAAATAAACGATGTTTCGTTTGCATTCTTTTGTAAATGTGTTGGTTCTTAGAAGAACCGTTTTGTGTTTGTCTTTAAAGTTGCTGCAGCGACATCGAGAAGGCCTCAACTTCCACTTTGGCACAATGTTGATAAGCGTTGGCTTCCAAATGGTTCTCACAGGTTTCCAACCAGACCAGCTGGTCGAAGAGTTTTTCGGCTTTGGGACAGCCAAAGCACTCCAAATTTACGGCAGGAATACTGAGACTTGCCAGCAAGTCCCTTTCGTAGTGTCCGCCTTTGTAGGCAATTGTAGAGCTTGAATCTACCTGTATTTCACGGTAGAAATTCTCTACAATTGTCTGCAAGTTCGAAATTTGAAATGCTTTGGTGCCAATCAGAGGAGGTTGGACAGCAGGCCGCAAAGCATCATGGGTAATGAGCGTATGTTTCCACGTGCGGCCTCATTTATGCGTTGACGGCCGTGAAGTCAACATCTCTGGCCATAGCAAATTCTGCGAAAATGGACGCTATTGATCCAGAGACTCAATGCCATCATCGTGGATGTGTTTAGTGTTTGTGTATCGATGTATAACAAGGCTCTTTGAGTCCGTTTAATGGATTTATTTGTGCAGAAATCTCAAAGGCTGCGTGTGATCAACTGGTCTTGTGGTCAATATAAATGTTGTGTTGAAAATTCTATATGTATTTGTGGACACTTTGTTCAGTGTTGCACGTATTGCATTTTATATACTTAAGTAAATGATTTCATAAGCTGACCCATTGGCACTGCCTGATCCAAGCATTTGTAATGTGCATAGTGCAACTAGTGAGGAGTGTAGTACAGACAGTTAACTAAATATTTATTGGCCAGATTGATCTTTTGCAACAGAAATTACTGGTGAAATGTAGACAAAACAAACTTTACAGTAATATACAGTTCCATTTTATTGAAAATACATAGCACATGCATAAAATATAATAATATCTCCTGCTCATGCTCTACATACATGAAGAAATATTAAAGAAAGCAAATATCCACCAAGAAGGCAAATTAACAATACAATGATAGAATTCAAACCAAAATACAAATCTGTAAAGAAACAACAAATTTTCTTCTAAAACTCGGCACTTATTTTAAACAGTAAAGTCCACTTCTTCAGAAAATACGAGGGCAATCACTGCGTGAATTGTGGAAATTCGAGATGTTCAACTTCAAAGATTGTTGACACTTGACAAAAATGGCATCGGATTAATACAATATGACGACGTACAGCCTACATAAAAAATCAAAATAACGTAACGTTTATTTAATACCATACAAACTACTGCTCACATAGGTAGATCAATAGTTATTGAAATAGCATGGATGCATTCCAGTAAAAAAATTGAATAACAATGACAAAATATTCGATATTTGCGAGTCGAGTGGGCCGTCAGACAACAATTGCAGACAGAGGCACAGAGCCAGACATTAGCCCAGATATAAAATCTCTAAACAACACGCAAATAACTCCTAAATCTCCTAAAATTCATTCAAAAGTACTTTAACGCTTACTCTAAAGAATAACGCTCTTTATATTAAAGAAGTTTCAAGATTCATTGGGAAAAACAAGCTTTGGTGGGGCAATGTCGTCAGGCGCAATAAGGTGCCATTTTGGCAAAAAGGGGCAGTCACTACTTTGCCCAATGAAGACAGAAATTGCCTGACATTATTAAATGTCTAACAAATACATCTTAGAAGAAACAACACGCTCTTTATAGTTGCATTTCATAGGGTAAAGTATCATGCAGTGCCTTTTTAAGGAATTTTCACTCGGGGGACAAAAGATGTTAAAAACAAAATGCAGGCCTTTCAGGTTTGCCTAAAGGAGCGAGATGAAAGGGAAAGTTATAATTTTAACTAATAACTGTAATTAGCTTGTTATAAAAACCCCTGTAAATTACTCAGATTAAAATTTATTCTATGACAAGACATCATGACATACAACCAAATTGCCCAACTCTTGAGTAGAAATTGCCCAACTTTACCATTTCTGTCAAAATTGGGGGGGCTGCCCCCGCCACCTTGTACGCCTATGGTTCTCAATGAACTTGCACCCTGTGGCCCACGGGAGGGAAAACTATCCCCACCAACAATAATTTTGTAAAGACATGATATAATGATAGTTTGTTAATGATTGTAATCAAGTTGTAAAAATTGTTTTGCAATCACAAAAGCCCTTATAGCCTAAATTTCAGCAAATTTGCATGACAAATTTATATTCAAAAGAACTGATATTTGCTTGAATTAGTGGATCGAAATAATTATGTTTACTTAGCAACCCAAATTTCACCCCAAATTTCCACCCAGCCGACAATTGTAGTACTATAAACTTGTCATCTATCAAGCAAGTCAGTGTGTTTTTGAAGATTGACAAATTTGTGCAGTTGTGCTGATTTCACATCAAAGGGGATAATCAGGAAATTAAATTGTTGTCGAAGTATACTGTAGGCATAAACTACCATATAGGCATATACTATTATACAGGCATATACTATTATACAGGCATATACTATTATACAGGCATATACTATTATAGGGTCATTTTATCCTTGCTTTGTTTTACTGGAAAGCTTTTGTCTGAAAGCGTCTAACCAACCTGAGGCCAATATTCAGAAAACGAGGGTAATAAATAATAACATAAGTTAGTCGAGTTATTTGCTTCAATACCGCAATTTAATACCTGTCGTACGTATGGAGAACATCTCTTCCACATAGAAGATGCGGTTTTGCTCATCACACTAATATCTGCTTCTGGTACTTTTTCTTTGATAAGACCCTAACCATTTTTTATATAAATTTGACTTGAATATAAATACAATCTTTGAAAATTGGCATCACAGCCATTACTTATATCATTGTTTTCCAATGCTCAAACATTCAAATATTTAGAATTTAATAGATGGTTTTTATGCTTACAGCAACGCTTCGATAAAAAGCATGATAACCTGTAACTTTCGATGACGTTTTTTCACTATTGTCAATATCGCAAGCTTCCCCAGTATATTCAGCCATTTTGACTTCTAAACACGTGGACTGGTAGGCTTATAGGTACATTAGTGGAATATTAGGAGTAATGCGAATCAATGCGAATCAAAGTGTTTTCGGGAGAGTTTCCGCCTAGCACAAGTACTTGAGGGCGCAGAAAAATGAGGTGTCCGACCATCTCGGAGGTGCCCGACCGTCGACGGTTTCGAAATTTGCAGCGGTGATGCCTTCCAGGCTAAATGATGTAATTGTGGAAAGGGTGTATTTAAATGTTTCTTTCCAATAAGAAAGCCAGCTTAAATAATTTACTCTTATAATCAACTCGCTACTTGCATGTACAATGATTAAGGTTGTTCATCTGAAAGTTCATTCTTCAAATATTCTAAATATGCTTTGCGATGACTCTTTTCGTGACTTTCAAACTGCTCCCTTATCGCCTTAAAGACGGTTTTCAATCAGGGGCTTATTTCCTTTGTCTAAGGTGGTTTCAGCCGAAAGTTCAAGGACAGTAGCGAATAGTCGCTTTGTACGAAATAATTTGTTAATGGAAAATCGGCTTAACTGTATACCGAAACGTAGGTGGATTGGTAGAAAAAGACTCCTGAATTAAGTGGATCATTTTCAACTTACTTCGAGCGAGATGTTTTGTATTTCGTTGAGAAAAGGCACGCGTGAGATTAGACTATGATATGCCGTGACGCTTTAAAAGAGTATGATTTTTATGTAATTTATTATTTTATTTAGTTTAAAATCGAAATCGACTTGTATTCTTTTGTAAATTTGGTGGCTCTTAGAAGAGCCGGTTTGGATATCTGTTCAAATATCGAGAACAGAAGTGTTGAAATTCTGGATCGCTTCCTTGAAAGCCAGGTCCTCGGGATTCCCCAGAACTTGTTGAAAATTGGTCTCAAACTTGAGTATTAGTTCTACGTCTTCACCAAATACAAATTCGTAAAACGCCTTATTCTTGGCAAGCTTTTCTTTCCGTTTTCTGTAATTTTCCCTCGCCCTTACACCCTGTGTGGTTTTGGATGGTGGTGGTGGTATACTCATCTGGTGGTTTCAGATGGTTAGGAAGCTGTGGCCTTCTTCGAAAATCCTGAGGTTGCCAGGGAGTTGCTGTGTTGGTGATTTGGTTTTACGGCGTTTGTTGAGCGACTCATTTTTGCTCAAAAGCAATTTGCTTAGGAAACTCATCGAAATCGTACTTTTTCTCAAGAGCCACAATCTCATCAACATTACTACATTCTGTTATTAATATAGCATGACCCATGCATAGACATACTTTTCTCTATTATTTTTAATATGCCTGATTTAAACACATCAAAAACAGCATTTCTCATCAAAACTCACTTGTATTTATAGTGCTAATTATATGGATATGACCATGTTATTTTCATATTGTTATAACCATTTAATTATCTCATTATAACCATTAACCAGATCTTAAAATTTCTGTACCAGAGGTTAGATTTTGCCAGGCAGTAATAGAGGTTCTAATATTTGTTTTCACGTGCACATCGAGGCTTTGACGGTAGCGAAATCTCTTCAGTGGGCGCAAAACATGCCAATTGACATTATACGAATTAGGCATACCTTTCTGCCTCCAATTGTCTAAATTTATCTCCAATTAACCCAGCAACAACCACGTTTCTTTTTAGATTCCTTTTGGTATTGGATTCTTTTCTGCAGGCTTCGCACCTGTACGTCTTGCCATCTGAGTGCCTTATTCGCCTGTTCCTTCATAAATTAGCTCTTTTTGTAAATTCCTTTTGGCAAACACTACATTGGAAAGCCATCTTGTATTATGATCTTATTCATTTACTGAACTGTTGCACCCTATTTATAGTGTTTGGCCGGCCTAACACGGATCCGCATTCTTGAGTTATCATTGGTCAAAACGCCAGTCGGACGTCTGCGTAATTTATGTATAAACTTTTTTTCCAAAACCAGTTGTCCCAAACCTAAAAGCCCAAAACTAGCTCACTACTTTTTAACATAATGAAATACAGAAATGATACACCGTGTATTTATTTTGTTTTTTTTAATGCAATGTCATCGTTCTTTTTGGAGGCTCTCTGGTCTGAGTGTTCATGAAGGAAGGATCTTATTGCCTTCCTTTCATGAACATGCTGTTAATGGGGGGAACTGTTTTTCCTTCCCCACCAGTCGTTGTTGGATGAATGGCGGTGTGGTTTTGGATGGTGGTGGTGGTATACTCATCTGGAAACTCATCGAAATCGTACTTTTTTCAAGAGCCACAATCTCATCAACATTACTACGTTCTGTTATTAATATAGCGACCCATCGTTTCTCTCCCCAATGGGTATGTTCTAAGATGCCTGATTTAAACACATCAAAAACAATTTCTCATCAAAACTCACTTGTATTTTCATAATAACCACAATCTCATTATAACCATTAACCTACATTCTGTTATTAATTTTGCCAGACCATCCATAGACATACTTTTCTCTAGTGCACATCGAGACTTTGACGGTGGCGAAATCTCTTCAGTGGGCTCGAAATATGCCAATTGTTCTACACTGAATATATTCGTATTCTTATATTACGATAATCGACATTATACGAATTAGGCATACCATTCTGCCTCCAATTGTCTAAATTTATCTCCAATTAACCCCGCAACAACCACGTTTCTTTTTAGATTCCTTTTGGTATTGGATTCTTTTCTGCAGGCTTCGCACCTGTACGTCTTGCCATCTGTGTGCCTTATTCGCCTGTGCCTTCATAAATTAGCTCTTTTTGTAAATTCCTTTTGGTAAACACTACATTGGAAAGCCATCTTGTATTATGATCTTATTGATTTACTGAACTGTTGCACCCTATTTATAGTGTTTGGCCGGCCTAACACGGATCCGCTGTCAAAAAAGTTATCATTGGTCAAAACACCAGTCGGACGTCTGTGTAATTTATGTATAAACCTTTTTTCCAAAACCAGTTATGCCAAACCCCAAAAGCCCAAAACTAGCTCACTACTTTTTAACGTAATGAAATACGGAAATTATACATCGTGTTTTTTGTTTTGTTTTTTAATGCAATGTCGTCGTCCTTTTTGGAAGCTCTCTGGTGTGAGTGTTCACGAAGGAAGGATCTTATTGCCTTCCTTTCATGAATATGCTGTTAATGGGGGAAACTGTTTTTCTTTCCCCATCAGTCGTTGTTGAATGAATGACGGTGTGGTTTTGGATGGTGGTGGTGGTATACTCATCTGGTGGTTTCAGATAATTTGGAAGCTGTGGCCTTCTTCGAAAATCCTTAGGTTTCCAGGGAGTTGCTGTGTTGTTTATTTGGTTTTACGGCGTCTGTTGAGCGACTCATTTTCCTCTCCCCAATGGAGGTATGTTCCTAAGATATCGACTTTACACTCAAAAGCAATTTGCTTAGGAAACTCATCGAAATCGTACTTTTTCTCAAGAGCCACAATCTCATCAACATTACTATATTCTGTTATTAATATAGCATGACCCATGCATAGACATACTTTTCTCTATTATTTTTAATATGCCTGATTTAAACACATCAAAAACAGCATTTCACATCAAAACTCACTTGTATTTATAGTGCTAATTATATGGATATGACCATGTTGTTTTCATATTGTTATAACCATTCAATTATCTCATTATAACCATTAACCAGATTTTAAAATTTCTGTACCAGAGGTTAGATTTTGCCAGGCAGTAATAGAGGTTCTAATATGTGTTTTCACGTGCACATCGAGGCTTTGACGGTAGCGAAATCTCTTCAGTGGGCGCAAAACATGCCAATTGACATTATACGAATTAGGCATACCTTTCTGCCTCCAATTGTCTAAATTGATCTCCAATTAACCCAGCAACAACAACGTGTCTTTTTTTATTCCTTTTGGTATTGACTTCTTTTCTGCAGGCTTCGCACCTGTACGTCTTGCCATCTGAGTGCCTTATTCGCCTGTGCCTTCATGAATTCGCTCTTTTTGTAAATTCCTTTTGGCAAACACGACATTGGAAAGCCATCTCGTACTATGATTTTATTGATTTATTGAACTGTTGCACCCGTATTTATAGTGTTTGGCCGGTCTAACACGGATCAGAATTCTTGAGTTATCTTTGGTCAAAATGCCAGTCGGACGTCTGCGTAATTTATGTATAAACCTTTTTCCAAATGCAGTTATCCCAAAGCCAAAAGCCCAAAACCAGCTCACTACCTTTTAACATAATGAAATACAGAAATGATAGCCCGTGTATTTTTTTGGTTTTTTAATGCATTAGAGCCGTCGATCTTAGGATGTATGAAGCGCAGTATTTTACAACCGGAGCTTTTAGGTGAAATCTAGCAACCCTAAGGGAAACCTTTTTATGCGTTCACATGTAAATATCAGCCTGTACGCTTCTACACCACAGAGGTGTCCCCCTTTGTAGGCGATGCAGGACTTTGAGTTTTTACACGTACTGTCGTAGAGGTTTGTGATGATATTTTCTAGGGTTGACAGAGGGAAGACGTCAACTCCAGCTGGCACACCGAACGGCAGTTTGTGAATGTAAGTTGAACGTAGCTGCACGTCCTTATAATTACCCCCCACACATATACACCCCTACACATATACACTCCTACATATATACACTCCTACACATATACACTCCTACACCTATACCTATATACCTATACCCATACCTATTTACCTACACATATACACTTATACTTATACCTACACATGTACATCTACACCTACACCCACACCTATACACTTACTTGACCAATTCCATATTGTTGCACTTGCTGACCAGAACCTTTCAATGCTTTGTTGTAATAATAGATTACCGCCAACGCATTCGAATTTTCATCTTCCATTAAGGTAGTCTCGCAACTTGCCCCATTGAAAGTTATCCGTTGCATCGCCGTATCTCCACCACAGTTAATGAACTTTTTCGCCATTTGCAAAAAGTGTTCAAGCTGCCTTTCCACTTAAGCTTTCCCTTCTTACTGACTGTTAGATTCTGCTTTATATCACAAGTATTTAAGCTAAGATGTAAGAGCTCACTAGGGGCACCCTCACACGCCATGGTTCATAGTACATGTCTTGGAGGGATGTTATAACCAACTGGCTTTCGAACAGACAAGAGGAAAATTTGGCAATCTTGGATTTGCTACGACATTTGGTACCAGCAAATATGATACCAACAACGTTTATCGGCAATTAAACGCTACATTCGATTTTGTTAACGCAAGTCATATTAGAAACATTAACTGGTTTAACGATGCCCCCAGCCCCTCAGGGGAGAAACTTTACTTATTGTATGAACGCAAAGGAAATGATGATGTGGGACCTTAATCAAAAGAATGCAAAACAGATCAATCAGTTGGAAGAACAGACAGGGGTGAATCTGGATCACTATCATAAACTGAAAATCGAAAATAGATACACTTAGATCATTCAAACGATTTATTTCAACTGTATTTTAAACATATATAACTGTTCTTTGTATTTAAACGTATAAAACTTTCAACCTTATTTCCATATGTATTAACAACATTTACATGGGTATTCAACATTTAAAATCCATAAGGAAGTGTTTTGTATTCAACAATAATAATACGTTTATTATAAACAATACGATAGTCCTTTTTCATTCGCTTGGTTTTAAATATGTAAAACGTTCTTATGATTTCGTTTTGTAATGTCCATAAGGACTAAGACAATTTTATTCAATTTAATCGAGTATATTTCATGGCTTTCACTTCGAATTTGATTCATGCTAGCCATTGTCTGTCTCTTCTCAAACAAACATTCCTTGTAACTTGCATGTCGAAGCTTTCGTTTCGTTACTGACTTCTTTATCCCTTTGGCCGTTTTCTTCTCCACCTGCTTGTCGTTTTCGATATAGAGAATAGAATACATCTTTGGCCTCAGACCAACGAACTCTTGGATGGGGATGCCATGCGTTTCATCCTTCATCTTGCCAAGGACTTTCTTGTTCGTTAGACTGTACAATGGATGGTCTTGTGCTTATTCAGAAGTGTCAAAAAGTTCTATGTCCTGCAGCATGTCTTGATAAATGTCGTTAGCCTTGAGCTCATAACAGAGGCTGTCCATGTCTGTGTACAACAACTTCGCGTTGCAGTTATACTTAGGTTTCATGTACTCGTAATGAAACTGGTACATGAGTACTTTGGAGAGATCGAGAATGGCGAATCCCACGTAAATTGCACGGTTTAGGTAGAGCTTTGTTTTCTTCATATTCACTGCTGCTAAATCCTCAGAAAATATGCGGAGGGAGTCAAAGGATCGGGATGCTATTAATTTGGATAGTTTAGCCTTTGACGAGCTTGACGTTTACCCATTTCCTCAAATTCTCCATAGTTTTACCGAATACAGAGTTGTTCATCAGTTTATAAAAATCTTTCTCAAAGTCGTTTGCTGCGTGCTTTCGTTTCTCGGTATTAAAGTAGATATAAGACTTTAGCCATGGACTTTGTTGGAGTACTATAACGCCTACCTCCTCTGCAGGCCCTTTTTCCCGCGGGCGGGTGATATTTTGCTTCAGGGGAAAGACGAAGGGCCTGCCGATTAATGGTCGAAAATCGGGCATAAATGTCGACAATCGGGAATCCAAAAAAATCTGCCTGAAATATTGCCCATCACAGCGTAAAACGATATATTTTCGTGTTTTCCATCTTAGATGGGTATATTTTAAAAGTTATTGCTGAAATATGATCCATATTAATCGAAATATGAAACGTTGAATCATAGTGTTTTTGTCCTCAGTGTCGATGGGCGACAACACCAAAAAATGCGAAGGGTTCGATTGACTTTAGCGATAGTGATGTCGACATCATTAATGTGTCATCATTAATGTGTCATCATTAATGTGTACATATTTGACTATGAATATGTATAATTGAAAGGAAAATTATATGCAAAATAACAACAAATATGTATAACAAATCTATTTATTTTGCCATCAGAAACGTGACAGTTAGGACAAAGTACTTTCCCACCTTCCTTAGCCTTTTGTAAGAGGCTACGTTCATAATAATCATTAACAAACTCTTTCTCCGGACGATTATAGTCAAATAAGTAGTGAATAGCTTCTGCCATCTTGAGAACATTAGTCAGCAGGTGCTTCCCTTCGCCATACGCACATTTTTATGCCGCCCGTGCGTCCCTTCCCTAATTTTCCAAGCCCGCTCCAGTTAATAAAGCGCCTGTGGAGGAGGTAGCTATAACACGATGGATCTTCGTCAACTTCATACCAAGTGCCAGGTATTGCTTCAAGTTGCGTTAGTGGACCACGTAGTTGGTCTTGTCTCGAAGATTCGGGACTAAATTAGGCACAGCGCCACCACGAAGATTCAAACGTTCTGACAGTTCCTGACAGTATGTTGACAACATCTCTAATCATTGTGAAGATCGTGTAATTCGGAGGGATAGTGAAGGTCCACTTCTAAGAATTATGTAACCTTGCTCGTTATCATCTGCAACGTCTGTGATGTCAAGTTCTGCAATCTCTCGGTCGGTTAGCCAGTCGAATTCACCCGTTGGAAGAGGTTGCGACATACTCCAGCCACATAAATTATTTGCATCGAAATACATCGCATAATAAGTCTCTTACGTGGGATCGTAATTAGGAACATAGGCATTGTTTGCCTTGCTAAATCGATTACTTATCATCGAAATTCCACCGCGAAGGCCTTGAATCTGGAGGTCTTCCTTTTCAGCCTTATACGAGAGCCATTAGGTGGGATTTGAAACATTTTTTTTTTCATTTTAAAGTTTATTTATGCAAAAATATCATTTTCTGAAAGGGACAGGTGACAGAAAATGACCAATGCAAGAATTTTTTCACAAAGTCGTTAATTACACTAATTGTCCAATATGGCGGCCGTTAATTAAACCGTAATTGCTTAGCGTCGTAAACATGATATCTCAAGAACCAGTCATCAGAATAAAATGAATGATATATTTTTGAAAAGTTTAGAACGTGATCTATTATGTGAAACTCTTCAATTTTCTTGAAATATCTTTAAAAAAAATTTAGAGCCAAATTTTGGAATTTTTAAATTATTGCAACTTTTAATCCGGTACCTTTGAAGGAAATTCGCCTATAATTCATTAAGGATGAATAGTATTGAAAATTGAAGAGTGTCACATAATAGATGATGTCACAGTTAGTAATTATGCCAAATATCAACCCGCTACAATAAATAGTAACAAGATTACAGTGTCATAAAGATCACTTACACATGTCAAATTGCAAAAATGAGAAAATCCAATTTTAAATTTTTCGTTCATGTTCTTCTCGCAATATAAAGGTTTAGAAGCTACCTGCTTCATAGGTTACCCCTTCCTTGTCCTCAGCATTATCTAGAAACTTCTTCCTGAGGTGTCTCAGTGATTTCCTTCTTGATTTAACTTTCTCTGAGCTCTTTTGGGGCGACAGCTCGATCCTCGCTCCGTCACAGTATTAGGCACATTTACAAGTGAAGAACCCAGGCGTTATACCCAAATCTTCTAAAATTTTAAGGTATGAAATGTCCCCATCATTAAACTTTAGGACTGCTAAATAGGTGGCAAGAGCTACAGTTTCCTGCTCTACATATGTAGTCTTTGAACATCTGTCCCAGATGATTCCGTTTAAACATTCATTTGGATTCTGGGTCAAGCCATGGGTGCACTTCTCTACAAAGCAGGGTTAGCCAAATCATCAAATATAGGCTCAACCAACTCAACAATGGGCTTTGGAATACCATTCTTATGTTTGTATGTTTTGGAATCTCTTTGATAGCCACACCAACTGTCCTCTCCTTTCTGGCAAAGATGATGCTGCGGGTTCTCTTCTGTTGAAGCAACGTGGAGAAGAGACGCCTTTACAGTCTTAGCCATTTCTGCAACATTATCAAGGTTTTCTCTTATTGCCAAACCATAATAATTTTGTAGGACATCCATCTTTCCAGTAGTTAGGCGACCTTTGCCAGATATTCCTTTGCCATCTGAGAGTTTTCTCCCTTTATTGGAACTCTTTAGCCTCCGCAGTCTGCTTCCGACTCGCTTCTGGACATGCCCGATACATTCTAGTTTGCTGGGTATACAGTCCTCTCCATAGGGTTTGCTTTCTATAATAGCACTATAAGTGGACGAATCACCATCTCCAAGCATATTTTTGTATTTCAGCCCCCTTGTAGCGCATGATCTTTCAAAGATCCTTAAGGCACCAGCTGTCTCCATGCTGCCAGAACTCCCCGTATGGTTGATCTTGCATTGGTGGTTGGCTTTCCATTCTTGATACTTTGGATCATTCTGCTTTTTGCTCCACTTGAGACACTGCTGGCACTTGTCGGACAGGACTTCAACATCAAGGCACTTCTTTGTGTCGAGGGAAATTGCCGTAACGACACCATTGTGAGACGAATAACCGCGCTTCTGCCATGTGCCATCCATGGATATTCCACATTCTCCAGCATCATTCTCAATAATTTCCTTGACATGCATAGCATTGTTCACCATGCTATCATTGGCACACTGCTTCACTACAGGTAAAAGCTTTTTATTTTGGATCTTTATGAAGTTGGCACGTCTTGGTGGAGCAGGCATGTTCAGAACTTTGCTGAAAGTTGTCATGGCACTGTGTCCTTTACCAATTTCTCTAAAGGCCAAGACTGCTCGGACATTTACTTCATAGGACTGTCCTTGCTTCTTTGAAGTATTAAAACAATACTTCCAGTCGCATGCCACACACTGTAAAGAAATATAATGAGCATATCCATGTTTTTTCCTCATGTCAACATGTGACTTCATTTCATCCCCACAGTCAGGACATTTCAGAATTTTATCAAAGACACCAAATAAGATTGCTAAATCCATAAATACTGTTCCTTCCCTTATAGTGTCTATATTTTCGGAATTAACACCAAAATTTGCTGTCTGGGCACCAATTTTCGCTCCGGAAGGTCCAGTTTCTTTGCCATTTTGGAAGGCGGCTTTCTAACCCGTTTTCTGCTTGTGTTCTGCGGATTTCCCATTTATTGACTTCAAATTACAACCCAAATAACAAAAGAAATCGTTGGGAAACTAGAACAGCAACTTTTCGACTTGGAATGTAAAAAAAACTAAGATTTTTGTAGACGATTTCACAGATAATGCAAATGCGATCGATCACAAGACAGACAAAGAAATCGAGTTGCCATGGCTCCCCAAAGCAACCAATCACAATGCAGCTAAGTCAGAAGACTCTAAATTCCATACACCAAAAGAGAAACAAATGAACTTGTTTGAGTTTGACGAAATTTTGAGCGAATTTTGTACCTAAATGCGTTGCTAGGGCGTTGCTATGGGGTACATTTTCAAACAAGGTAACTTTGAGAGCTTTTTTCGCCCTGATCCTGCTTTGCAAAAGTATATTTTGAAACTGTCAAAGGTAAAAGGATACAGTTGTACACTAGCTTTGACGATGAAATGTTCAAAGAAAGTGTTTCACCTACTCGAAATAATATATGCCAATGCCGTAGCATGCGAAATTCAAAACATACGCCGCGAATTCTATTGCGGCTTTAAAGTAAATCAACAAGACTGTTTAATGATGACGGAACAGGAAGGATGGCAAATTTCTGGTTTGGCTGCTATAAAATAAGTCAACAGCCAACACTTAGTTTGGCACGAGTTCACTAACATTATCGAAATCCTGCAAGAAGATCCTGATCCTAAGTTTGTCAAAACGTTACTGTACATATATCGGGATAAACACATTCAACCGCTACTACATGCCCTATGTGATTTATCTACACGGAAACCTCAAACCGATTTTAGCTTTCCACCTCAATACACCTCTATATTAAAGGAACAGACGAGAAATTCAAATCCCATGAAACAGACCACAAAAAAGCATTTCAGAACTATTTAGAAAATAAACTTCGAGAACAGTTTAGTACATTATCTTAATGTTCTCAAACTGAAAAATCACTTAAACAACACACTCTGTGAAAAATCATCAAATTTACAATAACTTTAAAATGCATACAATGTAACTTCATATATGTTAACTTATAAAAGTGTTTTAATGTCTCACTGATCTTCGCTCCAATACGTAAGATAGTTCAAAATAGGCTGAAACTCGTAAAAGCCCGCTCCAACACACGCTCCACAGCCTCCAAGCCATGCATTAATCATCCTTCTTCCTTCGATAACATAAGACACTCGTGTCTTCTTTGACTAGGGTGATTCACTTCACAACCTAAACACTTTTCTTTACAAAGCTTTCCGACTTCGCAGGCAACAGCTTCGAAAAATATAGCATTCATCAAATCACACACGTTTTTCACCTCTGATGCTTCGTCCACAATTAAATCGTTCGCCGCGAACACCTCTTCCGTTGGGGAAATACTCATAGCATTCATCAAATCACATCATCAAATCATTATACTTTACTATGTACACTCACACCTCATTAGCATGCCTTTTGGCGGGAAATCTTGTTGCGCCACAACTCATTAATATTCATGTGGCGCCACAATTGTTGCGCCACAATTCTTTATGACGTCACCCCTCCTGTGATACCTTTGTGACGTCACTTCCGGTGGTATATGGGGGAAGTACCTTATCGCCTTCCTTTCATGAACATGCTGTTAATGGGGGGGAACAGTTTTTCTTTCCCCATCAGTCGGCGTTGGCGATTTGGTTTTGCGGCGTTTGTTGAGCGACTCGCTTTCCTCTCCCCAATGGAGGCATGTTCCTAAGATACCGACTTTTCGCTCAAAGCAATTTGGTTAGGAAACTCATCGAAATCGTACTTTTCCTCAAGAGCCACAATCTCATCAACACTACTACATTCTGTTATTAATATAGCAAGGCCCATGCATAGACATACTTTTCTCTATTATTTTTAATATGCCTTATTTAAACACATGAAAAGGAGCATTTCGCGTCAAAACTCACTTGTATTTATAGCGCTAATTATATGGATGGTAAACCGCTATCAAGGCGCAACGGCAATGATCGCGATATAATTTTCAAATATTTAAGAATCCAAATGAAAACGTAGCCTGATTCAAGTGCTTGTGGACGGTTTTTTAAGTTATACGCATGCGCTAGTGAAGCCGAGAGAACACTGGTAACTAGTATCATGATTGGCTAAGACAAAATTTTGTTTTTATATGTATACGTCAGAAAAAATTAAGCCTGTTAAATTGATTACAGTACAAGTGGGAACTCTTTCGTCCATGCGCTCTTTCGTCCATATATTCTGTGAAAATTGATATTTTGTCACTGACAGTTCGCAGGAACCGGTTATTTCTTATATTTACACAATCTACCATACATAACGGAAATTTTTAGAGCTGATCCTTTCTTCGTTGTAAGAACGTGAGTTTTCATTATGTATGAATGAAGTCCTTGTGTGCAAGTTTGATCCGTTGCATGAATGTTTAGATTTTACCAAATATGGGTAAGTAGTGATTTCACGGCCCATGAATGTTGAAAGGAGCAATGTTATAGCTAAATGCGTAAATTGAAACAGAGAAAGAGAAATGAGAAATATTACGAAAATATATTTCATGTCATGTTTGTATGTCGTTTTTTTGTTTTTACATTCCAGAGTATGTCAATTTTTATGTTATGTTATGTTATGTTATGTTATGTTATGGTTTAAAGTCCATGTCTATGGATGAAATAATTCCTTTTGATTCTTCTATGAACAATAATTATAAATACAGGTTGTATTTGAAAATTTGAGTATATTGAAATTTTTAGTATATTAAAATTGTTCTTATAGGGGTTCAGATGTTGCTATATATTGCTATTATTCTCAAAATATATATTTTGTAATATGTGTATCTTCTGTTACCTGTTAAACTTCCTGTCTCCAATGTGTGTTGTATGTGAGTGTGTCAGTCGATTCTTATCTTCCTTTTCCCTGTACACGTACTTTGTTTCTCACACAGACACGATTTCCTTCATTTCTTTTCCATTACATTGCCATTATGTGACTATTCAGTTGAGTTGTAATTATCTGTTCCAAAACAAGCTTTAAACCAAAGCAAGACATAAGCATTTGTGTGGACACGTGTGAAGTAAAGAATTATTCCATCTGAACGAGTATGAACTATACGGCTGTGGCATGGTAGGCAGAAATATGTGCTTGTCCACTTACAAATTGTTGCAGAGAATAATCTCTTGGAGTTGTAATAGACGAATGTTATGGTGGACGAACTTTAAGAACAAACACAAATTTACTCAATGATGCATTTACTCAACGATGCGATGAAACCTCTGACATTTAGAAGAACATGGCTGAAATCTCAAAAAACTGTGATGCATTGACAAACTCCAAATGCAAAAAAAAATTTCATAAGAGTGAACGTGTTATTACAAACAGAGTGTTATTACAAACTTTCAGTCTTAATTCTGTTCCAAAATTTGGACTTGTTTCGCTAGAGCGCTGTTGTGTTAATAATTACACTGACAAGGGGCAAGAATATTAGACAGGTACACCAAGAAAATGTTATTGGTAGATCTATATGATAATGAAATTTTATAAGTATAGAGATAAAGTACATGTCGTAATAGCGCACGTGTCGATTTTAATGTTCAAATAGACTAATTATATTTGCGTCCATTCGAGTTAATTTAGTGAGTGCATGTATTGGAACAGTTCCTTTTTTACAGTGGTTGGTAATAAAAATAAGAGATAATAAAACAATAGTACCAAGTAGATCATCTCTTTAACCCGTAAAATAAACGCCATTTTTAACTAAATAGTGCACTTTAGTTTACTACATGCTGTAATTGGTGGGTTTGGTAAATCATTATGACCCCTCTCTATTAAGGCCCCTACTATACTCTATTAAGACCCCCCTCTCTATTAAGGCCCCCTCTCTATTAAGGCCCCCTCTCCAATAAGCCGCCTTCTCCAGTAAGTCCCCCTTCAATTTGCCTGAAGTAAATAAACCTTCGTGGTGTAAGGCTCGGTAGAGGACTGATGGTATATGATGAGCGAATCACAATGTTGAATATGATCTTTTTTTAAATTTTGATAGAAAGTAATTTGTTTATGATGCTAGTATAATATGAAAATGCACGCTTCAAGAAAGCATATTAACTAAAGCAGCTTGAACTCGGACTACCTGTAACCCCCAGAATACTACTTAGTGGTATCATTGAATTGCATATGAAACGAATTTTACGTTTTCTTCTTTTATCAGAAAATCGAGAAAGAACCAGACTGTCTAACATCGGCAAGCATGACTTGGTCACGACAGTTGCTTCCAAATTTAAATCAGTACCGAATACCAAATTTTACGATATACTTTTATTAGAAGGAACTTACAAAATGTAATTTTAACATTCTGTAACATTTTCCGTATCTCTTTTCAGTCTCGAAATATTGAGGCTGGCTTGATAAGTCAATTACACAATTTTCTACCTCCCACTGCATAATGAGTTGTCGTAAGAATTAATATAAAAACCTCGAAGTATTACTGCCCATTCTGATACGTGTGATTGACATGTCAAGCCAACATCAATATTTCGAAATGAAAAGATATATTAATTTAAACCTGGGCTGAATTTGGTCGCAACTGTCCTGACCAAGTCATGCTCGCCGATGTGAAACAGTCTGGATCTTTCTTGTATTTTGTTTGCTTTATGTAAATCTGTCTGCTCTGATAATAGTAATCTATTCCAACTGCACTCCTGCTCCCATTGGCTTACAGGCAGAGAGTTTTGGGAAATGCGAGCCCGTGAGCCGAGGAGCGAGGCAGTGAACGCTCTATTATGGGAGGGGAGGTGGGGAAAACGACGAATACAGTCAACCGAACCTGTCATACACAAAATTATTGCAATATCTTATTCCTCATCAACTGCGTAGATAAGTGTACTATTTAGGCTTTCGGCCCAAATATATACAATCACACAGGGATATAAGTTATTTAATATACCAGCCCCAATGGCCAATTGCCTAGGCTTTCCCACCTACACTCCCGGGCGCCTCGTTCAACAAACTGATCCCGACTTAATGAGATATCATTGTTTTATAGCCAATGTTACACATGACTGCATTTGGAATAGTAATCTATTCCAACTGCACTCCTGCTCCCATTGGCTTACAGGCAGAGAGTTTTGGGAAATGCGAGCCCTATCGCCGGCAACACCTCCTTCATATCTAACTAGGTAATCTCCGTGTAATAGGGAACCGCCTATACCCTAACCCAATATTACCCTAACCCAACATTACCCGTAACTCAATCTCTATCCCAACATTACCCGCAACTCAAACCCAATCCCAAACTCTTCTCTTATCCCGAAACTTACTCCCCTTCCCAAAACTATACATCTCAACTAGGTGATCCAGAAAGGGGAAAATCAATCCAATGCTGGAATTTTCCACAGTACGGGCTATTCGGGTATTGTCATGCAGGGGGGGGAGGTTGAATAATAGTCCTGTCACGCAACTGAGCTTTTAAAGCCCTAAAGGAACCACGTTTCGTTTCCTGACAATGGTTATCGACTTCCGCGGAGAAAAATAATTAATGGTCGCAGGCGATTGCATCCCGTTACCCTGGCCGCTTGACACCATACACTGAGACGGCCTAGAGCCGACAAAAGTAGTGGGCGAGCTAGTCCTGTTAATCACACCATTGATCACTCTGTTTGGGTGCTTTAATATCAAAAGGGATAAGATGGGAATGAAAATTATACATTAGTGAAATAATCATCCAAGTGAAATAATCGATCGCCCACTCCATTGTCGGTTCTAGGCAGCCCCAAAGGGCATAAAAGGCATTAGACGCCCGCACCTAGTTCCAACAATGGTTGGGCAGAGCATTCTTATTTACAAACCGGTTTGGGTAGAAAACAAACGGTATGAGTCTGACGGCACAAATTTCTGTGACTGTATAGGCTGTGTGTAGCCTCTACACACTATGTGACAACGGCCTGAACTTTGGATGTTTGAGTATTAACGTTTAGGCTCCTATCGCCCGATTTGTAAAGAATAACTGCAGAGGAAACTCAGTAACTTAGCTATAATGTATCTAACCGGCGGAACGTATAAAAGCCATAACAATAGACGAAACGTAATTAACCTGAGAGACTTGGCGGCCAAATTTCCAAGTGTAAAGCATAGCTATATACTCCCGAAGCTAGTATTTATGCTCAACTGTTCGAGCAAATACAATTAAACAGGTCTCGATCCAAATAAAAACCAACCATACTTAACCGAAACTGACGCGAAGCAATAATCAAACCCTTGTGAGTAAACAGTTCAAACTGAACGACTAGTAAATTGGTCATAACGAATGCATTACAACGATGACTCGAATAGCCAAACACACTTATAATTTGCCCCGACCCCAATCAATCACTGATTAAATCGGTGTTAATTAACTATTGAATACAATTGAGAAGTGGCCCAAACCAATACACTATATTCTATAAACTATTCCAACAATAACATCAATAAAATTAAACGGTGTGAGTTAATTAATATTTAAACACAATTGTAAATTGGCTCCAGCCAATACATAATTAATAGCCGTGAATCGACTATTCAAACAACGTGTAAATGAAAGTTGGTCTAAACCAATACGTCGAAAGTCTGTGCAATTGCATCGACATGCTTAGCACGGTTGGTAATGGTCCCGACCCGTAGATTAATTAGTTGTGAGAGAAACATGCCAACACAATGAGAATGGCAGCGACAGCTCGACCAATACCACTGCATAAATAGAATATTCCATGTTCTAAATTGACTTCTCAGCACCTTATAGTAATAGGCCAAACTCAAAAGTAATTTAGTGTGACAGGAAAACGATGCCACAGTTAAATTCAACGCCGTTTATCAAAGCACTCTCTTTGAGTATATAAACAAGTGTTAACCTCGATGGAAAGCAGTTCAAAACGGTGGGAAATTTCCTTCTGTATTCCTAATAAACATTGGCCTCAACCAAGCCATCAATTAGCGTTGGAATAAAACACTTGAAAATCGGCGTTGTTCTGGTCCCGACCAAATTCAGTGAATACAGTAATAGACGATTCTATCTCTCTGGCCCCAACCAGGTTTTGAAACCGCCATGTGAATGTACACCTCCCCACGTACAAAATAAAAGGCCTAATTCATGAAAGCTGAACCGATGCAAAGCCCGGCTAAATTTAAGCGTCTATGACTATGAGTTGCACCAGGCTAGACGTTACGCTTGGCTACCGCAAGTATGTGTATATGTGGCCTGTGCCGTGGGAAATGATGCTACACGTCCGATGAGTCTTATTTACCACAGCTTGCTACACTCGCCTAGTCCTACAGAATGCTTTACATGCCTTAGGCTTGGCTAACCATTTCCTGAAAGGGCCGCGACCCACTTCATCTTTACACTCAGCACGATAATTCATAAAATCTCACAAAGCTGGTGCGAAAACAACCCACTCGTTCGGCCCCAACCGAGGAGCAAAGAGATTACGATTTTTGCATAAAACAAAATACAGACCTCAATACGCAGTGTCAATGCCAATGGTCTTCAGCTGGCGCTTGGACTTGGTTTGTGCCACTTGTTCGATGATTTGACTTCCAATTTCGGTTGGGCCGGCTGGAAAGACTTGGACATCATTTGGTACTTGAGCTTCTTCTGTCTTGACTGAACTACCTTCCGGGCAGAGCGTTTAACAAACTGATCCCGACTTAATGAGATATCATTGTTTTATAGCCAATGTTACGCATGACTGCATTTGGAATAGAGCTATATCGATACTATAATATCCGCCAGCTTGATATTGTCGCGATTCTCACGACTAAATAGAAATAAGACTTAATACTCTAACAACCCAGTTTGGAAGTATTGATAGCTATGGTAACACGGCACCGCCCTTTGAAAAACACGAAACTGAAAGGTAAATATGTTTAAATAATAATAAAATAATAATAACAACACTGTCACCTATTTTCAACCGTCCGTTCAATATAGAACGTTTCGTAAAGATCATAAAACAAAACTGCATTTTACCTATAAATTCCTTTTTGAAATGACTCGACTCAGCCCTTTATGGCATTATACATTCAGAGCCTGAAATAATTTCAAAATTTGTCCGGACAAAATATCCGACCAAAATGATATTTGATTGGACATTTCGGAATTTGGTCAGGTATTTTGTTCGATTTGGAGTTTGACTTTTTAACCATGCAGATCCATTGCTCTGTTTTGTCTGGAGAAACTGTCCGACCAGTTGAGCATTTGGTCGGACAGACTGCAATAAAAATGAACTGCAATAAAAATGAACAACAATCAATATAAATAAAGACTAAAAATATGTGTGAATAACTGGGAGTTTTTACTTTTCTTTGAACTTTCCATATTGCTGTTCTCAAGAGATTTTAGCTTTATACAGTAACTTCAGTTTTGAAAAACAAAATGTGCCTTCAGGAATTTGAAATGTGCCTGTGACCGTCGGTGCCAGCGGTCCAGACTTTATCGACCCCTGGATGGAGTAATGAAAAAGTGGAGGGGTGGTTCATTGCCACTAAATGTTTTAAGATGACCTAACGAAGGTAGTATATTAAAACACAAACCTAATAAGAATGAACTCAAACAATATGTTCAACTCACATTAGGCCAGGCACATGAAAACTTAAATGTTTGAACTAGACCAGAGTCTATCGGGAGTAGTCTTAAACAAATCAAATTAAATACTGCCACCAAATGAATGTAACAACCATATTTGCATACGATAAAGTTTCTTTGCAATTGTGCCAGTAAACCTTCAACAGTCCTTTCTCAACTTTCTGATTTTAAATGTCTTGTTCACTGTCAGTAATACTCCATAATCCATATGAATGTAAAGTTAATGTACCACAATTAAAGCACATTCTGTAAGCATAGTGTCAATAGTCATTCCAAATTGAGTTCTATGTGGTCTCACTGTTTAAACTCTGAAGAGCGTTCAACATCTGCAACCATCTCACTAGTCCCTACGTAGAGTTTAAAACAAATTATTAAAATGAACTTGATGAATAAATGTATGCATGACTACTCGATAGTAACACATTTAAATAGCTAGACATATCAATTTCATGGAGCAGTTGTTTTGAAACGCTATTTTAATATTCTTGCTTTCCCAATTATTGGAGTTTGAATTACAAAAATATCGTTGATTAAAAGACACGTTGAGTCGAACAATGATAATTTCGCCATTGATCAGTTATCGTTCGTATAGTACCTGCTTTGAAATACTAGACAGAAAATACTTTGCATACCGTATACGTAGAAAAATGATCAATAACCCGTCCAGGGAATAATTTGGGCAAATTAAAACAAAGTAAAATTTCAACCTGCGAGAAAGTCTATGTGGGATTGTATAAGACAGTTTGTAGTAAAACATTTGTATAAGCTCTCCTACTCCCGAACAAATCGCAGCTAAATTGTACCAGAAAAAAATATGTTTACGTTACCAGGCTTGACAAAGAAAAAGTCGCTTACCTTTTCTTCAAAATATTCATAAAACCGACGAAAATAGTCCACTTACGTTCCAAAAGGAGCAGTTTTATTAATCATAGTGCGGTTTTCGCCATATTGTTTACAGTAAAATTCTCTGACTTTACTACCCAAGAACATGGCCGTCGCTCGCTCGCGGGTGTATGAGGCAACTGTCGGCGCGACCGCCTAACATCAAAAGAGTGTCCTTTCTGGTTCGTCTCCTTATTCTGTGGCCGCGTTTTATCTGTAAAACACGGACTCGATAAGTAAAATGATTAAAACCCGGAATCTCGCAATGTCCAAATGTGATGAATTTTATGTTATTTATTCTATTTTACACAATTCGCCTGACAGAACAAACATCAACTTGTAAAAAATATTACACAAATGACAATACAGGCAGGGACCAGAGGAGGAATCGTCAGTATACCACAATGCATTGCGCTGGAGTTTTTTCAAAATCAAGATTTTTAGCAGGAGCGGCGAGAAAATTGCTGATTTCTACTTAGTATTTTCTCTTTGAAAATCAGATATTTTTTAAGGTTACAGGACACCTTTTAACTGTTAAATCGCAAAATTTTTTGGTTCATATAAAAGCTTTATAGTAGTTCTAACATTTGACCAGTTTGAAGAAAATATTTGGAAAACTCACCGAGTTATTAAATATAATATTCTACGCTGCATTGACAATTGACGCGAAGTTTATACTAAATTCGACAGCATAATATATTGTTTACATCATTTTCTTCCCTTATATGGTATCGAATTGTCAAAACAAATTACCTTTCTGCAATCTCATTGGTTAAGAGCTGTTGTATTTAATTGGAGAAAAATTCGCGAAAATCTTTAAATTCGATTTTCTCGGGACTATGTTTTCGACAATTACTGATTTTCAAAAGAGTTATGCTCCTGTGGGTTTTAACGAATTTTTCTGAAATTTGCACAGCACATAGCTGACGATTTCAGCTTCAAAAAAGTGCTCGGCTTTGCCTTAATTTTGGATATTTAGTGAATTACGAGCGATTCATTCCAAAAAATCTCAAATATAATATAGTCCTCAAAGAAATCGCTATATCAGACGAATGGCGAAATAAAAAAAAAATCCCGACACGTTTTTTTTAGAACAACTATTTAGCTGTATAAAAATTATATTTTCAAAAATATATCTTAAAACTGGCAGGAGCATAACTCAGCGGCGTGAAGGTACCGCGAGTTTAAATTTTCCTGAATAATTCATAAATTACTTTATTGTTTGTCAATTTGATATTCTGCATGCACTGATAAACATTTGATGAAAATTTGATAAAAATCGGACTTATATTAAGCGCGCAGTAGCGATTCTCCGCCGAGAGCCACAAAAGGTGTCCTGTAACCTTAAAGTGTTGAAATTATGGTAGTATGTGCATCATATTTCACGGTTTTGATTTTGTTTTCTTTCTACGATGTGCTTTAGTTATATTAATTTACATATGTATTGACCTAATTTTCGGGTTCCTACCCAAGGCGTAATAATAGCTTTGAAGTATGCTGGAGTATTTTTTACTTTTTGACGGGGAAGTTTAATAAAAATAACATCACTGTATTCATGAAGAATTTCTCTTTCAATTGATACCAAGAAATCAAAAAAGACTCCACAAACCAACGAGGGATCGCATTATGAAAATGGGATATTTTGTGACATTCATGCTGCTAATTAAATATGCAATTAGAGCGCTCTGCTTCGAAAGTGATTTGTTCAAAAACCCTAAGGACACAAACTTTGTGTTTCTAAGCCCAAATTTATATGAATTACCCATTAATAGTGTAGATAAAATCATTTAGAAATTTTATAATGTCTTTATTTGGGTCTATACACAGTATGCACAATGTCAATCGTATTACATACTATGTAACAACTCTTTGAGTTTGAAGTACTTTAAAAAATTAGTAATTTTAACCTAAGCGTATCAACTGAGATGTTTTTCTCTTCTTTATATTGTAGACAAAGCACTACTGGAGTGGTAAAAGTCAAGTTTATGGGATAGAACATTCCTTGTCTGAAAATTATTATAATACTAACCTAGCATTACCTAATTTAGCTAACCTTGAATTATATAAAGTTTTGAAACTTTGTTATCATTTTACAGTGCCATAGACTGGTTTCCATTTGGTTGTAACTGTCAGTCTGTCATGACTAAATCATGTTCGACAATGAGAAATAGTGTGGATCTGTCTTGTCTTTTGTGTGCTCTATGTAAATCAGTTTTTACTCTACCTAGTAGAAATATATCCACACTCTGATCTGTTACACAGGTCATCTTGATAGTTTCACAGTTACAACTAAACAGAAACCAGCCATTATGTAACTTTGAGTATATGAAAGCTGAAAAAATGAGATATATCTGTGTAAGAAAATCGGCATATCAAACTTCACCGAGCAGTTCACATAGACAGGGGCAGACTGGCTACCTCAGATGGGCCTGGGCGACCTGGGCTAGAGGGGGGCTCTGTACTTTTTGAGTCATATGTAAAAGTCCATTTCAAGGGTCCCAAAGAAGCCTTACAAGCAGGGGCCCACTGGACTTTTCCCAGGTGAGCCCGACTGGCCTGTCCGCCCCTGCACATAGAATGTACTCTGGTGCTATAGGGATGTTTACATGAAAATTGGCCCTCTAGCAACAAATTTGTTTTGCCTTAAGGTTAAAAACATTAATATCCACAACTCCTTAGATTATTGTCCAATACCCTCAACCTTATATATTAGTCCATCTCAAAGATAATAAACCTTAAGTCATTTAAAAATAAACTATTAGTTTAAAAATTATGTATTTGTGTCCATATAATTTTAAGATTTTAATTACAACATGTTGTGCTTTGATTTCTAACCTAATTGATGAATAATTAAATACACTGCAGTAGCCTTAATATTGTTGATGGTTGTCTTTATAGGTGTATTCATTAAGTGCAACAATGCAGCATATGGTGGCTAACTCAGATACTTTGGCCATCTGTTTGGTAGCAATTAGTTAAAACCCACCTGTTTTATTGTACATTTAAAAGTTTATGTTGTATAATTATGAGGGATGAGATTTCATCTTTAAAAATAATTTATGTCCATTTTGGCTTGGGGCGAGTCTATCAAATTCAGTAACTTTAGATGTTCATTCATCTGCATAGCAGTAATAATGATCGTAAACCAATCTCAGGTGGCTTGGCTGGCTTGCAATAGTCCATGCATGTTGTCAGAAAATCTTCATGTAGTTAGCTCCTTTGTCACATGAAGCATTACATGTCAGGTGGTAGTGTGCTAGTCCAGGGATTTTTCATTGAATTAATTGTATTGTAAGCATCTGTCCGGCTGTCCATTTAGATTCATACAATATACATGATGTACACATTTCTTTGAAATTTCTTTCTAAAATTAAAGATCATAATAATTTAAATACTTGTTAGAATGTATTTATCATGAATGCAACTACCTCATGAATATCAATCTCAATTTTGAATATTTTTTTAAAACAATAGTGTAGTACACAGACATAAAATAGTTCATATATTGTATTACATATGCTTTATTTATTGTCAGTAAACCAGTCCAAATAGAAAATATCCTTTGTCTGATGGTTGTAAGGCAATTATATTAATGCAATTATATGCAACAGAGTACAAATATAATATTCACACAACATTGACAACAGTTTTAATATTAATATAAATGTTGTCTGTTGAAATATCAGATGGGGAACTTTCATGTCTATATGTGGGTGGGTTGCTTTTGTAAACAATATTGTATGTAATCCTGGGCTAAAAATATTATAATCGGATGGAATTCATGTTAAATTTTTACATATCAAATAATTTAATTGTTATTGAAAATAATATGCATTGTTACTAGTAAAATTTTAACTACCTTACCTTGGGAATAATACTGGAAATGTATTCGATATGGACTTAACAATAAAAAGCAAAAATGCCTGTACGTTTATAATCGTTTATAACCAGAGGAGGAATCGTCACTATACCACAATGCATTGCGGTTTTGGACCATTGATACATATTATCAATTCGCCGGCGCAGCACGCTCATTGTTCGGTGGCTGTCGTTGTAAACACATCTCAGAAAATCTATCGTTTTAGAACATGGCGCATATTTTTCGCTCCGGGTTTGGGAATAAAGCTTCTGTTTTGGAATTTGGAAGCACCTCATCTGATTTATGTTCGTTGTGTCCTCACAGCATTTGTATCTATCCTCTGGTGGAGTAACGTGTGTTGAGCAGTGCCGTAAGATTAACGTTAGTTTTTAGATAGGTTGGACGCCAGAAGCCATGCAATTTTTCTATCAACTGTGAATGGAGTTAAAGTTGCCCAAATGTTTACCGAATGATGCATTCTAGTTGTGTTTTTAAGGTGAGCTTTTCACAGTAAGAGATTATATTGAAGTTATAGATATTCGAGCGAACTTTGTAGAAACATCAAACATGCACAGCCTCAATAATATAAGATATATATCAAATTTGCCACGTTTTAATAGAGTATTATGAAATTGCCATATATAATAAATATAACACCAGTTATATCGACTTCTGACAATGCATCTGTATAAGGTATGTTAATATTTACCACAGAAACTTTAAATCCTGATAAAGATAGAAAATAATAACAAGTTTTTGGCTTAAAAATTAGTTTGGAAAGCCACTTTAAATTTTTATGGGATATATGTAGGATTTTGTACGAGCTTTACAGTATCTCCTTAAGTTATTCTGGCTATATATATAAAACTGGTTTGTTCTTGTATATCTTGTATGTAGTTCTTCGACTTGGATGACCCGGGCAAGGAGAATATTCAATACATGTAACATTTTGTGGGAATTTGATATTCTACCATCATCATCAACTCAAGAGTTGGATGCTGTACTCCCACCACTGGATTTAAAAAGTCAAGCACCATGTAATTGCTACCATCAACATATGAATCCTGTCTGCTTAGTAGAACTACCACCTCATTGAGAGTCAACAGATGAGACGATGAAGAGGTACATGTGATATTGATGAGACAGAGGTTTTATACCCAGATTTGAGGTGTATGCCTGTATGCTACCAGACAAATTAAACTAACAGACACAGCCATAAATGGTAAAATATATAACTCTGTCCAGCCACATACAGTTCTGGTACACTACGATTACTGGTTATACACAGAATAAAGACACAAGTCAATTGATTTTGAAAATAGTTTATTGTTGGAAACATCACACAGCATATTTTATGAAATGTTGCACTATTTCCATTTAACCAAAATACATGGAAAGTATAAGGTTAGAAGAACAGGAAACAGTGCTTTTAATGTGCCTACCCCTATCTAAACCTACTGTACAAAATATTATCTAGAGTCATAAAATTATTTATACCTCTAGAATTTATAATATTTACATGTTAACTTCCTAACTTATTTAGTTTGTAAAATTATGATTTTACATATTACCACAGCATGTACAAAAACTATTTTTTCCCATGTAATGTCAATAATATATACTATGGCATAATGTGAAATAATGTAAAACTGATGAAGTATCAATAAAGTTTAAAACATGCATTATAATTGCTTTACTGGGCAGTCTGCATTGTGCGATGCATCTATGCTTATAGCCTTGTAATTGCTTTCAATTATGTCTTGTATTGTGATTAGCATGGTGCATTTTTGAAGCAAGTTGCAAACCAGAATTTACTGCACATACTTACTCTAACTGTACAAGAATTAGACACAGTAATGCAATTGTACAGGTACCATTTTCCTGTAGTAGTCTTGTAGTAACTCACATTTCTCTTGTCAGGCTTGTCTATACACCATCTGTACAAACAGAAAAAAGTAGGAAAATGTGGTTATTAAATGTTAACCCATTGAGTTGCAATGTGCCCATAAGTACCCTACTTTGTTATTCAATACACATCCTACCACTGACAAGCAACCTTGTCTGGCATTAGACAGAGTACAATGCTACGGCTATGGAATATCTGAGCACATTGCCAGCTTATGGTTTACTTGTCAAGAGAAGGGTCTTGCACATTAATGGATTAAAATACAATTCTGTAATCTCTCTAATAAGTGTACAGGGGTCTTATTTGTTCATGCACCTTTTTGGGGGGATGGATTGTTGTAGAGAGGGGCTTGTTCATTTTTTGGTAGTGCTCAATCCAGTGTGTTAAGAGAGTGAAAAATATTGTTAATAAATGTCTTCAGTAAAAGTGGGAGGGATCATTAGTGATGGGGATTATTTGAGAGGTTACAGTAATTGTTAAGATTTCCAACACTACAAGCCAGGTCTACTCATCGCCCATTAGGAATTCATCATCTTCCAGAGGATCCTCTTCTTCGAGTCCTTCCATTGGAGCTTCCAATAACGGGGGTTCCACGACAGGTCTGTGAAGACGATGACGAACAGTAACTTGGTTGCGTGCCGGCAAAAATGAACGTCCTGCTGTGAAGATGGAAGAATCTTCTCGTCTGTTGACAGAAAGCTTGTGAAGACGGAGAGGATGATCTTTCGGCTCTGTGTAATCTGGAACTTCCACAACTTCGTTGAAACTTGGCATGGTTTCCTCAAACTCCATGAAGCGTTCATTGCTCGTCCAGTAATAAAAGGGCAAATCTTTATCAATACGTTTACAATACTCTCTGAAAGTGGAAAGGAATAGAGTATTGCTGCAACCTCGTTACTTATCACGAACACAGACACTTTACAATGGTTAGAGCAATTGTCTATATTTACCTCACAACCTTCCTCCATAAGGATTTCATGTCTTTCATTGTAAAGATATTCCCAAGAAAACGGTGCAACAATGAGATGAATGCCTCTACATCATCTGACGTTCCAGCTCTAGGATGCTCGGGATAGCCAATTCTACCACTTTCTCTTCTGCGGTATTCGATGCTCTCAACATTGGTGGTTACAGCAATCACAGTCTCTCTCGAAAAACCACAAATCCCTTTGATTGGCCTAAGGAAGATTTAAATAAACTGTAAGTGCTACTAACTGTAAGATGTTATACCTGTACTGTAATACAAATGTTCATGAGTTCATCTACTGTATTGCTGTTAACAGACTTACAGTATTTCATGGAAAATCCTATCTTTTGAGAGAATAACCAAACACTTATTACAGTACAGTACAGCATATACATCACCTGTTAATGTCAATGGTAGAGAAGTCTGGTGTTGTTTTGTGCCAAGGCATCCAGTCATCCAGGATCATGTTCAGCATAGCATAGTTCTTCTTACATCGCTCAAGCTCGGAAAGACCTCTACCATCTGCAGCCTCATGCCATCCTGCAACAATGTTGATATATCCTCCTTCCTTCTCATAACCATTTTCATTGAGAAACTTGGAAACAAGGTATGACAACATTCTTTCTGCATCAACCACTGATTGCTTTCTTTCACCAGTAAGGGCTGCAAATGTCAATCCAGTGTTGGGATCACGCATTGCATCATCAAAGCCCTGCAAGTTAGTTCCTGGTGGTCCTGCCTCCCTTGTATGTTTCCAAATGCGTTTGAGAATGTGGCAGTGATCTTCCCTTTCGTGGAATGCCTCGCCAGTTCCTTCATCGATCTCTGGGATGTAAAGATATGTTGAAAAGTCTACACCCTCAGACACATACTTGCTCATTGTATACCTAAATCGATAGGTAGCCACAACAGATTTCAACATATCCTCCAGACATTCTTCTACTCCATTCCTGAAGGGATAAGGTTCATATCCTTCTGGTACTAAGGACATCCTTATGCTCTTTACAGCCTCAAATAGACTCCATCCCTCAGTAAATGTCAGGTTATGAAGCAGATTAATTATATCAGAAGGTATTGCTGGATCTACTACTTCTGTGAAAGGCACTCCATTAGCATTGTCTATAATAATATAAAAATATTGATTAGGAAAATAATTGTGAACAGTGCATTGAACTAAATGTTGTCCAGGGTTTATGTTCTACAGTATTAAACATCACTAGTATGCCGTGAACACCTGGTGGGGTTGGCAATCAACTGGTTCCAAATTGCAGCCATTGTCAGGAGTCATATCACAGGAAGCAATTTGGAAATACTGTGGACATGAAGATACATGTAAGGACACAACAGACATTACCTCCTAATTTCACAAGCAATTTCAACAAGGATGACTTTGATTTCCTCATGACACTTTCCCGAGCATCCCGTATTAACTGCACCACGTGAAGTGGACGTTTTTCCCCCTTGGTCCTCAGGCTATTGAATTCCCCATCCGTAACAAAACCTACATTAATTAAAGGGAGACAGTATGGTTAATTTATAATCATTAAAAAGATAAAATGCAAGGGTAAATGAATCAAATTTCATATGTGTAGCCGATTCCATGCCATCAAATATAAAAAGGACTAGGACACCCACGATTGCTATTTTAGCTTAGATTAGCGATCAACAAATCTGCATTGCAAGTCGCCAAATTTAACTCCTTCATAGCCACTTGTGTGACTAAAATTTTATCTCAATTCAACCCCTGGACTTCCTGTCCTACAGTATTATTTCAAGTTGAGAGAGTGGGGGGTAATTAAACATCTTTCTCTTCATGTAATGAAAATTCAACCAATGAGATAATAGAAACATGAACTTTGATACTTATGGTATAACACATTAGCTGGCAATGCGCCCTACAGAATTTAGTCTGTCTACATACTGTAACATCAGTGGTAGGGTACTGCCAGTTAATAGGTTAATCATCAAATTTATAGTAGGCAAATTTTGAATGATTATACAAAAGAAGGAAAACAGGATGTGCATTATGGCCTATAAAAATAAATACAGTTGAAAATATTTACTTGTTTAATTAATAATGCAACGGGTACTGTACTTACCAATTGAAAGCATTCCAAGATTATCCATCTCTTCCCTTATCTTATTGGTCAACTCTCTCACAGTCTGATCTTTAAGGGAATGGTATGGGAGATACTGAATTGGCAGACAGTAAGGTTTCTTGTTGCGGCATTCATCAGATAGAAGGAAAATGAACACATGGGTGGCCGCAGGTTGTCTTCTCTTCACGAACAAGTTCCTTAGATAATTTTCCCAATCAGTCTTCTTGTCACACATACTCTTCTGTACATGCAAAACTTGTGAACTTTGACCAACACTGACTTTCAAGGTTTTCACGTATGAAAGCAAAGATTGGCACTGTTGTAATAGGTCACTATACTCTACTCTTTCCCATGACAGTTCCATTAACACCTTCTTCGATGGATTTGGTGTTTTACATTTGTCCGTATATGCTTTCTGTGCCTTCGTTATTCCTTGCACTAAAAATTGCTTGTCAGTTTCAAGATTTACGGTGACATTCTCAAGGTCAACCTTAACATGTTCAATATTCTGATGGGGTGACATCAAATTCTTAAAGGTGTTCATTCGCAATTCATAATCTGTTCGTAGTGCTTGTAAAGCACCATCTCCTAAATCAGCATCTCCATTCCAAACTCCTCTTACTGATTGCTGAAGTGCTGGTTTAACATCACACCCGTCACCTTTAATCCAGAATCTCCCAGAAGGATAGGCAGCTTTCATCTCTTGAAGTGCTTGTACCTATAATAAAAAAATTGTCATGTTGGCAAGACAAAATAACCATATTTCATTCCCAGCATGCTACAGTTGTTGTTCACCAACTAACTGTCTCTGGGCTGGCAGAGTTCAATATAATTCTGAAAACTTGGTCGGACTAATTGTCGGACCAACGTTTTGGTTGGCCATGATCGCTTTTTGATCGGCCACTAATTATTGAAATGAATAAGTCAAAAACAGTCGGCCATAATGTCCGAGCAAGACAACAATTTGTCGGCCATCTCAGCAATTCGCTCGGAAAATGGCCAGTGGCCGACCGTTATATTGAACTCTACTGGCTGGAAGCATTTAAATAGATGCAATAGATGCTGGAAATGTTTAAATAAATCCTATAGGATTTCTAACCAATTTATGTTACTGAATGAGCGTTTAGAATGAAATAAGAATATAATATAACTTGAAGGTGAAATGAGCTGGAAACATTGAAGTAATTGCTCTATTTCTCAGATAGAAATTGCAGCATCCACTGAGTATTTTTATTAAATACAAAGCATATCTAGAATGGAAATGTTATTTGTGCCCATTGCAAATTTAACCTACAGTACATTCAACAAGTACAAAATTAACAATACAACCAAACCATATCACATACAGTACCTGTATAATAGGCTCAGTGCTGAAGTTTGATGATGATGTTTTGGTTGCAACTGCTTGAATTCCAATACAGGCTACATTGACTTTTGCCTGAAAATGGATTAAATGTAAATTCATGATTAGATGTAGTGTTGATTAGCCAACGGAAACAAATGCAATGTTAACTAATTATTTATGTTTCTAATTATTTCTCCTCTTAAAAGACAATATGGTATAAAATATTTTTTTCTAAATATGTATAATATATTGGCAGTACTAACCTTGATTGGGTAACCATGGTGTTCTTTGTCCACACCACTCCACATTGGGCCCCTGAAAAGACGGTTGAAACGTGTAGGGAACTCTGCACACATACTTTCGTGCCACTGAAGGAAGTCGGCTGGCATCTTAATCTGGATAGAAGAGATGATACAAAAAATTATAATCCTGAGCAAGGTACTTGTAGGTAGTATGACAAGAATACTAAGTTTAATAATAATGTATCTAACCCAGTTTATCTATTCAATTATGTCAATGAACCTAGCATTTTCCTCTTGCCAAGTTAAATCATATGGCTTTATACAATAAAGCAAATTAAATAACAGTTACAATTTCCATTCTATCAATTTAAATTCAATCTTAACCCTAAACCTGATGCCAATGATAACCCTTAATCCTGATCCTTATCCTAGTGATATCTTTTGGGGATGGGAAGTAGTGGGTTTTCCTTATTACATATTATTACAACAAATTTCTCCTCGAAATTAAATATGCTGGAAGCGCAATCAGTGTTATTCATAATAGTGTTTTGAGATGTTCTCTGGTCATAAATATTTATTTGAGCTGCCGTCGAAAACTGCAGACTGGCAGTCGAAAGCTTGTATTCATATAAATATTTATGATCAGAGAACGTCTCAAAACACTATTTCTCCTAGAAAGTCTATAATTTGGTTAATGAATTTCTGCCCTTCAAATCTGATTTAGAAAAGCATTGCAACTACTTGCCTGTTTAATATGAGTGCAACTGAAGAACTCTATTTGATACTCAACCAATCCAAATGGCATTCTGTCCATGGGAAATACAGGTTCATCAGTCCCTGGTTTAGTGTTGCACAATGTCAATGCAAATTTATACAAAAGGTTGTTCTTATTGTTCCTTTTTAACAGTTCCATTGCTTTAATAGACAATGAACAAAAATTGCCAGGATTAGATCCTATATCATGGGCTGAAGCCAGGTGCAGGAACAGTTTGTTCAACAACTTTTCACACTCATCATTTTCCAGAAGACTTGCAAGCTTGAACACATTTTCCACTGTAGGTAATGGATCGGCATTGCTTGTTGTTGTTGTTGTTGTTGTTGTTGTTGGTGGCAATGGTGTTGCTGTTGCCTGACTACTTGTCTCAGCTTCCATGACATGCTTTGGTTTACTAGATTTAGCTCGTCTTTTATCAATCACTAGTTCTGCTAAACTGTCTGATAATGTAAGACCATAATGGACTTCAGCATTTTCCAATGTTACAAACTTTTTTCTGTATACAGCAGATACTCGTGAGCGCAGACGGCAATCTAAATAGAGCAGTTTAAAAACAATATACTGAACCCCGCCTCATAAAATAGATATCCTCAATCTTATATTTATTAGTTCACATTTCAATGGAATACAATATTATATAATAGGGTGGGAACACATACAGAAATGGATATAAGCCAAAATAGTCTCCATTATTCAAGTATTATCATGAGATATAGTTTGTTTTTAGCTCTCATTATTTTGCAAGATATAAGCACAAACAGCACCTGTATTTAGCATTGTAAAACTCATTAATAATTCATGAAGAAAACACAAATGAAATCATTAGTGTGAAAGAGTTTGTATATCTGATACAGAATCATGCTGATTTACATAAACTTTAAGTTCAAATTTCTCACCAAATATCATTCATTTATTTTAAATTGTTGAAGAATACGAATGTTCTCATCAAGACGTTTCACAAGCCATTTACAACATGAGTGGCAGTGCTGTATCGGATATACAACGCTCGCCTTCGGCTCGAGTTTGTATATCCGATACAACACGGCCACTCATGTTGTAAATAGTACTTACATAATATTTGTGTATGGTTGGCATGAGCGAATATAATTTTTGTCAGGTAGTCAGATTAATCCATATATGCGTAGAAATCTAATTTCATAAACTCACTTGAGAGTAGGATGTTAGAAGAAGTGCTGCACTTAATATGTTTGGCACCATCTGCCCAGAAATTGTTCTTTTTACCAAATGCTGGCCACTGTCCAACAGCAGAGGAACTTTGTCCATACTTTGGATCCGTTTTGGCAATTGATATAAACTCAACCAAAGCTTTATCTTCCTCAAAGGTCCATTTATGGTGTTTTACTGGGGACGTCTTTGTGGGAGTCAGCTTAAACTTTCTACATGGAAACTACACAAACAACATTTACATTAATGATGGAATTGGAATTTGCTCACAATTGAACAAAGGTGCAGTACTTTTTGTACTTGTACTGCATTTAACTAATACAAGTTGCGCATAGTAATGTTGTTTGTACAGTATTTAAGAACCCTCATATTTTACCTTTGGTGATGTTCCAGAATTTTGAAACAAAGCTCGACTGGATGTTGACTTTTCCATGTGGGAAAGTCGTCGAGTCCTTTTATTAATTGGTTTTCCAGGCGTATCACCCTTGGAAGTATACGCCCGCTTTGCAGCATCATTTTCTGCATCAACAATGATAGCATCGCCATTATTAGATTCCATTTTAATGGTCCAAAATAGTCGAATTCTGTTATAAAATAGGAAAATACAGTAAGTACAGTTAAATATAACCATACATAAACTTCAAGGTAACAGTAATCTCAAAACAAGTAGCAACATATATGTACATGCTTCAAAATTATAAAAAAAAAATTGATTCATACAGTAGTTTTCGTCGCGCCATAACGTTGACCACGCGGTCTATTCCCGCCATCGGCGACAAAATACAGCAAAACTATCCCATTTTCAAAACGCGATTTCTCGTCTGTTTGAGGAGTTAATTTATGTTTTCTAGTACTAATAGAAAGACTAACTCTTCCTGAATTCGATGACGTGATTTTTGTTTAGTTTTCTTAATTATAAATACAATTATCTCCAGCAAATATCAAAGCCACTTTTGTGTCATGTGCACTGACCCGAAACAAGCATAAATACAATGCATGATTAGCACAACTAAAAAGTTGATGCCTAACCAAATAAATTAAAAATCGTTAAATTCTATTCCTAAATATAATAATTATCAAAACATACCTTCGAAAATACGAGATTATCCAAGTCAAAAATCGCAATATGTATCATGAATTTTACATGTAACGCTCTTCAAAAAATGTAATTTTTAATAAAATCAAGCGCAATGCATTGTGGTATAGTGACGATTCCTCCTCTGGTTTATAACTTTATATATCGTCGAATGAATCACAAGTACTCCGCGACAGCTCGCAGCACTAATTCTACGCACGATGCAGGCCGAAAATGAACACCAAACGTTCTTTCAACGTGGACTTGAGCAACTAAGAAATTAATATATCGTGAAATCAAAGTTTTCTTGCGACAAAAGTTTGAAATTTCATCATAATTCGGACATAATTCACTTCTGTGTTGATGTTGTCACTGCGACAGCCAACCGAAGAATGAACGACTCGCTCCGGCGAATTGATAATATGTATTAATATGTGCGAAACCGCAATGCATCACGGTATATTGACGATACCTCCTCTGGGCAGGGACTGACCACAAAGATGGTCTCCAAGAACGGGATCGCAAATAGTAACATGCCAATGATAAGTATGGAGAGCTTGCGTGGAGAGCAGATGGATGCCATCCAACATGGCCACCAAAAACAAATGGTCAAGGAATGACGTGTTTTATTGCACATGTTTATTGACTGAGCGAGAGGTCCGTACAGGAGGATACTGCACGGTCGAGTTCTTTTGTCGCTTGTTTATGGACCGAGCCGCAGGCGAGGTCCATAAACAAGCGAAAAAAGAACGAGACCTGCAGTATCCTCCTGTACTGACCGAACAAGCTCAGTCAATAAGCTATTTATTATGTGGCAAAAGCAAAAACAGAAATTCAAATTGCTTCTCTATATTTAATAAAACAGAACTTGTCTACAAAAATTCAACATTTTCAATAAAGCCGGTAAATGGCTAATTAATTTAAGAACAGCGAAGGAAGCCCACTAAAAAATTGTTGTTTTTTATTTTACTCAGACATTTCAAACTTAAAGCCGTTTCACAAAACATAATTTTTTTAAAAAAATATAAAAAAACTTGTCAAAAACCTGAGCGGTCCGTACTGTTGGTTTCCGACCGTTCAGGAACCAATCAGAATGCTCTATTTTGGTATATGGACCGCTTAGAAACACTAGCCATGCATATAATAATATATTTTATTGAGTTTTTCACGTTAGGTTTGGAAAACATAACTTCTATAAATGGCATTTGAAAAATTGCTGACGTCAGCAATAAGAGTTATTTAAACCTCCTTACTCGCGAGGGAAAAATTGTATCGACTTGAAACTTGTAACGAATACTTGTTATAATGACGTACAAAATATGTTAAACATCCAATGTTATAGGCTGCAAGATTTTAGAATTTAGTGCCGTGATGTTGTAAAACAGTAAAACATCTGTTAAAACTATCAATCTTGTTTGAAACGTTGGAACCGAGAAATAGGAATTTCCAACGGTCTCACAGTGTCCGACCGAGCTAGCCGCATCACGACTAACTACGTCTGAACAACTCGTACAGTGACTGGACACTTAACCATCATGTGAACTTGAGAGTTTAGGTACAGCTATACTGGCAATTGCAATATCAATGCAGGTCTGTGTCAGGGACAAGAATATAATGATTTCGTTATATTCTATTATATCGTGTTTTAATATTATTACTCAGCGAATTAAAGATTTTGTGAGTGATTATGTAACTGAAATGACGGTAATGAATGGAACATCGACACCAAGAGAGGTAGTCGATCTTTTTATTACTGATAAGTTATTTCACAAATCCGGCTTCAATTTCATTTCTAGTTTCGGGACTTTTAATGTAATACAGTTCGGAAAAGACTTAGGTGACCTCCATTTCTTTAATTCACGAAATGCTTTCATTTCTCTTAGTATTTAGATCTTATTAGATGTTTTGGTATGTAGTATGGCTGTATATTTTTACGAGTTTGCCGTATTTTGACGAGCCCGCAGGGCGAGTCAAAATACAAAAAACGAGTAAAAATGTACAGCGATACTACATATCAAAACATCTAATTAGTTATTTATTATACAACTGCTTTATAAAGTATTTTTTATTGAGAAGAAGTTTGAAAAGGCAAGGGGACGGGAGTACGGACATGCATCAAGATTCAAGACAATATAATAAGCATACATGAAGTAGTTCTTATGCAAAATTTCTGCAACATTTGATTGGCTAACAAAATAGACTTGTCAAACCGGTTTGAGAATGATTTGGTAAACAATTTTAATTTTATTTTTACAACTGTCATTGAACAAGAAAGAAGGCAGCATTTGCTTGAAATATATTTCAAAATTATAAACTATTAATAACATGTTCGATTTATGAAGAAAGTTAAAATGGATCGAAGTGAAATCTTAACATATAATAAAAGTGTTTTAACTGGGTTCGATCAGTACTTCGATCAAATTGTCAATTGTCATCTTCGCTGTCCGACCCAATCACACGAAGCCGACGGCGTTTCGGCGATTTTGCTGCAGGAACCACAGCAGGAACTGGAGATTTTGAGCCAAGAACAAAGCTACAGTTATTGAATACGGCTCCAGCAAAAGATGTTGAAGGGGCTTGACTCGTACTAGCTGCTGTAGAAGGGCTTCGAGGTGGCGATTGACTCGTGTTGTTCAAAGGTTTCATCGCTTCTCTGCCGCCTGAGCGTTGGCTAATCAACAAGGACATTTTCTTCTGTTGTTCTTCTGAGACCGTCGAGTAGCTGTCGATGGATTTAAGATTCTTATGTCCCGACAATTGCGAGATATCTAGGGGGTTGACATTCTCGTGTCTCAGCGTTGTTATCATCGTACGGCGAGCAGAGTGGTTGGTTCGCTTTCCTTCCAAATTGGCAGCTGAAGCCATGTTCTTCATGAAGCTGCCAAGTGAATGAATGCCAAGAGGTTGTTTCTTGAACCAGATGTTGGTTTTGGGGTTCTTCACGACTGCCAAATAGAAGGGATCATCTGGCTTTTTCATTTCGATTGGCCGTCGGGTAAGATAACTCTTAAATAACTTCACAGGACATCTTTCAGTACCTGTCGCGTAAATGCGAGGATTGAAGTATCTTTCGGGACCAAACTCTTTGCCGCCGCTTCTTGTTTTGGAGCCCTTTCGGTGTGCCAGATTATATACTCTCTCTCTTCTCCTCCTTCCTCTCTTCTCAACTCCAAGTCTCCAAACAGCACTCTCCGATGTTCGTCTCTCGCTCTCCATCCGAAATGCATCGTGTTGTTTAGCCAAACTGTGCGAATTAAAGCTTCTGGACTATGGTCGCCAAGCTGCTTTTCGACCAAAGTTTTTCAACTTCGTCCTGGTTTAACCCAAGGGCCTTGTTTGGACGTCGTCCTTTCCCTTGCTGGCGTAGCTGCTTTCTCTTGGACTCGAGAGTCTGTCTTGACTTCGCAAACTCTTTGTCGTTAAATATGCAGTAGTGCTTTCCAACATCACGTAAATGGCGACCGAAACTGCGCTGAAACGACGTGAGCGTACCTGGCTCGAACTCGGTTCCATCTTGTTTCCTCACGTTAATGAAGAAGTGACAGAGAAGCCGGTCGAGTTCATTTGGTGGGATATTCTCAATTTCCCTTGCTTCGCCGATAGAGGAGGACCATCGTTTCCAGACATTCAGGTCAGTTTTTGTTTTCTTTGCTGTGTTTACGTTTTTGTTTTGGTCAATGAAGTCGCCTATTTGAACATCGTTTAGCGAATCATTTGTCGGAACAGTGTTTTCATCATTGTTTATACTTAAAAGCATGTTTTCGAACTCCGAATTTGAAAGCAAGTCAAATTCATTGTCGGCCTCAAATGTTGACAAAATATCATCCATTTTTAAATTTTTTATTTCTATTTTATAGGTTTTTGCACACGTCAGTCCGTCAAACCGGTTTTCTACTATACAAATAACCAAGTATCCAAATAACTAACTGTCCAAATATCGCTGTATATTTGTACTCGTTTTTAGCGTTATTTGGACACTTTTTAACACAGTTGTATAATAAATTGAATTATTTTGATGATTTCAAAAATATGCTGTATTCAGTAAGAATAATCACATTTACCTAATATGGAAAACCTTGGATCTACAGAAATATTTTTAAATCGGTGAAGTAATTCAATATATTATAGATATAAGATATAAAGAAGACATTTAATGAAATAAAAAATGGGGGTCACCGAACCTTTCCTTGAGTTAAATTATAACTTTAAAGCCAAAATATCCGCCATATTGAAACGTCATTGCTGTCATAGCAACGGCAGTTACGTAATTTTGAAAATTCTCTTGTTTTATAGAAGTAAGACTCTATTTTTCAACAACACTAATTGTCCGAAAATGCGGATCTAAGGGAGCAGTCATTATTTATGGCGGCAGGTGGTCCGGAAAGTATTTCACAACCGATAATAAATTTTCAAAAGCCCCTGTTTCACTCTTAATAATTTTTCATGGACCATCCCCAAGGAAGACCCTAAAATGTACCGAGCCACCTTAAGTTGTATTTAAGTTCGCATTCGGCGAAACCGTACACGAATTCGTCCGGTTCCATTTGTTTATACGGAAACTCGTACGGTACGTTCCATGTTAGCGTAAGGAGAAAACTGTGCAAATGAATTTGAGTACGGTTCTGGATCAATCTGGCGCCATGCGCGCGCCTAAAGATGTTAAGGGTTAGCCTTTACTCTTTGGTGATTTTTAGCCACTTTTTGAGTTTTTGTATACTGTAGGTCCTTGCTCTCGTGCGGAAATTTCCTGACATACATTTAAATGCGTTGATAAAACGCTCGTGCTATATATTTTGATATTATTCAGATTGAAACGTTTTAGTTTTGTGTTTTTGAGGCGACTCAGTAAAATATCAGAAAAGATTGTCGGCAAAAAATGTTCAAGCCAACAGCAGAATAATACTTTTTAATATGTATATATGAACTTTATTTAAAACACGGAATCTCATCATTATTTATAGACAAAATGTTCTTCCTGAGAGCCGTGCATATATATAAAAAAACACAACAAACTAAACTATTCATACATTGTATGATTTACTAATTACATATTGACAGACAATTTTATATACATTAATTTGATGAGAAAGCATTTGATTTGAGACTAAGAGAATCTCACGCATTTGAGTGGTAACATCCTCAGCAGTGACGTAGCCAGGATTTTCAGTCAAGGGGGGCCCGAAAAAGTACTAGGGGGGGCCAACATAGAGATTTGTATTAGTCTAAATGTTTCCTAGGGGGCACGACACCTTCGCCAGGGGGGCCTGCCACCCCCCCCCCGCCCCTCTGGCTACGTGTCTGATCCTCAGTTGATTTTATATCTTCAGTCAGTGAATTCCAGGTAACTGCCCGTTATAGGCTATTTTTGCTCCATTATAGGCTATATTTTTGAGAAAATTTGTATTTGGTTTCGGAAGGCAAATATCCACTTGGCTACCCCTCACATTGTAGTCATGCGCTTGATTCCTTTTGGAAAATTTCGATATTAGATACGTAGGGGTAGCATTGTTTGCAACTTTGTGCATCAACAATGCCTTATTCAAATACCACCTATGTTCTAATGTTTGCCAACCTAGTTTTTCTAAAATTTCGGCTCATTTATATCATAGCCAGAGCGCGTGATTATCCGCCCAGCTCGATTTTGCAATTTCTGTAGTTTCTCTTTAAGATCTTTATTACAGTTATCCCACACCAATGAACAATAATCAAAATGCGGTTGTACAGTTGCGTAGTATACTTTCTTTAAGGCATCTACAGGGGCAAGGTCACGAATTTGTCTCAAGGCAGCAAGGCCTCTTACGATATTATTTATATGGTCATCAACGATAACACCTAGCGTTTTCTTGCATTTAACTCCTTTCAGTTTAACATTACCTATAAATAATAAAGCATCCCTACTTAGGTTTTTAATTCGTCGAGCTGAACCAATAATCATGTATTCATGTTTGACAATATTCAGACTAAGACTATTGGCTCTAAGCCAAACGCACAAGTTTTGCAAGTCTGCGTTTATTCTATTTTCCAAAAGATCAAGTTTTTCATCTCCCAATGTAATGCTTGTGTCATCTGCATACATATTTGGTGTAGTATGAGAGAGACAGCCCGGGAGATAATTGATGAAAATCAGAAAGAAGAGTGGTCCTAATATCGATCCTTGGGGCACGCCACATTTTATTATACCTGGCTTTGAAAAAAACCCATTTACAAAGCATTGTTGGCTTCTATTAGACAGATATGAATGAATCCAGCTTAATTCATTTCCCCAAAAGCCATAATGCTGTAATTTATTCAATAAGATAATGTGGTCAACAGTATCGAAAACTTTCCTAAGGTCAACAAATACAGCTATATTTATCTTTCTTTAATCCATATTACTAAGCCAATATATAGTATCTTTATGCAGAGCCGTCAATGACACGACATAATTTATAAAAGAATATAGCTTAAATGCCAGCAACCAACGATCCCGACGCTCCGAACTTCTTGTTGTGATCGCGTATAAAAGCCGTCATTTTCTTTAAAATTAGGTTTGTTTTCAAACTTGCAACAAAAAAGGTAACAGGTAATAAATATTTACCAAAAACAAGTTCGCAAAACGTCTAGTATCGTGGGCGCATGGCTATAGTTCAAGGTCAGTCGGTGGTCGTTTCACTGATCTCAAAAGTATGGCGGATTGTCAGGAGTGGAATGAGTGAGTATTTAAAAACATGAGAAAATAGTTTGAAGAAATTGGCAATGAAGGACCTCTTCTCGGTTACTTCAAAAGAAATAGTTAAATATCATGCAAGGACTCACGGCAAGAACCATTACTAAGTTTTTTAGATTACCCGATTACCTCGACCAGAATTACTTCAAAGACTTTAATTAAGGTCAAAGACGAAGTTTATAGCAATGCGTATCAGCAGAGAAGCAGTTAAATTCTATAAGCAAGCTATTCTTAACAGGCCATGTATTGTATCATGCATAGTTAACATAATGAACAGCCAGAGCAAAGACATAGCCTGTGGTGCCGCAAAGTTATAATAATACAATAATATTAAACTTTATTATTCAGTGTACTAATTAATAATTTTTCTTTAAATTAAAATATAACAAAATTGATCAAGCTTTTGTTGCGAACACTTTATTTAACTTACGTCAAGTATTACAAATTTTGGAGACACTTTATTCGGCTTACATGAAGTACTACGAATTTTGGAGACATTTTAAAGTATGACGAATTTTTGGAGATAATTTTATTCAACTTACATGAAGTATCACGAATTTTTGGAACACGTTACTCAGCTTACATGAAATATCACGAAATTTTTTGGACATTTTATTTAGGTTTTTTGGACATTTTATTTAGAATTTGGAATTATTTAGAATTATTCTAATTGTTGTAATTTAGAATTCTAATTTAGAATTCTAATTGTTCTAATTTAGAATTATTCTAATTGGAATTATTTAGAATTTAGAATTTTTGGACATTTTATTTAGCTTTTTTTGGACATTTTATTTATAATTTTTGGGACGTTTTATTTTATTTACATTAAGTATGATGAATTTTGGGGACATTTCATTCATCTCACCTGATGTCTCGCGAATTTTGGGGGACATTTAGTCAACTTACATGAAGTATCACGAATTCTTGGGGCACTTTATTCTGCTAACATGAAATATCACAAATTTTTTAAGCCATTTTATTTAGCTTATATGAAGTATCACAAATTTTTTGGGGACACTTATTCAGCTTACATAAAGGATCATCAATTTTGAGGACATATTATTCAGCTTACATGAATATCGCGAATTTTTGGGGACACTTTAGTCAGCACACATAAAGTGTCAAAAATTTTGGGTGATAATTTATTCAGTTTACTTAAGTACTACGAATTTTGGAGACAATTTATTCAGCTTACATTAAGTATCACGAATTTTTCGGAACATTTCATTCAGCTTACATGACGTATTACGAATTTTTGGGGACATTTTATTCAGCTTACATGAAGTATCACAAATTTTTGGAAACACTTTATTCAGCTCACACGAAGTATCACGAATTTCTGGAGACACTTTATTCAGCTTCCGTGAAGTATGACCAATATTGGGGACATATTATTAAGCTTACATGAAGTATCACGAATTTCTGGAGACATTTTATTCAGCTTACATGAAGTATGACCAATATTGGGGACATTATATTCAGCTTAGATGAAGTTTCACGAATTTTGTGGACAAGTTATTCAGCTTACATGACGTTGTCACTTTATTCGGCTTACATGAAGTATCACAAAATTCGGGAGACACATTAGTCAGTTTACAGAAGTATCACCAGATTTTGGGGACATTTTATTCGGCTTACATGAAGTATGACGAATTTTTGGAAACAATGTATGCAGCTTACATGAAGTATAGATAGATAGATAGAAACTTTATTTTAAGAGGGTGACACATAATAGTGCGAACACTAATAACCTAGTGGCCCTCGTTCAGTAGAATATTAAATATTTACAAGATTACAAAATTAAGATATATGAATCTGGAATATATTTACAATAATAGTGGTAAATTTAAAGATCAAATGTTTCAATGTCTTGCTGTTGATTAAAAATATTTACAAACAATGCTTTCTTAAACGTATTTACTGAAGTTCCAGATCTAATTTCATGCGAGAGACTATTCCAATATTTCATAGTGCTCACAGAGAAAGTACGTCCACCTTCAGTAACCCTATTATATCGAGGTGCTGTAAAAAGACAATGTGCATTTCGAGTTCTTCTATTATGGTGATCACTGTTGAGAGGTAATATATCATTTAGATAATCAGGGCATTCGTTATGACAACGTTTATAAGCGAGTATACATTTGCGTATTTCAGCTTCGCGATAGAAGGGAATCCATTTTAGACGGTTAAAGAGGTCGACAGATTGATGTTGTGGATGAGCATCTAGGATGATACGTGCAGCTCTTTTCTGGAGTTTAAGTAGCTTAAATAGATTATTTTTGCTACAGTTTGACCAAGTAATTGCAGCATATAAAAATAGAGGTTTGATCATAGTTGAGTAAAATAGCAAACGTTCGTCCATAGGCAGATACGATTTAATAGTTTTCAGTATTCCTAGACGTTTAGAGATCTTGCTACAAAGGGAGTCAACGTACAGATCAAAAGACAGATTCTCATCAAGAACTATTCCTAAAAGTTTCGCGTTGTTGCATTGCTCTAGTGCAGTTCCGTTAGCTTTCACGTTAAGGCGCATATCAGGTGGAGATAACATGTTGTGCAAGCGTTTTCCCGAAATCAGCAAAGTTTTAGTTTTTGCAGCATTAAGTGGTAGCTTGTTTTCTTTGGCCCAGTCATCAACCTGTGAAGCAGATGCTGACAATTTTTCATTAAGTTCACCAACTCTGGTAAACATCGATGACTCCACTATGGTAGTGTCGTCTGCAAAAATATCAAGGCGAGAGTCGACGTGTAGAGGGAGGTCATTAATGAAGATGACAAACAGGAGAGGACCCAGAATTGAACTTTGTGGAATACCATCTGTGATGATTGTTGTTGTTGATACCTCATTATTTATAACAACATACTGCCGACGTTGAAACAAGTAAGATTGGAACCATTTTAAGGAGTTGTTGTCAAAGCCATAAAGTTCAAGTTTGCGCTGGAGAATCTCATGGTCTACCATATCGAAAGCTTTTTTAAAGTCAACTAGCACTAATCCGTTGATTTTGTTCTTGTCGATATTAAATAAAAGAGTATCGATGATAAACGCAAGAGCTGTTTCTGTGCTGTATTTCTTTCGAAATCCAGATTGATTAGAATAAATTAAACCATTGACTGACAATGGTCAATGTTATCAAAGATGAAAGCAGTGTCCCAAGGAGTACTGCTTAGAGACGATCTGAATGATGTTACGTTGAGTTTTCGTATGTCCCGATAGGTAAAAGTTTTATGATGTTTACTCGAGCTAGAAGGATGACAATTGTATTTTCTTATAGCGAAGACTGGTAGATGATCGGATAGAGCATAATTTGGAATGACTACATTGCAGATACGTTTGCTTTGGTTAGTATAAATGTGATCCAAACATGAGCCACTAATTGGTCTTGTTACGTCATTGACAATTTGATTGAAGTTCATATGCAACAGACTTTTCGCGAGTTTGTTTTTCTTGTAAGTATTTGAGTGTTTAAAATCAATGTTGAAATCGCCAGTTAGGATGACTTCGGTGTTTTTCAAATATATACGCTCAAACACCGATTCAAATTTACTGTCATCGTCTTTAGAGGACGAAGGTGGGCGATAACAGCCTACCAACAAAAGAGACCGCTTAGATCTGAATGGATAGACTTCTAGCCACATTATTTCAACTGAATCTTCCTCAAGATCAAGACGACGTCGAAAGTTTAAATCGTTAGAGCAATATGCGGCTACTCCCCCACCATGTTTAGATTATCGATCTTTTCGAAACAAGGTGTAACCTGGGATATTAAAGCACGAGTTGGAGTCTGTTGGTTTTAGAAAGGTTTCAATCAAAAATAATATATCCAATTTTTTTTCGCTTTGACTAAAAAGCATAAGCTTTATCTGTTCGTATTTAGCGTTTGTTAGGTAATTCACATTCCATTGCCCAAATCTCAGACCTTTGTTCGGCATAAATAGGTTGAGGTACAATGAAGAACTGGCACTAGCGGGCACATTGTCATGATGTAGGTCAGAGTCGTCATTTGATGTATCATTATCTGGTAAATCGTGAGTGGCTTCACCACTTAAAACACTAGTATTATTTATATTATTATCAATACATTCGTCGCAAATCCATTGATCAGACCAGTTGTTATAATTTTCATCGTTAGTACAAATTGCATGATACCAACTATCACAACCAGAGCAGAAAACCGAGTCGTCATCCCATTTAATTGGTATAGTGCAGGAGTGGCAAGATGGATAAGTCCATGATTCTAAGTTATTAGTAATGTTTGTGTTTAATAGATTATCTGGTTTTGCAATTGGGGTAATTTGACTACTATCGTAGAATGGACCGGGATTGATTTCAATGCCATTCAATTGAATGTAATTGTAATTTCAATTTCTCCAAAAGTATCACGAATTTTGGAGACACTTTATTGAGCGGTCGGCCAAAATCTTATTTTATGAATTAATGAACTCATATTAACCGTATAGGTTTATAGATTTTTGTTTATTCTCTTTATTTGAGTGAGATTTTTGTTGAAGTATTTATATAGACTAAATCAAATTGCCCATTTGGCGATAGCATAAATATTAAGACAGTTGTATTGTTTATTGTTTGGATGGTGGTTTGATGTAATATGATCTTTTGTAGTGTAGTGCAGTTAAAGTTTCAAATTTTCAAATAATCATGGCTTCGCACTTTTGCATTGCAGACAGGACACATAAATGTAATTAGTAAAATAACATAGGTGATTATTGAAAATTCTCAATGCTGATTGGTTTCGACTACCTTCGATTAATACGCGATAATCACCTAAAGCGTTTTTAAGGCGCTTTTATCGTAAATATTCAATTAATTCAAATTCAATTTTTCCAAATAATCACCTATGTAATTTTACTAAAACAATTATTCACCTCAGGCTCGGTGAATATTGGTGAATAAAAACCTCGACTTCGTCTCGGTTTTTATTCACCGATATTCACCTCGCCTTCGGCGAATAATTGCTAAATGTTTTACCTTAAGGCATATTCATTAGCATTGTGTCTGGTATATACTATAGTAATATGTATAATTGTTAATTTGTAAACATTTCTCAAGCTTGCGAAGAGCATGTGACTTTCGTACTATCCATGTCGGAACCAGCAAAATAAGTAAAATTACAACCCTCCCCCTGATAATGACCTCCAAAATTTTGACTAACGAACGAAAATTTCTGGACCGTCCCTGGCACAAACTGTACAATTTACATCCAAAACCTTCGGAATAACTAGTTCCTCCCAAACAAATTTGAATGGACGGAATTCAAGGCAATAGGACGACGTAAATTGCGAAAAACATCGATTGCCGTGTAGAATGTATACGTCTTGGATTTAGCATGCATGTCACGCAATCTAGTTTTCCTATATCTATGGTTACTATGTCTATGGTTTGCACAAACCGCAGAATCCTCTGCCATTTTGTTTGGGTGAGCTGTGGAACGTATTTGGCATCAATTTGCGCCCATATAGGGGTGCAAACCTGAAAATTCCAAAATCTCACGATTTTTCAATCAATCTCCCGACTTATTAAACTGCAACTCACGATTTCTGCCACTCAGGGGTTGGCAGGTCTGGATTTTAATATCTATTCCTTTTTATACTTTAATTAAATATTAGAAGACTTATGTTTATGATTAAGGTCTGGAGCACCCGTCTGCTGTATTTTCTTGTTTGTTTCACTTAATATCCTGAATGAGTAAATAGCCATGTTTTTTCTTTGAAAGTTGAAATTTTAATTTTTTTAGTTTCTGGGCATGCGCAGACGTTTTTCGCAGTGTTTCTGTGTGCACGAAGTGTGCACGTCGTTTGGTTTTTTTTGGAGGTAGATCACAAAAATAATTACCGTATATTAGGGGGTAGCAGAAAAGAGATCACACATATAATCTTAATAACATAATGTGTGAGGAACCCGTTGTGGCTGTGTTTGGGAGTAAAATCAGATGAAAATCTTAATTGGGACAGTCTCATTGAAATTATATGCAAGAAGGCGAGTGCAGCTATTGGCGCTATGAAGCGTATAAAGCTCTTTGTTCCAATGCATACCTTAGAATCTATTTATAAATGTCTTGTGCAGCCCTACTTTGATTATTGCCCCCCCCCCCTGTGGGACACCTGTGGTAAGTTGCTAAGAGACAAGTTGCAAAGATTTCAGTTTCGTGCAGCAAGAGTCTTAACGGGTGCTAATTATGACACTCATTCAGCTTATCTTCTAAACACGCTTTCTTGGGACACACTTGAAAATTGATGGTCTGGTGCCAAGTCAGTATTAATGTATAAAATACTTAATGACCACACTGCGCCGGGTCTTCGGGGGTCCTTCGTGAGAAGAGAAATAGGTCAAACTAATTATCATCTCCGAAATACTGCAACATATATTGCACTTCCTAAGCCGAAACGAGAATTTCTTTAAAAAAAGCTTGAAATATAGCGGCGCCATGCTCTGGAATTGACTCCCAAATGAAGCAAAATTGGCCGAGTCGTTTCATTCGTTTAAGTCAATAGTTGGATAATGACATGCTTCCTAGTTATATGCATATATTATATGTGTGTTTGTGTCTTAGTATTTAGTGTAACTTTCTTTTTAACGATTTTAATACTTAAACACGCCCCCTATGAAACCCAGCCTAGAGTTGATGGGGCTAGCGTGTTCTCTATTTTGATTTTAAACAAAGTATTACCTACCTACCTACATAAATGGGGGGATCACTAATTATAATTTAATGTCATAATAAAATCCACCGACCCATCCCAGACAATAAATAATGACTGGTCCCTAGAATGACCTGAAAGATCTGTTACTTTTCCCTATATTCTTTACCTTCATTTTCCTTTCCACTTTCATCTTCTCGGCCTCTTCTTCTATCTCATTTACTCCCTACTTTTTACCTTTTCTATTTCGGTCCTTTCTAGTTCTAGGGAAACCTTCAGCTCGTCTGTAAAGTGACGGTGAGAGAGAGAGAAATATTTCAATTGGACACGCAATTTAACGTGACAACGCAGAAGGACAATGCAAGCCTGAATAAAAAGAGGCTGAACGGGCCAAAAGAAGTGAAGAAAGAGGAAGGTTAAATAATAGAACAACGGGCGGAAAGGAGAGAAGTGGAAGAACGAGAAATATTAGAATTTAATGAGTTAAAAAATAAAATTTCCTATGCTAGAATTTAGGACTACTTTAATACTAGGAATTGATTACTTTGTTATCAAAGCCTATATTTGCTAGTTCTGGTCATTCTCGTTCATCGAGATGGCGTTAATTGAAAATAATAATCCTTTTGTAGCACTGTCAGATAAATCTTAAGCATAATTGTGCCTAAGGTGGTGGTACAGTTCTAGCTCTCAGATTACATTATCATAGATTATAGAAAATAGAAGAAAAAACAAAGAGGAATTGAATTTGTAAAAGCATCTCGTTTCTTCGCGACAATTTTTAAATCTTCTGGACGCCGAACTAATAAATTTTTAAACACTGTTGAGGTCGGAATTGGCTCTCCCTCCGACAATTCCATCTTGTAACGATACAACAATATCGAAGCTAGGGCAAACAGCATGATCTTGCCCAATGGATAACCAGAACGTTCTCTTCGGCCAGCGGAAAACGGAAGAAAACCATGAAGTTTGCTCCAGCCAACAAATTTCCCATCAGAATCAAGAAATCTTTCAGGTTTGAATTTCTCTGGTTCTGGCCATTTTCGTTCGTCATAATGCACTTTGTCAAGATTGAGAGCAACAAATGTTCCTTTGGGAACGTGGTAGCCAGCAATTTTCATGTCTCGGGTCGCGTTTGACCCAACGACGACTGTTATCATACCGGACGCCCTTTGGCCTTCACATAGAGTAACTTGCATGTATGGCATGTTCTGAGCATCTTTCCAACTTGGTAAGCGGTCGTTGCCTACGACGACATCAAGTTGCTTGTGAACTTTTTCTTGTATTTTCGGATTTAGTACCATGTAAGGAAATAACCAAGCAAGTGACGAGGAAGTGGATCTGCTCCTGCAAATGTTACATCTAACATTAATCCCGCGACATCTTCTGTTAATCCAATGTCTTTATTGGTTTCTTTGGCGATTTCCTTTTCGTAGCAATTGATGAAGCTGTCGGTTGGATCACGGATAACTCCTGGGATGTAGGTTTTCTTGTGGCCTTGGTATTGGGTTGGTAAATACGTAAAAAATTGAATCACTTGGTACACGTTGGAAATCAAGGCTTTTTTAGCAACTATTGCGTTAAATACGGACAAACTATTAATAGTTGGATCATTCAATTTAACTTTCTTTCATGTGAGCCATTCCCAAAGCTGTACAAGAATCGAAGACTCTAATAATTTTCTAGGTGAGAAGGGTTCTCCTTCTTTGCTATCGATTTATTTAATCGCAATATCAACTGCATATCCAGCACGTTCTGATGCTTGCCCTTTGCCAGCTCGGCAGCTCCAAAGACATGCATTGCAGCTGTAAATACTCGCATGCGAAATTGCATTCAGGAGAATAATCTGATGTTATTACATCTTTTCCAAATATTTCTACCGCAGGATAAAGGGACCTGGGTGATTTTCCTGCCAGATTTTCTTGTTTACCAACCCTCGCTTCTCTTACGAGTGAAGCAGAATTCAATACAACCGTTTTATATCCAGTAGGAAAAGTAAGTGAGAATATATCTCCGTATTTATCAGCTAGTTTGCTAAAGGGATTGACGGGATCACAGAGCAAATGAGGAACGTTGCCAAAGGAGGGGATAGGGAAAAGGTCCAGGTGGCATGTTTCTTCTCATCCAATAGTTGGTGATAAACTAATGCACCAAGTATACAAGAACAATGGTAAGAAAGATTTCAGCAATCATGTTTGTCAATACTCTGTAAATAAAGGGATAAATTGTGAGAATTTGATTATACAATTGCTCTTGATGCTCTAAGTATGAGATGGGTGCATTTATGCGCAAATATTCTTTAAAAAGTGGCATTTCCTATTTACTGTACGTATTTACTCGTTTAAGCGCTGAATCACCCTTTCAAAAATAAAAATATTTCCCACGAAATATGGGTTTTTATGTCACACCTGAACTAATTACGTAAGATAGAGTAATAGTTTTATCTCACTTTATCTACCATTAGACTTTACTTCTCCACATGTGTTGTCTATATTTATGAAGTTGCGTCTATATTCCTGCCACCATTAGTGGCCATTGAACACTTATATAATCAATCTAGACTCTAGTATTATTTTGATGTCTAAATTTGTCCATGTAGACGTCTTCTATTTTTGTTGTCTTCATTGGTCTTCATAATTTTTAATAAGGAATGTGGAAACATAATTACTCTGTTTGTTTGTGCTTCACATAGGAATTGCGCATTTCCAAAGTTCTGGAGAGAGAGTCTAACGACAGAAAATACTTAATTTAAACTGAAAGACAACGCAGCAGAGGATAATATATGTCCGAGACTGATTAAAGATGGAGGCGAATCGTCGATTTTTTTAAGCTCGAAGTATTCCATCAACAGTGCTTCGATTAAGCGCATCGTTGTTGTGAATATGGTAAGTGCTGCGCTTTTCCTAGGGCGGGGCACTTCAATATTTTTGCTCCCATATGCGGCCTTATCTGGGGCGGCAAGTAAGTAAAGTAAAACAAGCAAAATACGGACTGTTGATCGTTCTGAACCGTTTCAAATAAAATATATAGTATTAAGAAACTTAATTTCATTTGTTTTGCTCAAATTTGCAAAACCTGAATAAAACGATTATCTCCAGAATTATTTTTTGTGAACTGTTGAAATCCAAGCAGAAAGTGAGGGGAAGGGTGCAATGTCTGGAATAACGATAAAGATGGCATTTTTTTCTTGGTTGCGATTTTTCTTCAGAATTCGTCTCAATTCAAATGTTACAAACAAGTAATGTACAAATGTACAAACTTAGCGCAGTGACGATCCTATGTTAGCCTGCAAGCATCGGCTATTAACAAAATTTTTTATTAGTTATTTTATGAATTATTATCTATAACAGTATTTTTTTTCAGATATAAGGAGAAATTCCCTTAAACAAAATTTTAAAAGAAAATCCTATTTTGAAATTAGCCATATTATGCATTATTATTATCGTTTTCTGGTGTTGATTTTTCTATTTGTTTGGCGGAAAATGGATAGATAGAGGAAAATAGCAGCTTGCTTGAAATTTTGTCCCCTAGCAACCACCATAGCAACGACATGTTATTGAAAAAAAAGCGAGCATTATAGCATTTACGAAAGTTTTTTTCTCCAAATGAGTACCAACGTACCCCCTTGCTATATAGTGATTTTAAACGATTTTATTTCAAATTACACCAAGTACAAGTCGGTTAAGAAGCGTGTTATTTTTCTGATCACATGGTATATTTTGGCGGGAGAGGCGTTATAATGGCGTGAAAGCAAATTGTGTTCATGCTCTATATTTTCTATAATTACGGTTCCACTGCAAGGCTATGACTGATTGAGGACATGTAAAGTCCGACGAAAGTCGATCTGCCATAACCTTTCAAAGAACCGAAGGGTTAAACATCGGTGTCTTTTTAAAGACGGCAACGACGGAGGTCACAGCTAGGAACCAAACTTAGGTGTTGAAATAGTACGTGTTAAACATTTTTCAAAAAATCTAGCATGGCATTTTCATGATATATATGCCTACCTCTCCCGTTTAGGATATGTTTGGCTATGTGATTTCGACCCAGTATATTTTGTTAGCATATGAAAATATAGGGGAGCTCCATGTCGAAATTTTCATTTCTGAAAAATCAAGAAAAGGAAGGACAAACGAAGGGGACAAACAAAGGGGTCATTCTAGCTGCTTTCTTTGGTTAGTAATGTGTAATCAATATTATTGCAAAGCGCTATTTGAAACTATAAACTTGATTTTATCAAAACAGCTCAAAACCTAAGAGTAAGAAAGGCTAATTATAAAGCGAAGACAGACACAAAAACAAGAAGAAAGGTTCTCAGAGGCCAGAGAAAAAAGACAGGTGACAAGAACAAGGAAAAGGAAGTAGAAACATATGCATCTGGCTCATTTAAAAATTTTCCAGATGCCTATTCAAGTCTTCAAATTAGGATAGTTTGTCGAAAACATACCCAAGAATATCTTAAACTTAATTTTCCCAAGTCATCTTCCACTCTAGATGAAATTTTCCGCATTTAATCATTACTGTTAAAGCGTTGATGTGAACCTAAAAATGCTATGTGTGAGTTATACACGCCACAGGCCAACCCTATTAATGAACTGAACACGCCCATATTTTCATTAATCTATAAACAGAAGTAAAATGTATATACTCTATGCCTTTAGCTGAGTATTTTTTTAGGTTCACAACATAGATAGGTCTATTTTGTATCCATTAACGTTTGGGAGATCATTCGTAGTTTACTTTGGCTCCGATCATTTGTGGCGCAAACACCATATCTTACTCCATAGGGGGTCATATCTTGGTTACTATGGCAACAAATGTATAAGGGAGTGATTTTGTGTCAGCCACCCATATTCTATAATATTAGAGTAAAAAATGAGGAAAAAGTATTAAACTAGAAATACATGCTTGCAGTAACCCCTCGCCCCAGCTGAACATTGCCAGACATTACATTCCAAAACATTACTATTGCTAATCTTTTTTATCAAAATATCTGCCATGCAAAGGTTGTAGGCGAGTCGGATATCTGCGTTCAAAACAAATTTTTGGCTTAGAAACCAGAATTGGATCCTTGGCTCACACCCCTCTTCACGACGCAATCAAAGGCTATCGCCAAATGAAATGTTTTACCTGACGTAATCACTGTGGCTTCCTTTTAAATTTGCCATTAAAAGAGTGGAAGGAAACAATATTATTTTGGGAAATTTATTTTGAAAGAATAAAAAATGGAAATTTTGTTTCAAGAAGAGGAAGCACAGTAGCCAATAGCCATGGCAACACGATAAAATAAACTTCTTTTGTGTAGTACAAAACAACAGGTTACAAAAACTACAAAAATAATTAAAATATTAGTTGTTTTAGCCATACAAATCTGAGATATATGGTGTAGGTATGTTCTTATGCATTCTATAAGCTTCAAATTAATGTTTAAATGCAACCTTCCGTTTACTAAAAGTAAAACGTTGCCAAAAGTTTATAAAACTAAACTGCCTTTTATAAATTAGTTTTTGAAATTAAATCAGTAGAAAATATACAAATTCTCTCGTGTGAAACGATTTCGCTTTCCTTTTAAGTTGGAACTTTTTGATAGCATAAAATATAGGATATTTTAATTGTGAAAAAATGAAAATCTATGTAAATAAAACAACATTCTTACGGCTATATCAACAATTTAATATAAGAAACTTGCCATATTTTTTCGACTATCTATCTCTATTTATCCTTTTTTATAAAGTATAAACGATAAATTTGTTCCGCAGCTTTCCTGAAGTCCCAAAAAGACTTACTGATATGACTTACTCATGTTTTTTTATAATTCGCTCATTCGCTCCTAACAAAAATTAGTGAGATGACCACCCATCACACCCATGCGCCCGCAAAACTTGATGAACTTTGGATTTCCCATTGCTTTCCTTTTTTTCCGGGTGTAAATATCCGCGCGGAATTAGTACCCTCGCAAGGCGCTTCGCGCCGGCTCGGGGATTAGGAAAAAAAGTTTTCAATGTATAAGACCACCTTAAGGCTGACTCTCCGTTTACGTAAGCGCTGATACACGGTGCCAAATAAAGAAGTATAACCAGGGCGCTTATATATAGCGCGGTGCAACGGCTGTGACTTTGTTGATCGACGTGTGATGCGGCAGTGGCCTGGGGCGAGCATGTTTTCGCGCGAAAATCCAAGCAAAACAGATTTTCATTTTTTGACAGTATTTGGCGATTTTTTTCTCATTTCTTTACTTATGAGAAGAAAATTATTCAAGTTTAAAAGTAAAATATTGGTTTTCCTATGGATACAATATATTTTTGGTGCAGAAACCGTTGTGAGAGAGATTTAATGTGGAATATTAATGTCCTTGATAGCTCTTTGGCTTTCCCGATTTCCATGGCGGCGAAAATATATTTTTACAACGATGACAATAACAGCACCTTAGAATGTGGGTATGTCGAAGTTTTTGCTTAATATCTCATGCTTATATCTTAAGAGTTTGTTCCAAATCGAAGTCTATTCTTAGGACATATCAAGGCTGATTGTTTTTAATGCGAAATATTTTCCAGTAGACCACATCAGTCTGAGAACACAATGTTCAGCAGTATATAGCTGTGTCTTTTTTATAAAATATTAGCCAAACTGATCGATTAAACTTTTTAATGACTTGCCTATGGCATTCACAGCAAAGGACTGGGGTTTTGTTGTCAAAAACATGTGTTTGCCAAAACTATAAACACGCATAACCATTGACCTTTGTTAGCGTTCGATAGAAGAAACATTTAGCTTTCACAACGTATCCCAGATTGCAAAAAGGATAGCGCAAAGGAATCAAATTCAAAATGTTATATTTAAGCAAAAATTAAGAGAAATACTTGTCACCTATCACTCCAAATAAAAATTTAGAGGGGGACAAAGTTTTAACCAACAGTGCGCTCAGCATGTTTGCAAAAATTTAATTTTTCATAAATTGAGCTACAAAGAGGATCGGTTTGGTAAATACATTAATCTTGTTTCAACAGTCGTAAAACTTAAGCCACACATTAAGTGGTTTCAACAGAATCGCAGGCTAGCAAAACTATAACATCTTCGCTATTGTTTTAGAAACAAATTATGGTTAAACGTCCTAAAAAGAAGCTTTAAAGGGGGTCAAATTTCAGCCATGTTATCTCCTAGGAATCCACTCCGATTTGAACGAATTTTTTAAGATGAAAACTTGAGATAAGAAACTTCAACATGCCTGAGAATTTTAGAGGTTGGCACCAAATCAAAAAAATATATTCTCATTTGAAATTTTGTCACCATTCGAAGTGACCAAACACACGCGCATAATCGATAATAAATTCTCTCTGACAGGAAAATCTTTGCTAAATTCAAACTGACTACGTACTCAGAGTGATATTACAAGTAAATATTCCGTTAGTTTGTATTCACACTTAAAACGATGCGAAATATGAACGCAAGAAGTAGACATATCAAAATCTGTTTTTTCTTCAATTTTTACAAAAAACATGCTCGACCCAGGCTCCTTCCGCATCACACGTCGATCAGCGCGCGCGCGCTCGTTGCACCGCCCTATATATAAGCGCCCTGAGTATAACAAATATGCCACCCCGCTCTTGGGGACCAATGGCTGTTTTATAAAACACATACAAACCATTAAATTACCTTTTCTTAATTATTTTGTTGGAGTGAAACAAGGATGCAATCTGAGTCCAACCCTGTTTAACATGTTTATAAATGACATACCTAACTTATTTAATCATTCATGTGACCCGGTAAAGCTTTGTAACACGGATTTGAACTGTTTACTTTATGCAGACGATTTAGTGCTCTTATCGGAATCGCAAGAAGGTTTGCAAGAGTGCCTCCTAAAACTAGAAAAGTACACAAAAAAGTGGAAGCTTAACATTAATAAGAAGAAGTCTAAAATTTTATTATTGGGAACATCAGCCCAGAGACATACATATGTAACTTCAAATTGGGTATTTGGATGAATATTGTTATCTTGGCATTATAATCCATTTTTCTGGAAAGTTTAAACGAGCACAAAAAAAATTGCACAGTAAAGCACTATACGAGCATACCATCGTTTATTCATAAAAAAATACCAATTAAATTACTTTTAAAGTTATTCTCAACAACAGTAATTCCAATTCTATTATACTGTAGTGAAGTTTTGGGACCGTATTTGTTAGGCAAGGTAACCTCCTTTGAAACATTTAAAAGCAAACTTTTCAAATTAACAACTGAAATAGAAAGATTTCACTTAAAATTTTGTAAACGAATTCTTGGCGTACATTCAAAATCTACAAACGTAGGTACTTATGCTGAATTAGGAAGAGTACCATTAATCGTGTTAATCTCCATTCAAATTGTTAAGTATTGGTTAAACATTACGGATACTTCTTTTGACCGCACTTTGACTGGTGAAGCAGCCCGAGTGTGTATACAACTCAACTCTCAACCATTAGTTTTTGTAAATTACTTGCTGAGAATGTGTAATACCAATGTCAAAGAATCAATAAATCTTAGTACAATCCCTCATGATACTCCAGGAAATTTTTGCCATTATTTAAAAAATACACTGCATGAAGAATTCCTACATAGTATATAAATCATATTCAACAAAATAAAGAAAATGGGAAATTAAGAGTATTTAACAAAATCAAAGTGAACTTTGATTTTGAAAAATACCTTTCGGAAATCCACAACGTTAAACACCGACAAGCTATTACAAAGTTGAGAATTTCAGCACATAGGTTACCAGTTGAAACTGGTCGATATAACAATATTTCTTACTGCGATAGAAAACATTGTGATCTGAATGAAGTGGGGAATGAACAACATTACCTATTGTCATGCAGAAATGCAATGTTTGTAACCCTAAGGAATAATTTCATCGAGAACTTGTATAAAATTAATAATCATTTATGTTAGTATAGGTAATAGTATGGTTTCGAGTGCAATTTGGATATAACATGCACGAGTGAGTTTTTCAAAGAACTCAAAATAGCACGAGTCCGAAGGACGAGTGCTATTTGAGGACTTTGAAAAACTCACGAGCTAGTGCATGTTATATCCAAATTTCACGAGAAACCATGCTATTACTTATTAATAACATACATAAAAATGTTCGAGACAATTATACTTTCAACTTACAAGTTTCGTCTAGCCGTCCACCGATAAAATTTTCATCGCTTCGTATTTTATTTTTATGAATCAGCAACGACTTGAAAGTTTCACTTAGCCAAGCAAGTTTAAGTTAAAGTTATTTGAGTTAAAATCTTGTTAATTTCGAATAAAAATAGCAGCCATATTTTTGGTCAGAACTCAACTAGATATATTTATGTAATATAGGCTAGTATTAGGTGTTATCTATTACCTTGAAACTTGTTTGTATCCTTTGTACCTCTTTCGTACTTTGTTTGGAATAAAATTATTATTATTACAAAAGCCATTGACACTGTTGAAACGCGCCGAACTGTGCCTAATTTAAACAGTGTCTGGGAACGAAGACAACTCGCGTGTGCTTTAAAAATATAGCTACCTTATGTTCGCTATGTTAACAAAATTTACTGCCTATATTATATCACGCTTATTTGTACTATTCGACGGCAAACGCATTTAAAAACACACTTCCAAAACAGCCCTTATTAATTATAGCCAAGCTTTCGCTGCTCACAAAAGCAGGAAGTCTTTCGATTCAATGTAGCCTACGGCTTAATATAAAGCTGCTGATGACATATTCAGCATAGTCCGTTTTGGTGGGCAAATCTATGATATTGACATTCAAGCCACTGCATGCAAACAGCTCAAGGCACATACAATAAACTTCAAAGATGGGGTTTCGGTCGTATTGGTCATTCTTTCTACTCGCAGGCAAATATTAATATACTTTTGTCATCATCAGCCTTATATTGAAGTGCACCTCACCCCAAAATTGTTTTGGCTATATCAAATCTTGGCATCATTTCTAGTGTATCCGTGAAAATTTTTATTTATTTGGTCAAATCGCTCGATTTTTATGGTATGGCAGTTTAAAGTAGGCAAAAGGTACTTTTTTGACGACCTTGTCGTCGTGAGGAGGAACGAGGAAGTAAAATTCGTTGTGACGTCACGCAAGGTACTCGTCAAATAAACTTTTCGGCCAACTCAAATTTTTACATATACTGCTACTATCATATATATCAGAAGCCTGCAACTGTACGTAAACGTAAAATTTTCTCTCTTGATCAGAGCTCGATCTATGCATCTTACATGCTTAGAAAATGTGCACAAAAATCGATGTATGTTTCGCTGGGATTATGTATTTTTAGGATTTAGTTTAGTGCCGTTGAATTTTAGTACACTTTGCCTGTAGGCGAATAACTCGATAAATAATGAACTAACGAACTTGAAATAACCAGTAGCTATCCCGTCATGAAGAGGGCTTTATTTTCATGTATGATATGTCTACATAGCTTGTGTATTTCCATTCAAACATTACTACAAATTTTGTATGATGATTCTTTTGAGATAAGAAAGAAAATATGAGAAAACTCGAAAACTCTGCCGTTTGCCGTGTGCAAAACGTGAAGCTTAAACTCCATAATATTGCATCTACAACCTTGAAACAACTATGAGCGTGTTCGTCATGCCTACAGCTTGCTACCTCATGCATAAAACATGTCTTTATCAACAAAATAGCTTTAAATATATTTTACTGAGTTCATTTCGCGCCGCGGTGACATTTGCGCTGCGAAAGTGTGAGTAATATTCCATTTGGATATCGCTTCATAAGTGACATAACTCAGCCAATATCAGACCTACAAGCACGAAACTGTACGTAAAATGTTTCTCTTGAACAGAGCTTTCGATCTACGCATCTTAGATGTATGGAACGTATGTAGTTCTATCCATATATAGCAATTACACTTCTGCCCCGCATTAAACACAAACAAACATTCAATAACATTTTTCGATACACCAATAAAACTTTAGTATATTCATTTAAACGAGCAGAAAATCATTAACATTTATTAATTTTCAATTACATGAATTGTTCACTTAAGAATAAAGGTCAATTTCAATAGCATTTACACAAGTTCAATAAGCATAACTAAACAGTCAATACGAACAAAAGGATATTCATTTACACGTTTAAGAATGTCAATCTCGTTGTATGTGCTAACTATACAATTCGACTGTACGGTCTTCAACTCTATTCCCCTGAGGATGTAACACATTTCAAAACGCTCTAAAAATTGAGTACTTCGTCAAAGTTAACATACAATATTGTACATGATGGCAGCAAGACCTAGACGACAACGTGTGAGTTTGGAAAATAGAGAGTGCTTGATAAGAGCATTCAATGATCCAGTCCAAGATTATCTTTCTGTTGCTGATACCATCGGCGTTAACCGCTCGACAGCGAGAGGGATAGTCAGACGACATTTGCAAGAAGGACAGATAGCTGAAAGACCACGAGGCGGCCCCAACCACAGGAAAGTTGATGATGAAATGAAGCAATGCATTGAAGAAATTCTGAACGAGAACCCTGTTCTCACACTTGATGGCATAAACCGATTGCTTCAGGAAAGATTGCCTGATAAGCCCCGAATACATTCACGGACAGTTGGAAAGGTATTGAATGGTATGCTATACACATTCAAACTTGTTCGGCGATGCCCTGTAGAAAGAAACAGACCTGACGTGATCCAAAGCAGACGCGATTATGCAGCGTGGTTTTTGGGAGAAGCGATCCAGAGGCAAATCGTGTTTATTGACGAATGCGGTTTTAATGTCTGGACGGCGAGGAGTCAAGGCAGAGCCCTTCGAGGAGATAGAGCATATCGCCAAGTGTCAGGACAAAAAGGACGCAACATCAGCATTATTCTTGCAGTTTCTTCCACATTTGGCCTTGTGCATCACTCAATGCACATAGGAGGCACAAACAGAGATCGGTTTCAGTTATTTCTAGATGAATGTGCTCAAAATGTGGCGGGTAACGAGACGGTTTTTATTTATGACGGTGCACCAGCTCATCGGGGAGCTGTAAGTCCTGCTGAAGAAATCTCGCTACGGATGCTTCCACCCAGTGGCGCCGTGGCCGGGGGGTCCAGGGGGGGGCATGGCCCCCCCCTACCGTTGAGACCCGTCGGAAAATCGGAAATTTGTTATGTTGTCGGAATCGTAATGGTGAAGCATACCTGCAAATACGAATGCTAAGACATGTTGATGAAATATCGGAAATCAAACTCAGATTACGTTTTTAGAATATTAGTTATAGAACTGGTAATATTCATAAAATTTAACAACATTGGGATAGATTGTCGGTATTTAGCTGTACTAACAGTCCGAGAAATTTTTTTTAGACGTGCTCCTTCCCCCCCCCCCCCCCCTCCCCCCCCCCGTCGACAACAAAAACATTAATTATTCTTCCAAATATTGTCGGAAAATGGTGCGTTCGGGCCCCTCTAAAACAAGGGACCCACGGCGCCCCTGCTTCCACCATATTCCCCTTTTCTCAACATCGTCGAGAATGCCATAAGTGCGTTGAAGGCCGCAATCAAAAACGATATTTCACGACCTGAAATCCAATTGGAGATGAATAACAGAGTCATGGCGCGTCAAGAACGTATTCCGTTAGGGGAATACAGGAAAAGAGTTTTGGTAGCTGCTGCTGAACGGCACATGGATACAATAACAATCAGAAAATGCAATGCGCAGGGGCGCCGGAGCCACGGGGGCAGCGGGGGCAGCTGCCCCCGCTGCCCTTATAGTACGGGGGCACGCGGGGGCAACCGGTTGCACTTTTTCTTAACAATAAAGTGCATTGTAATGAATAAATTATTATTATTGTGACCGGACTAGCCCTCATAGGTTTAATAAGGATTATGACCGTGCAGTTTAACTAGATTACGTTAATTGACTAGTTATCTTCTTGATACGTTATCTAGATTTTTCTGGTTTCCTCACACGCGCCTAGTTTTCCGTGGTCGATTAGCGCAGTTAAGCTCCGCAATAACGCACTTCCCTAAGCTAATTCCTGTGTGTTATCGTTTTATAATATTCAGAATTATGTAAAATCTCCACTCCTCATAATGCAGTGTAGATTGTAGAGTGTAGATTAAAAAAATTTCCGGGGGAGGATATCCCGGACCCCCCTACAAATTTCTCGCGCCTTCGGCGCTCGTGCCCTTTTCATGGCGCTGCCCCCTCCGCTTCGGCTACGTTCCGGCGCCCCTGGCAATGCGTGGTTCAGGCACATGCAAACTTACTTACCTCGATGTCTTAACGGCAATGTCATCGAAGGTTAACTTACCCCATACATATTTTCTCCGCTAATGAGTAAATATGTTGTCGTGATATGTATTTCTCGTTGTGTGTATTAAACGTGTAAATGAATATCCTTTTGTTCGTATTGACTGTTTAGTTATGCTTATTGAACTTGTGTAAATGCTATTGAAATTGACCTTTATTCTTAAGTGAACAATTCATGTAATTGCAAATTAATAAATGTTAATGATTTTCTGCTCGTTTAAATGAATATACTAAAGTTTTATTGGTGTATCGAAAAATGTTATTGAATGTTTGTTTGTGTTTAATTGCGGGCAGAAGGTGTATATATATCCTGTGTTCATGGTTAGACATGAAAGCCAGAAAAAATTAGTGTAAACTTCGATTGATTCAAGGCAAGCAAAACCGAAATGGCGAACTGAATACAAACCGATCAAAGCTAAATGCCGACTACCTTGCGTGACGTCAGAAAATGGGCTAGACCCAGGCTCTTTTTGGTTAGAAAATACGACTGCCAAGGTCCATCGAAAGCTAAGTTCAAAACGCCATAAAAATCGAACGATTTGACCAAATTAAAAATTGTTTTCACGGATATACTAGACATGATGCCAAGATTTGATAAAGCCAATAAAGTTTGGGGTGATGTGCACTTTAAGCCGTCGGCTACATTGAATCGAAAGACTTCTGCTTTTGTGAGTAGCGAAATCTTGGCTAATTTGAACCGGGTATCAAGTTAAGCTCGAAAATAAGGGCTGTTTTAGTATGAAGCGTGATTACCTCCAAAATTCAATATTATACCATTTTGCCATTCATGATTCAATTTGATGGAATTATACAATTCTGTCATGATGCGATGCAACTTGATATCCCAATGTGTAAACTCGTATTCGGCCGTTTAATTTTGTATTCGGCTGTTTCGTATTCGGATGTTTCGTATTCGGCTGTTTCCTATTCGGCTATTTCGTATTCGGCAGTTTTGTATTCAGCTGTTTCGTATTCGGCTGTTTCGTATTCGGAAATTTTGTATTCGGCTGTTTTGTAAGTAGGTATTTGGTCTTGCAGGGATATTTTGGATCCGTATATAATTATCATATTTTGGATCGACAAAACAGTATAGCAAACCAACGTGAAATATTAACATTGACACCCACTTAAACTACACTGCTATAGACTACCTTTCGACGAAATAATCTGCCTTAGACCCACTTAGTATACCTTACAATGACTTTAGACCACCTTACGCCAACTTAACCCGACGTCGACTATGACCCATTTAGACCACCACACAACGACTTTAGACTACCTATATAATCCCGCATTAGACCCACTTAGCATACCTTGCATTGCAACGACTTTAGACTGCCTTACGCCAACTTAACCTGAGTTTGACCCAGGTGGTGTAAGTGAGTCCGGTCCTTACCGGTCCTACTAAACACCGTCCGCGAACGTCTGCAAACGTCCGTGACCGTCCACAAGCTTGTTTTCAACTAAAACGATTCTATACGTCTCCTTAACATACTAGAAATTGACAACTATCTTTTATAATGCTTGCTATACCAATTTAGTGTTTTATTTTGGCTTAAGTTCGACTCATTCTCGCGTGGATTATCATTAGGAGAGAAAGAGCTTTAATTTGCAAGGTTATTTCAAGCTGAAACTAAACAAGAGCATAGTAGTATTTAAACCATGAAAGAGAGCTATAGATCGTTTGTCGATTGAAAACAAGCTCACGGATGCTGTCGGACGATCTTTATAGTAGGACTCAACGTAAAACATTAACGCACCATTTAAACCGACTTTGTTTAGCTTTGCACCGATTTAGCCTACATTCAAACCCCTTACGCAACATTTACACCCACTCAGCCCCGGTCAAACTGGAACAAGGGTTGCATGAGAGTCGCGACAAAAATAATTTAGCGCGCGAAACAGTGCCTTGGGAATAATTCTAAAATGTTCGCAAACAAAGTGTTAAAATTTCCTTCTTACAACTTTTCTTCTTATAAACACAGTCCTTGCGTATTATTTTGTTAAATTAAGCAAATTGTTACTAGAAAGTGCAAAACACTACTCTGATTATAGTTATTTAAGTGCCGAATGAGAGTCGATGAGAGTTGGTGGTCAAACGCGACCGGGAGTTAAACCTCTTACAGACGAGCAAATTTTCTATGACAAGTTTTTCTATGACAAATTTTATTCGCTTGTCTGTATACGCAATTTTGCCAATTTTTTCTATGACAAGTACACTTATTCCAGAGCTAGCATGCTAGGTTTTGAACAAGTGTACTTGTCATAGAAAAAATTGCCAAAGTACAAATTTTGCTCGTCTGTATGGGTCAACAAGGAAAACTTGTCAAAATAATTTGAGCACTTAGGTGCGGTTGGTCAGCAATCTATTGTTGTATTAATATTTCGATTTTTAATAATAATTAAACGTTTAGCAATCAAGGATTGAATTACACGTTCTCATTATGCATAGCTACATAATTATATATATATAACTTTGTTAAAATTAAGCTACAAGAAGAGTATAAAAATTATTAAAATTTTAATCTAAAACTACGAATATGTTCTAATTGCGTATGGAATGAAACTATTTCTAAAACGCTCAGTTTTGGCTTTAATAGACGGGAGACGGTCATTACGTAAATTATATTGATGGGCGAACTACTGAAGGGCGAGAATTGTAAACATGACCTACAAGAGTAAAGTTTTAAATTTACGGTAAAAATTATCCATCAAACCAACCATAGTTTTAATTTTCTGTACTATATTGAATATGGCAAGAGTTGAGGGAGTATTTTTGGTACGTAAGTATTGGAAGTGGTTTGTTTGATAGCATTTTACGCTAAGTATTGGAAGTGGTTTGATAGCATTTTACGCTGTGGAAATGATTCGCCAATTTACACAAAGTATTGACTTGACTTGACCTGCTATATATCAATGTAATTTGAGTCAGGAAACAAGGTAAGCCTTTTTAAATATCGTGCGAATATCCTGCATTATTCGAACTACTATTTCGACAAAGTTCACTCATAAAAGTGTTAAAATTTCGATAGTCAATAAGCGCAATATAAACATATAAGCACAGTTTGGCATTTCTTTCCCAAACTGCTGTGACTAGGGGTACTAAATGAGTTGATGGAATGTAACATTTATATGTGGTGTGTAAATAGTCGAATTAATCTAGTAATCGTTATAAAATTGTCGAATTCTAGCAAGTTTATGATCGTAGTTGTCAAAATTTGGAATGCTCAAATTTCATCGAAATTTCATGAAATTTAGCGGAATATTTTGATTTGACCAGTGCTTTGGCAATAGATCATTGATCTGAAGATATGAGAACAGTGGAAATGACATTTTTAACAATGACCTCTTTGATTCGGAAACTCCTTTGATCTTGAACAACGTACCATAACAAACAAATACAATATCATACCATACCATAGGCGTATGAAGCAACTTCAAGTTGGGGGGGCACTTTGTCTTAAGGGCACCTCTTGTATTAGAAAAGGGCACTTTTTCCATTGGTTTATCTGAAGAAAAGGGCATGTGCCCCCTGTGCTCCCCCAGTTCCTACGCCACTGTACCATACCATGACATCCATACCATAGAATAATTACAAATCCATTGTATAAACCAAATAAATTTTAATTGACATCAGATCCCAATAACGAAATGTGTGTATTTGTCCGACACCCACTCTGGGAAGTTTGTATCACACGACCGAGATTGTTATTTACTATTACAGTCAAACCGGATATTCTCTTGCGAGGAACATTGCAATATTGCCATGCAAAATTCCCGTATTACAGTCGTTCGAATAGAACTGTTCCGAAAAATGTTCATCAATTCATTTCCTCACTTTGACAAATTCTTTCAAAAGTTCCTATCTTCCTGTTTGATTGACCAATTAGAATGGCATATTTTTAGTGAGCAATTCTAACTGGTAATCTCTACCAGGAAGTAATGAATTAATCAACATTTTTCGGGACACTTCTATTGGCACAACTGTAAACATGCTTAACCCATTAACTGGTAGAAACCTACCACTGACAAGTAAAATTGTCTGGCATTAGACAGAGTAAAATACTAAAGTAGGGTGCATTGCCAGCTAATGGGTTAACAAGAGACACCGGCAGATAGTTTTGTTAACACATTACACTGTAACTGGCAGTACCCTACCACTGACGAGTAAAATCGTCTGGCGTTAGAGAGAGTAAAATACTAAAGTAGGGCGCATCTGGGTGCATTGCCAGCTAATGGATTAATATATGATATGACATAAATTAAGTTTTAAGCATTCCCTTGGTTGCCATGGCCGAGTGGCTAAGACATTGACTATTTGTCAACATTTGTGTGCATGCTGATTATAACTAATATAATGGGAATTAGCTTCATAACAGAGCCACATCTTTTCATGCTAGCTTCCCTGGGGTGTGCAACTGGACTGGCCAGCAAAGACCGCAGAAGCATCTCAAAAGTCGGGGGGGGGGGCACCACCAAAAGGGGCAACAATTCTCGACTCTCTTTGATGTACCGATCATCCAACGTTTTGAATGAATAAAACAGGTTGTATTCTGTTATAACCGGTTTTAATTCAGAACGCATGCGCATGAACGTAAGCGTGCCCACGTTCATTTCCACAGAGTTAAAAGTTATCAAAATATTTATATTACTTACTAAAAATACGTCTTTAACATTAGTGATGCTCAAAACAATATAATATATACAAAAAAGTGCTCTGGCAATAGTCTTGCATCGATGTAGGATTTCCATCGTAAATTATAAAAGCATGTCCATGTTTTATCTACAAAGCTCTCTCCTCAGTAGTCCGCCATATTATAATAATCAATATCAATCCAGTTATTCATAGAGGTCAAAGATTAACATAGGTCATTTTAAGTTTGCTATCACTGATTTGCTAGAAGCTAACAGACACACAACTAGTACAGTTATATGCAATAGAACTCTTTGTTTGGTGAAAAATGCAAGATAGATAGATTTATTCTGGTATCATTTGCTTTCCATTATTATATACTACCAGTGCATTTAGAATTGACCACTTCAATTGTGTCACACCATATATAGCATTATTTAAATCCTATATTCAGTTCAGGGTGGTTTAGGGCCACCTAGATACCGTATTAAAATATTTTCATGCAGTGTGAGTCATCGCTCAGGTAATCTAACTAGGAATAGTTTACACTAAAACTTCCCGGCTGGATTATGTAGATACTGCTATAGCAGTGGAGAAAATGCTCGTATCCCATGTACTATGTCTTTGAGATCAGTGACTGGTATATATACGGAGCAGGAATTCACGTGCTTTGTTCATGTTTTCGCAATTAAACTTTTAGAAATCATCATGGCTATGTCTTTGTCAGGCGGACAGAAATAGATATCTTGACAATTCCACAAATCAATCAATTGCACATGAATATGCACCTGGGTTCTCAAACACTGAATTGATTAAATGAAATGGAAGCGTCGGCGTGTCGCATAATTGACTATTCTACAAGCAAAATGTAATTCCTTATCACTATGAGTCTTTGACGCGATTCTTTCTTAGTTTACAAACGTTTAGAAGGATGACACCATTACAGTGCGAATATTATAAATGCGAATATTATAACTAATGAGACACTCCTAAAGTTAACAAGCAGTCAACACGTGTAAACTGATCCGTATAACGCCAGCACTGGTTTTCGCACAATGATATATCGTAGTTGCTGTGACTGCATGTGTTACTGTTTAACCTTTAACCGTTTTCTTGGTATTTGTCGGATAGAGTCTTTAAAATCTGATCTACATCCTTTAATAATCACTCTTCGATGCCTATTAAAGGCAGAACGGCTTGACTAAAAGTTACGGGAAGCACTGAGTATTTTTACAAAGTACAAGCACCTTCTCGGAGTTACCGTTGTTTTGTATCTTGGCTAAAAGCCGAATGCAACAATAGACTTAATCACTTCACTCCTGCGCAATCACATGTCACGATTCCGTCGAAACTTGAAACCATTCCCGATACCAATGGCGGGTATTACCCAGCAATGCTTTGCCGGCTAAAACTGAAAAACTGAGATTTTTCTGCCATTTACCCAATACATACACGATATCATATTACGTGCAGGGACTTCAATATATGCCTCCTCGGAGTTTGGCCCTCTGGGTCCAAAACCCTGCGGGAGCAATAATTATTTTGAAGGCAGCATGGACAGTACTGAACCTAGCCAGGCAGTGAGAAAAGGAGGGTGGGAAATGGAAGGGGGGGGGGGCAGATTGCAAGAAACACCGTTGATTTCAAAATGAATTATATAGTAATTGTTGGAGTATTTCCATACCAATGTAATTCCTGAAGATGGAATTGCCCTCCGAAACGTTGTAATTAATATAAAAGTTATTTTATATTCCTATATGGTTTGACTTACTCACACACCGAATTGTTATAATGCGACTTAGAAAGAATCCACTTCTTCGTCTTCATATGTATTTAGACTAGAAATACATGCATGCAGAATCCCCTCGCCGATTTGAACCAAACAATTTACTCCCCAAAATTTATTGTAACATGAAGTACTGAGTCGACGAATTGTATATTTTTTATATTTTAATTTGTACAAAATATTATTTTGTTTTTAACTATAAAATTATCAATTGCCCAACTATATAAAGTGGGTATATGCTATTATGTACTCTTTTAGCTTTGATTTACTGTAGCATTCAACCTGAGACGTTCACAAAACGTTTCGAAATTTTCAAAAAACTTCAACTGCTTTTCGAGGAGTATTTTTATACTTCGCACTTGAGATTTAATGTTTTTCATTTTTCTATAACATATTTGAATCAATACTAAAATGCTCTTCGTTAAAGATCAATCAATGTTGTATTGACCACACAGAATGATCTACACATTTTCACAAACTATACTGCATGCTATGTTAAAAATTCGGCAAAGCAAGCATGCAAAATAGACACTTGCCTGTTTAAAACGCTCCTTTTTTGGTCTTTCGACTGTTTTTCCTCTTGTTAATTTGTCTTCTAAGTAATTTTCATTTATCTTGTTTTGGAGACTTAACATATAAACTTACTTACATAGAGACTTACTTATAAAAGGAGTGCAAAACTATTTTTGAAAAAAGTTTGCAAAATGGAAGTCTTCTCTAGTGATGGCCTCTTCTCTCGGCTTGAACTTGCGCATGCGCATAACTTACGAAAAGGTTGAGTCCCGTCCCGTCCAGGACAAAAAAAAATGGCGGACGACTTTGCATTCCACAATGTTTTCACATACCCGGGTGTAAATCTCCGAGCGGAATTAGTACCCTCGCACGGCGCTTCGCGCCGGCTCGGGATTACAGTATCCAAGAGTACTTCATTGTAGAATAATCCCAATCGAAAAATTGAAAACATTAGTTGCACTTGAATGGAAAAAAGCTCCCATAAGACATTTAGGATCAGAATCAAAAACACAAGTTTCAAAATAATTGAAAGTCAAGCGCAATCTTCGCGAAAACTCCTCGTGGGCTACTTGACAGGGGGGCAAATATTTTCACGAAACGCTGGTTCGCCACCACAGAACCCAGTAAATATATTATATTTATTGTATTTTTATGATTTATGATAAAAACAATAGAGAATACGCAAATATTTATTGTTTTTTTCATAAACTAGAAATACATGCATGCAGAATCCCTTCGCCCATTTGAACCAACAATTTACTCCCCAAAAGTTATTGTAACATGAAGTACTGAGTCAACGAATGTAACCATGGTAACACGCAACATTGTATATTTTTTATATTTTAATTTGTACAAAATATTATTTTGTTTTTAACTATAAAATTATCAATTGCCCAACTATATAAAGTGGGTAAATGCTATTATGTACTCTTTTAGCTTTGATTTACTGTAACATTCAACCTTAGACGTTCACAAAACGTTTCAAAATTTTCAAAAAACTTCAACTGCTTTTCGAGGAGTATTTTAAACTTCACACTTGCTTTTGCAATGAAGTTTTTGAGATTTAATGTGTTTTGTTTTCTATAATATATTTGAATCAATACTAAAATACTCTTAAAGATCAATCAATGTTGTATTGACCACACAGAAATGACAGAATGATCTACACATTTTCAAATTCACAAACGATACTGCATGCTACAGTATGTTAAAAAATCGGCAAAGCAAACATGCAAAATAGACACTTGCCTGTTTAAAACGCTCCTTTTTCGGTCTTTCGACTGTTTTTCCTCTTGTTAATTTGTCCTTTAAATAATTTTAATTTATCTTGTTTTGTAGAGTTAACATATAAACTTACTTACATAGAGACTTCTTATAAAATGAGTGCAAAACTATTTTTGAGAAGAGTTTGCAAAATGGAAGTCTTCTTTTGGCTTGAACTTGCGCATGCGCATAACTTATGAAAAGGTCGAGTCCCGTCCCGTCCATGACAAAAAAAAATGGCGGACGACTTTGCATTCCACAATGTTTTCACATACCCGGGTGTAAATCTCCGAGCGGAATTATTACCCTCGCACGGCGCTTCGCGCCGGCTCGGGGATCATAAAAATACAGTAAGTATAATATATTTACTTGGGTTCTGGCGAGCAAACGTTTCGTGAAAATATTGCCCCCCTGTCAAGTAGCCCACGAGGAGTTTTCACGAAGATTGCGCGTGACTTTCAAATTATTTTTAAACTTGTGTCTTTGATTCTGATCCTAAATGTGTTATGGGAGGTTTTTTCCTTTCAAGTGCAACTAATGTTTTCAATTTTTCGATTGGGACTATTCTACAATGAAGTACTCTTGGATACTGTAATCTAAATACATATGTAGACGAAGAAGTGGCATTTATCGGGAAGAGAAGCGGCGAGGCATTGAAATGGCCGCATATTTGACGAAATATCGATGGACACAATGTCGAAGATAAAATACACTGCAGTGCTTCAAACCTTGTCGAAACTTGGTTGAAATCTTCTTTAGCCATCTATCATTATGTAAAAGTACAACAATTGGATGATACTTGCGAGACTCGGCGATAAAAAGCAAACAAGACGGCAAAATATGGCTGAAATCGTGTTTTGGTGGGGGGTAAGTGAAATAAAATGTATTATATTTAAACAAAACAATGTCAATCCTTATGAAATCTACAATAATTATATTAAATTAAGCATAGTTTTTCATCCCATGATAAAAATTGTTAGGAAATAAGAAAATTTAATCTCTGCCAGGTATATTAGTTATTTCATGGATAATTAGCAGTTGACCTGGGGTGGTGCATGGTCATTTTCTTGTAAAATATTATACTTAGACAAATTTTTCCTTCCAATAACTACCCCCTAAAAGCAACGTTCTAAACACTATAAGCACTTCAGAAAGGCTGTCGCTTCTGCTTTTCGGAAGTTAGAGCTATGTCGGCACTGCCGTTTCAGGGCGGGGTCATTTTCAGGACTTTCCTCCCGGATTCAGGTTTTGGCACATATGCCATGTTGACCGCCATGGTCATTTTACCCTAAAACAGTTGAGATTGCCTGTGGTAAATGAAACGCATACAAACTCCTATGCAGGTCCTAGACTAAATACAAAAATTACAAGAATCCCTCCAAAATATTGAAAGCAGTTAAGATTTAGTCTCCTATCTAAAATTAAAAGTTGCAAGCCACCTGACTAGTGATTCCACTTTTTTGTCTGGAGTAAGAGATTAACTAATAACATGTTATTGTACCTAGAAACATTACCCAAGCCATATATTCCAAGCTCTGTTCGCTTGTTTACTGGAAGAGAAGACGAAATTGAAGAAATTACAAACCTTATCACTAACCAATCAACACGACTATTAAACATCTGGGGATCTCCTGGATTTGGGAAGACATCGACAGCTATTGAAGTAGCACACCACCTCAGGCACCCTGTCTATTTTTTTAAATTGCAGGGTGTTACCACAGTAGATGAATTTTTATCTGAAATGTTAACTATTTTTAAGAGTAACTTAGTAGATCTTAGTCTAACAGCTACAGAATAGACAAAATAGTGAGTATTTTTAGAGAAGTTTCTTCTCCAATTTTTTTTATATTTGATAACGTTGACGATCTTCTATCTAGTGAAACCAGTTCCGCTAAATTAACACGTATATTTGAAGAATTGTTAGATAGTAATATGAACATCAATACACTTGTTACAGCTAGAGAGCTTTTAGAGAATATGCGCGATCAAATAAAAGGTTTTCAGGGCTTCCGAATTCGACCTCTTCGTCCAGTTTCGTCTGCTAAATTTGTTCGTCAACTTCTCCTATATTTTCTGAAAGTGTTGTTTCTAAGGTGGCAGAAATTTCGTTCCAAGTTCCTCTGGCAATGAAACTCGTTGCTTCGTTGGTTGAAAACAACACGGAAGATATGGCGAATAAAATTCTTAAGGAATTAAGTCTTTCAGGAAATCTTTTAGGGCAGATAGACAGTCCATACGAGAATAATATGAAAATGATATTTGAGACTCTTTTTGAGCGGCTGACACTAAGTGGGAAACATGCTCTGATTTCATTAACCGTGTTTCCATCCGTTGCAATAAGTAAAGATGCTTCGATTGACGTTGTTTCTGGAGAAATGGGGGTTGCGAAAGCCGTAGGGTGCCTTAAAACACTCGTGAATAAGTCATTAATTGATGAGTATCCCAATGGAGAATTCTCTATTCACCCTCTCATTTACTCCTTTGTCATTGAAAAAGCAAAAGAAGGTGATTTTGAGAGTGTTTTCAATTCCTCTAAAATTCGTTTTTGTGGGTATTACTTGCTTCTTTTTGAAAGATTAAATGACGATTTCCTTGCTGGAAAGTCGATAGAGAGTCCCCAATTGCCAGACACAATGCAGCATGTAAAGATTGCCATGGATCAATCTATTACAAGTAGTTTGGAAAATCCCGAAGATCTTTTTCAAACCTTATCTAAATCTGAGATACTCCTTGTTCTTATTAGTCTTTCATTCGGTGTATCACTAGATATTCCCAAGCTATATGATTTAGCCATAGAAAAATGCATAATCCAGCAATACAATAACTACGCTTATAAGTTATATGTCAGCAAATATTTCCATAGTATTGCATCTTCTCTCTTTGTCACGTATATACATTCAGATATACCTGAGCATATACGTAAAGACGTCATGTTGTTATCGGATGGTAGTTCAGCAAAACTAGGTTGCTATGAAGAAATTCCCACTTACTTGCAAAGGAAATATAAAGTCCGGCATTGAACGTATTGAAAAACATCTTGACGGATTACAAAAGTGCGCTGATCAACAACTTGTAAAATGCTTATGCCTGCAGCTTCTTTCACTTTTTACACTGATTTGAAAGAATACAACAAATCGAGCAATTTCAGTAGAAAGGCTATCGAGGTTTGTGAAGGAATTGGTAATTACAATCTCTTTTTAATTGGTGATTGTGAGCAAACTGTGACACACAAGGAATATAAAGGCGAGCAATTAATATTGTTTCTCTATCTTCTATTTATGTGGTCAAAACAATTTTTAAGTTTCGAGACAAACCTGTATTTCTTAAATTTTGTGTATGAATTTCAGCAACAGCTAGAGAATAATCCATTTGGTTCAGATTATATATTTCCAATAGTCAGTTACGGTGATTGTCTTTTAGCTTTTCTTAGTGTTAGTACAGGACAAGAATTTTTTTGGATGAAAAGATCAAATTTCTTAACAAATCAGTGAAGTCTGATGATTGTTGTTCTCGTTTGCCCGCGCGATTGCTCCAATGCTATGCATTAAAAATGGTTAGTGACGATTATACAAAAAAACAAAGTTTGGATGTTGACACATGCCGTAACGCACTTGATCTTTCACTTAAACAATATGGTAACAAGCATGAAAATACCGCGTTCTTTTATCTTGAAATGGGCTTGGCTGAGAATGTTGCTGGGAATTACACTTCTGCTCTTGATGCATTTGACCATGCTCTTGAAATTATGACAGCCATTCATGATCGGAGCAGCCGCAGTAATATTTTTCTCGCAGAGGGTTATGTTGGGAAAGGAGAAACGTATGCATACCTAGGGAAATATGAATCCGCTGTTGCATGTTTTGAAGAGGCACTTAAAATAGAAAGGAAATTGTTCAATGAAAATACTGAAAAAATTGCTCAAGTTTTATATTTGTTGGGAACTTCGCAATGGTGTTTTGATGCTTTGTCTTCAGCTCTTCCAACACTTAAACGGGCTCTGCAAATATCGATAAAACTGTCTGCTGAGAAACCCAGCTCGAACAGGTATATCAATGTAGTTAATTGTTATGCTGTTATTGGAAAAGTGCACTGCGAGCTTGGGAACAACACTGAAAGTATAAATTGTTTCAAAGCTGCACTTAAAGTGAGCTCGGATTGCGATCGAGAACGCTCACTTGCACAAAGTTTTCTTTGTGTAGAACTTCTAAATTTCCAGGTTGATGAAAACTTGTACATGGAATTGTTGGATAGTAGTTTAGCGGTGATTAAGGAAAATTATAAGTCATTTTTACCTGTGTTGTATTTGACACTATGTTCAAAACAGCTTGAGTCAGGAAAGTATGAAACTGGTCTAGCGTCCCTTGAAGAAGCTCTTGATATTGAGTTAGAGGTAACGCTGAGAGAAAATGTTGCTACTCGAGAAAGGACGGTTTTATGCTACATGGAAATCTTAGTTAAACTAGAAAAGTCTAAATTAGCAGAATCTCTTCCTGAATTAGGCACACAACATCTTTGGTTATTTCGTTGTTATACCTGTAAGGGCCGCATTCAATATGAAATGCGCGATTATGTCCCAGCAATAGAGTCGCTTGAACATGCACTTCTGCAGCTTCCAAAAATTGCTCAGTCAGCCTATGACAAAATCGAAGAATTTGAGTGTCGTAGGGCGATCGCAGTAGCTTATTTCGTTTACGAATCTTATCAAGATTCGCTTTCGTCGATGTATGACGCATTGTCTATCATTAAAGATCATTTTCCAGAGGGAAGCGAAGTTGAAGCTGGATTGTATTTTTCGATGGCCGAAATCGCACGAATTTTAAAAGTGAACAATTTGCGATTAGAGTACAAAATGTTTTCAAAAATTCCTGGAAAAAACCATTCCAAGACAGAACAATGCTACATTGCATATGTGAGAGCTCTGATAGCTTAAACACACATATTCCTGTTTCTTACCCCGATCCAGTAATCATAAACTGTATTAATGTCCTGACTATAAACAGTGTTTTGCCAGCTGCAGGGATTGCAATAATTAGTTTATAAGTTTAGCGTTGATGAGGTCAGTCTTCTTTATTCGTAGAAGGTGTTTGCACCTGTATACGTTTCGCTTAGACTTTCTAGATCGCCACCTCAGAGATTTTCTTGTAGTACAACCAATGGTAATTATCGAAGCGTACTCATATAAATACTTCTTCAAACTAAAATATTATTTTTAATGCTGCTTTACAACTTTCAATTTCAACAATGCTGCTTATTCCAGATGGAATTTCTAATCATGCATATGCCGAGGAACATGGAACCAGAATGTTTTGCCATCGTGCTTCAGACGATTAATTTTCTACCTGTGAAAATTGTCTTCGTGACGTTTGGCACTCTTTCTAGCTTACATTTAGTCTTAATTGGAGATTTTCTTCCCTAATTGTATGAAAATCGATCTTTGAATTGGAAATTGAATTGATTGATTTTATGACAGACGAAACTGTATGTTTTCCGGGAATTTGCTAGGTTGGGACAATGATTATAGGATTCCGTTGCATAAGCCAACCAGTGTGTTAGTTGAACAACTAATGCGTGATTGAGCATTTAAATTGAAAAAAAATGACCTTTAGCAGGAACTGCCGGTAATATGGCAAAATAGAAATTAGGTGATTTTGCAATATTTATTTAAACGAAGTTACAATTGAGAAAATGCTCATCCCAGCTAGCATAGATAGAACGATTGTATGGTAATTTCTCATTCTATACGTTGCCGAGATCTTAGCAGCCATTTCAATGAGACTCCTTAATTTCTAGAGCTTAGAGCTTTTTAAGAGTTGTAGTTTGTTGCCATTATGCTGATACTTCAGTATTATGCGACAGAGGTCTATACATAGCGGTATTCAAACTGTTGTATTTTGATAACCTGAAATTGAAATCGAAATACATTAGGCAGCAACTGATTCTCGTGCTGCATTTAAAACTATTATAATATTATAATAAGTATAATTCTATAATTCTATAAGAATATATATATGTCAATAGTTTAGCGTAAGTATATTTCCAAGGCAGATTAGTATTTTGTAGTATTTTTGTAGTAAGACTGAAGCATTCTTACGTATGATTAAAGTCAGTTTAATGTAATCCCTGCACTGCATTGCCTCTATTTAATTAACTACGTCTATTTTGAGGACGCTGGAACGATACAAATATAAGGGCACGTTTTCACATTGCGATTTGTCGGAACCACTTCAAATTTTGCTGAATGTTAACGACAAATAACTGTCAATTGGTGATGTCACCAGAGGATTTTTCACTGATTATCGTGATAGTAAATCTAAGGACTGTCCGACAAATCGTAGTGTGAAAACGAAGGTTATTCTCATTCTTATAAAGTTAGCAAAGCTATATTTTTTTCGTTAAATTTTTCATTTGCCAAATCTAATGTAAACGACTTCTTGTGTATATTTTGTGTTTGTATTGAATTTGGTACATGGAAATTTCATTTATATCCTCGTGTTTCGCGCACAGAAGTGTCAGAGATAGATTTATGATTGGGGTCAAAATCAAAGAGAAATATATTCGTAGGCCAAACATAAGGATGTTACCAAAAATTCAATTATATCAAACAGTTCTTCGCCGTCGTTTATATATATACCGTGAGGTAATATTTGAGACTGAAAGTCAGAAAATACGAGAAATCTGTGATGTTTGAATTTTTACCTTCTAAAATTTTCTACCATTTGCAAGAAAACCTAACATGGCAATGAATGATACTGATCATGGAAATGATAATGAATTTTTAAGATTATAATAATATAGATGAAAAAATTACTCAATTCTGATTGGCTAAGAGCAGTGCAATTATTTTTGTAATTGCACACTGTGCAATTACAGCAGTGCAACAGGTGGGCATTTTGCACAGCGCATGCCCTAGTTTAAGAGCGAAACCTGGCACAATCCCTGGGGCGAGTTGAAGAAATCCAATATGGCGACGCATGGAAGGAGTGTTTCGTGGATTTCTTTGCTTTTCAAGTTGATAAAACAGCATTGTAATCAAAGGAAACTTTGCAATAATTAATGGAAAACATTTAGCAATGCTTCCCAAAGGTTTTAAAATGTTAAAGAAGTCATTTTGCTCCGTTATTTCTCTTTTTATGCTTTGAAAACAGGCAAGCTCACTCTTTTTGAACTAAACAGAAACAGATTAAATACTTAGTTATATAAGGTATAACAATATTGTTCACTGATCTGAAAGATTCCAGTATTTTTAGTACTCATTTGAGCAAAGAATTAGATGTAATTTAATTAAATCCAAACATGCATATCAAGAACAAAAATTGTACAACATGTTTGTAGACTTTTCAATACTTTTTTAATCATTTTATAAGGCTGATATATAAATACAGGATTATTTGTGTTAAACACATGGTATAAATACAATAAAAGTCAAATTTACTTAAATTATTATTCTAAAGTTTGAAAACACACCAGGTCTAATTCACATAAATACTGTTAGTTTCTCAAAACAATTTGTATAATCATGAAATTTGGCTAACATTACCAAGTGCACTGTGAATGATTGATAGTAAGCACTGACATAATGACCTCAGAACACTGTTTTGATTAAAGTAAGCACAATTGCCATACAAAATGTCAATGTGTGGCCATTTCCTCATAATTGAAAGCTTACATAAAAGAGCATGTTATGTGAATATTATATTTCCAAAAGACCCAAGATGATTAATAAGAGCCTTTTACTAGACTTGACAGTGTTGTATCAACAACATGGAATAATTTATCTGGAAGAAAAAACATAAATAATACTAAATCTTTGGAGAAATGGCCTAAAACAGGGAAATTGTCAGGCAAATGTAGGCCAATAATGCCCAAGGTGTATTTAAAATCCAAGCCAAAGTAGTTGCCAGTTACTCTACCAATAATTTTGAAAACACAAAACAGTAAGATATGAATCAATACCAAATTGCTATAACATTTTCTTATGTGGGCTGCAGTCAGTGATGGCTGACACACATATTCAGAGCTTAAAATTTATATCGCGCGCATTTTTCCCAGCATACCCACTAATTTTTCCATGAAGCTTGACTAATAAAGATAATTTTAAGCCATATTTCAGAGAACGGCCAGGGGCAAAATCTTAAGATATGTTTATTTATATGTCATATCACCACTGAATTTGGCAAAGCAAGCATGCCTATATTTAAGACAGCCATAAGACAGTTAAACTCAAACAAATCAATGCGGCATTTCCTGACTCATAATAACCAATACTTGAGCAGCCTCAAGAAAGTGTTTGCATCTATATTTACTTTATCACAAAGCAACACAGGAGCAATTTCATAAGCATATGACAACATGACATTTTCACTGCATAAGTGCATTTGGCAATTACAACATCTAGCACATTTTTCCTATGAATATTTCAAGTTTTAATAGAACAAAGTATGATTTAGCTTTCATAAAATACCTTTTCTAGCTAAAGGCCACGGCCAGATTTTGGAAAATTTAAGGAAGAATATGTGTCATTTTCTTCAAAATGTGTATTTTAAGACACTAGTAATTCCTGATGAGGAAGGACAAACAAATTATTGAACATATCTGTGGAAACAACAACAACTCAGCTTCCATTAGCAGTAAAATAAGGACACTTGCTTGTTTCCAGATTGCTATATCCTGCTTCTTAAATTCAGACAAGGAGTGAAAAAGTCCATTTATCGCCTATTTGTAATAATCGAGTTCTTAAGCCATAATATCCATCGGTATAAGCACCACAACTTAATATTTCAAGAAACACTTTAATTTCCATAAATAGTCCAGTAAAAAAGCACAAAAATCCTCTGAAAAATCAACTTTTCAACGTTCGAAGCATAAAATGGCTGTTGAAGAAATGCGCCCGCTATATTTTAGACAGCGTCCGCAAAATGCCCACCTGTTCAGCAGTGCAAATTAACAAAACAAGATCAGAGCCTGGAAACGAGGCAAGAAAAATCAACATGGCGGCGGATATTAGCAATATAAATTTTCACTTTTTGACGAACACTTTCAATGGAAAATCGTACGTGAATACAACAATTTAAGTTCAAGGAGCACATAGACTGAAAAAGTTTGCTAACAAGCAACGAAAACAATGCTTAAACGGCGTAGGTGAGTGCACAAGTGTTATCAAAGCGTGTATATATTTTTTTCATGTATATTATTAATAAGTAATAGTATGGTTTTTCGTGAAATTTGGAAAAACAAACACTCGTGAGTTTTCAAAGACGTCAAATTGCACTCGTCCTTCGGACTCGTGCAATTTTAATCGTCTTTGAAAAACTCACTTGTGCATGTTTTTTCCAAATTGCACTCGAAACCATACTATTACCTATACTAACAATACATCGAAATGCGGCATCCTTGCTTCGTTCCAGCGTTCCTACCTATTGAAAAAAGGATAATTAATAGAATATAGGTTACGTTTACCCTTTATTTATCAATCTTCTTATCAGAGATGACTCTAAGCTCACTCGCAGTTACGAAAGATAATAAGGAATTGAGAAAACGGTTTGTCATTTTTCACCGTTAGTAGCTAATATGATATTATTCTCACGGTATGCTCATTGTGAGATACGTTGCGTAAGTGCAAACGAGTTTGGTAGCCAGTAAATTTTGTCGCATCTTACCTCATATTATTAATATATTATTAAACTAATATAAGTCTTTGTCATTTGAAAGAAATATATATACTACACTTTTTTCCATTTTTGTAATTGTCTTACCCTCCATTACACACTGCGATTTGTTGGGGCGATTTCAGATTCATGCAGCTGATAATGTTAATGATGACTTTTTTCAAATATTATGTCGACAGAATGATGTCGTTAGCACATATCTTTTAACTATTTTAAATATATTAAAGTGGATCTTAAATCGGCCGGGCAAAACGCAATGTGTAAATGTTTATCAATTTGCTAAAAAAAATTCTTGTTAGTCCCCATTTCAGAAAAAAACTATTGGAAAAACTTACTTTGAATACCAAACTTCTAGCTCATAATAGCACGCTCGATAATAGTCACATGCATGTTAAAAACACACGTTCTTTCATTTTAAAATTAAGGAATAGCGTAAAAACATGGAAAAGGTCTTTGTATTCTATTTTTTTCTTTTCATCTCCTGTGGTTGATTTAAGTAATGTAAGTTGCTACGTACACGAGTTTTTGTATCGTGATAAATCCATTTCAAGTGAAATAACATTGTAAATATATAATACGATAACTTAATATCTTCATTACTTACACAATATAATGTTAATTATATGAATGTAAAAGCTGAGACAGAATGTAAAACGTGATGCTACATAACAAACAAGAGACTGCATATCGGATACATAACAAATTGACATCTACTTTAAACTATTAAAAAGTGAGAAACAGTTGGGGTTAATATAATCCAAGAATTCTTACGGTTATTTGCAAAGTTCACAAATATAGATTTGTATACAATATTAAAGGTGTTTTTCTATCGGAATCAATTTACTCTTATATATCTGTTAAAATAGAATGATGTGTCACCGCGCACCTAATTAATAAGATGTATTAAATGGATCATGTGAATTTGTTAATTATTTGCGTGTGAATTGCCTTCTTCATTATCAATTTGCAATTTGTAATTGTTTTAACACCCGTTGTGTTATCAACCAGCCTTGTACCCAGTTCTCTATATAGAAGTTGCGCTGAGCAAGCGCACATGTCGAGGACGAGAAAAAAAACTAGTGCTAAAATCCTCACAACCTCTCTAAGCTCCCCTGTGTGCGATTAGCTCGAGAACTTCCTGACGAAGGACCTTTGCTCGAAACGTCGAAGTTCATGTTGAATTTTTCAGGTAGTTTGATTTTAAAGACTCGCAGCATATCGTGTACACCTACACTGGAATCACGCGTTCAATATATCAGAAAACCAGAGTTGCCTGAGAATCGCGACCGAGCAATAGTTTAGTGCGTGAAACAGAGCACTGAGAGAATGACAGATCATGATAGAATTTGCAAGTAAACAAAGTGTTTACATTTCCTTCGTATTTTATTAGGGTGGTTCTTAGAAAGTGCAAAACACTAGTCTGACTATAAGTGTTGAAAATTCTTATGCAACTGTTGTGACCGATCAAACGAGCAAAACTCTATAAACTCTCATAAAATTTGAGAGTGCGTGAAAGTCGATGAGAGTTGGCGCTCAAATTAATGACGCGAGCAAGAGTTGCGACTCGCATCAACTTTTGACCAGGGCATAAGTGCCGAACGAAGATGACTTGTGAACTGACCCGTCCATGACAAAAATGCATCATTCCCACTAAATAGCGAAGTTGACTTGTTCACAGACCGTTCTATAGCAAAAGTAGTTCATTTATTGTCACCATAAGTGCCAAAGGAAGTTAACTTCTTAACGGAAACAAACAAACAGATTGGTTCGTCCTTCCCGATTTCATCTCGCTTGCCTCGATGAAGTCGCTACTAAATGCCGAACGAATTTGACTGGTTCACTACCCAGTCTTATAGCAAAAGTGCATATCGCCACTAAGTACGAAACGTAATTGACTCTTTCACATAGACTTCTCCGTGACATAGATAGCAGTGTTTTTTATTAATACCGTAGCGTGATGGGAATTTTCCCCAGTAATTGCAGGCTCTTTCCATTGTCACTGTCGAGAAAAAATGGCTTGCTGCTACAGTTGTCTTAGCCTGTATTCCAGTCCACTGCACCATTGTTGTATCTGCGAATGCAGATATATTGCTATCACCTTGTAAACCGTACTGTGCCTAGACTTGCTCCAAGTCTGTCTCTTATAAGGGTTTTTATGAGGGAGTTATAAAGGATTGGGGAGTATATATAGGGCGCGCGAAAATGCGGGCGGTCGGCGAGAAAATTGGGAGAGGAGAGACAGACTTGTTTCCCTTGCAGGAATTTGAATCGGATTATAAATTCGGCGCGAAAGTTGATTGACAAGTTTGTGCCTTGCGGTGCTTTAATTTATTCGACACCTAAGTTCACACATTGTTCACACTTACTTTAACTGTTTAACTTCCAAATCTGCATGTTAACCGCGCCCTTATCTACCGCAAATTATGTGTGGCTATGCAAGAGAATAATAGTAATATCACTCCAACGAAAGCTTACACTCGTGTAGATATATCGCCAAATTCAAAGAATAAAACTTGCGTTCTGTGTTGTACCGTTGTCGTGAAAGCCGAAATTGTAAACATGAGTAAAATTTAAAATTTTACGGTGACAATTATCCATGATATTTTTAATTTTCTGTACTATTTTGAACATGCCAAGAGTCAAGGGAGTATTTTTAGTAAGTATTGGAACTTGGAAGTGGTTTGATAACTTTTACGCTGTGGAAATGATTCCCCAATTTACACAAAGCATTGCGTTACATACATACATTATTCAGCTCACTCCCCATTGGGGCTTTTCAGTGACCGATTACATCAAGTATCTAGCTTACCTATATCATGTACCTACATTATTTATTTTTACAATTGTGATATTACTTTCCTAATCTGTCTATCCTAACCCACCCAGTCAACTTTCCCTGTGGGAGGAAACCGGAGTGCCCGGAGAAAACCCACGACTTTCGACAGAGCGTTGACTCACTCTTTTCACATGAGTGTGATGAGTGTCCTCAACGAGAATCGAACTCAAGACTCAGAGGTGAAAGGCGCTTGTGAGCAGTGACTTGACCTGCTATATATCATTTGAATCACGAAACAAGGTAAGCCTTTTTAAATATTTTACGAATGTCCTGCATTATTCGAGCTTCTATTTCGACAAAGTTCACCCATGAAAGTGTTAAATAATGCAATATTTATTGTCAACATTATTTGGTCAAAATTGTCAAATCGAATTGTCATTTCGATACTCAACATCACCTTATACTAAGTTGACTTTTGATATTTGATTGGTAAAAAGATATAGGCCCAATTTGGCATTTCTTTCCCAAACTGTTGTGACTATAGGGGGACTAGGCTAGGTGGTATGTAATATTTATATTTATTATATAAACATAAGTGTTATATAGAGTTTTATGCCACTAAGAAAAATCGTATTTAAACACACGTAAAAAATACGATATTTTTACGTGTGAAAATATCATTTTTGCGAGCCAATCAAAAACCTATTACTATTTGGGTAATATTTGCATATTTGTTTTGAGTTTCTATATAAATTGTCGTTTGTTTATAATTTGTTTATAAAATAAACAGAATAGTACATGATTGCTTGGAAATATGGAATTTATTTCTCGTGTTGAAGAGAATATTGCTCACTCGTTCGCTACGCTCACTCGTGAGCAATATTCTCTTCAACACTCGAAATAAATTCCATATTTCCGCGCAACCATGTAATATTCTCTATGTGTGAAAAAATTAAGGCAAAATGTGTTCGTTTCCAAGGCATCCGAAAGGCAGGCGTTTGAGGGTTGAAATGTATTAATTGAATTTACTCACTTCATAACCAGATGCAGATGTAATTTAATCAAAGAGTCTGCGCTTAATTGGTTTAAATACTGATAACTCATGTAATAGTTTACTAAATAGTAAATAGCGTTCCATTTGTCAACGCCATCATTTAAGATTTAACATGCATGGCAGAGTACGCGCCAAATTTAATACTGCAGCCGCGAAGTATATTTTCGATCAGCCGATGCAATTGGCGAATAGCAGTGGCTACAGTATCACCCGCTTCGCTAGAATCTAGCAAGTATAATTACTATCAGATTGGTCAGAGGGCACAGTAATTATACTGCCAGATTGGCCAATCTTTCCAATCTCGCATCTCAATCTAAAGACTAGCGCCAGTCTGCGAATATTGCTATGACAGCGCGTTCAAAATGGCGGATTAAACGAGCGTAGCTGGCTTAAGCTGCGTAATATGTTAAACAAGAACATTACATCGGATCATCTGATTATTTTTTAACTTTAAAATCAACACAATGTTTTGTCCTTGAAATTTGCTGTATGTTATCAAGTGTAATCTACTTTGTTTGATCGATATACGGGTAATTTTGTATCTTACAAATTGGTGCACAAATCATATAAATTTATAATATAAGTATAAATCGTTATGTCTATCTACTGGATATTAAAAATTACCATTCCGTTGTGTGTGGAATGCAAATGAAACGTGTTAATTCAAGTAAAATACAGCTTTAATATTAGGAGTTTGAAAATTAGCGTTATATTTCAGTGAGTGAGTTTATATTGAGTATGAAAAATAGAAATTAAGATATCTAATGCATGTCAGATTGCAATTAGATTGTTATCCTATCTTATATATTAAAAGCAGACTTAATAGAACCAAATCAAATTCAAATTCGAATGTAATATGGTCTGAAATTATATAGGAGTTTGAAAATTAGAGTTTTATTCCCTTGAGTATAGAAGTTATTAAGAGATTCCAATCCCAAGTGGCATAAATAGTCACATTGGAATTAGATTTTTCTCCTATCTTGTATTATTGTATATTAGCAGATTTAATAGAGATTTTTAATTTAACTCCAAATCCGCATATTGATGAACCACTATAGTAGAACCACTATAGTAGCAACATCTACAAAATAAGTAAATCATTATCGCATGGATAAGCTTATTGTTTTCTTTCTAATAATTATCAGTCTGGATTACACAAGTCATGCACACAATTACGTTGTCTTGTTGCATGATAAGCGTCATGACACAGATTAAGTATAGATATCTATACTTAATCTGTGGTCATGACTTTGTTTACAGGGGCATAGGAACCGGGGGAGGGGGTGCACAAGGGTCATGCCCTTCTGAAAGATATGAGATTGAGCCGGAATTAGTGTGGGAAATAAAACAAAAATTGGAAAATCAAAGCAACGTGAATTAAGCAGCGAATATCAGCATCGTTTGATCATCATTCAGCTCCTGCAGTGGCGCATGCATGGAGACGTACCATTTGGCAGTTGGCACTGCAACAATGTTACATCGAAACTTGCAACTGTTTCAAAGGTGCAGTGGTCTATAAATAAACGGATCCCCCCTTCCTTTTTAAAAGAATGCTTACATATTAAAAAATCGATAATATATTAAAGAGGCAGTATCACACAAAATCGTCTATTCTATCCCCTCCCGAAATGCAGTTCGAACCACACCCTTAGATGCATGTGCCTTCGGCGCTCGATGTTGCTTCCATACAAGTAAAGAGAGCCCTCTTCTTATAAATTTAGTTCCACAGCACTGTGTGTTCATCAATGTCAGACACATATTCCATTACTGTTCAGCCTCCGAAAACAAATTTACTTGAGGGTGCCCTTATTGAATGGAAAACAGAGGCTGCGCCACGGGGACGACTGTGGAGTACACGTCCTCCTAGTTCTCTTCGAAGTCAATTTTCTAGTTCGTCCAAATCCGGCGACAAAATTGGAAGATGGGCAACGTGACTGAATAATAATAACATACGTATAATAATGAAATATCATGTGTTTCGTGTACTTTATAATATTCGGAATTCTGTATAATCTTGACCACAAAATGCGGGAAATCGTATTTCAGGGACTCTATATTTCAAATTTTGTTTACTTGCAGACATTTCTCTCTTACCAAGTTATCTAGCGGAATCTCAAATTTTCAAATAATTCCAATCTCAAGTCATTTATTCTATTTCAGTTTGGAATCTAATTCCAATCTGAAGTCATTTATACTTCTCAGAGCGGAATCCAATTTCAACCTCAAGTCATGCTCATTTATACTATCTCAGAGTGGAATATAACTCCAATCTCACTTCATTCAGTTATATTATCTCAGATTGAGTTATTTATACTATCTCAGAGTGGAATCTAATTTCAATCACAAGTCATTTATACTATCTCAGAGTGGAATCTAATTTCAATCTCAAGTGATTTATTCTACCTCAGATTGCAATCCAATTCCAATCTCACGTCATTTATACTATCTCAGATTGGAATCTAATTTCAATCTCTCCTCATTTATACTATTTCAGAGTGGAATCTAATTTCAATCTCAAGTGATTTATTCTACCTCAGATTGCAATCCAATTCCAATCTCACGTCATTTATACTATCTCAAATTGGAATCTAATTTCAATCTCTCCTCATTTATACTATTTCAGAGTGGAATCTAATTCCAATCTCACGTCATTTATATTATTTCAGAGTGGAATATAATTGCAATCTCAAGTCATTTATACTATCTCAGAGTGGAATCTAATTCCAATCTCAATTCATTCACACTATCTCAGAGAGGAATCTAATTTCAATCTCAAGTGATTTATACTATCCCAGATTGGAATCTAATTCCAATCTCACGTCATGCTCATTTATACTATCTCAGATTGAAATCTAATTCCAATATCAAGTAATTTATACTATTTCAGATTGGAATCTAATTCCAATCTCACGTCATTTATACTATCTCAGGTTCGAATCTAATTACAATCTCAAGTCATTTATACTATCTCAGAGTGGAATCTAGTTTCAATTTCTCGTCATTTATATTATCTCAGAGTGGAATATAAGTTCAATTACAAGTCGTTTATACTATTTCACATTGGCATCTCATTCCAATCTCACGTCATTTATACTATCTCAGGTTCGAATCTAATTACAATCTCAAGTCATTTATACTATCTCAGAGTCAAATCCAATTTCAATCTCACGTCATGCTCATTTATACTATCTCAGAGTGGAATATAACTCCAATCTCACGTCATTTATATTATCTCAGATTGAAATCTAATTTTAATCTCTCGTCATTTATACTATCTCAGAGTGGAATCTAATTTCAATCACAAGTCATTTATACTATTTCACATTGGAATCTAATTCCAACCTTACGTCATTTATATTATATCAGGTTCGAATCTAATTCCAATCTCAAGTCATTTATACTATCTCAGAATGGAATCTAATTTCAATCTCAAGTGATTTATACTATTTCACATTGGAATCTAATTCCAATCTCACACCATTTATACTATTTCAGAGTGGAATCTAATTCCAATCTCAAGTCATTTATACTATCTCAGAGTGGAATCTAATTCCAATCTCAAGTGATTTATACTATCTCAGAGTGGAATCTAATACCAATCTCAAGTCATGCTCATTTATATTACCTCAGATTGAAATCTAATTCCAATATCAAGCCATTTATACTATTTCAGATTGGAATCTAATTCCAATCTCAAGTCATTTATACTATCTCAGAGTGGAATCTAATTTCAATCTGAAGTGATTTATACTATCTCAGATTGGAATCTAATTCCAATCTCACGTCATGGTCATTTATACTATCTGAATTTCGCCCCATTTATATTATCTCAGATTGAAATCTAATTCCAATATCAAGTCATTTATACTATCTCAGAGTGGAATCTAGTTTCAATTTCTCGTCATTTATATTATCTCAGAGTGGAATCTAATTCCAATCTCACGTCATTTATACTACTCAGGTTCGAATCTAATTCCAATCTCAAGTCATTTATACTATTTCAGAGTGGAATCTAATTTCAATCTCAAGTGATTTATACTATCTCAGAGTGGAATATAATTCCAATCTGAAGTCATTTATACTATCTCAGATTGAAATCTAATTCCAATATCAAACCATTTATACTATTTCAGATTCGAATCTAATTCCAATCTTACGTCATTTATACTATATCAGATTCGAATCTAATTCCAATCTCAAGTCATTTATACTATCTCAGAGTGGAATCTAATTTCAATCTCAAGTGATTTATACTATCTCAGATTGAAATCTAATTCCAATCTCACGTCATGCTCATTTATACTATCTCAATTTCGCCCCATTTATATTATCTCAGATTGAAATCTAATTCCAATATCAAGCCATTTATACTATTTCAGATTCGAACATAATTCCAATCTTACGTCATTTATATTATTTCAGATTGGAATCTAATTCCAATCGCACGTCATTTATACTATCTCAGATTGGAATCTAATTCCAATCTCAAGTCATTTATACAATCTCAGCGTGGAATCTAATTCCAATCTCAAGTCATGCTCATTTATATTATCTCAGCCATTTATACTATTTCAGATTCGAACATAATTCCAATCTTACGTCATTTATATTATTTCAGATTGGAATCTAATTCCAATCGCACGTCATTTATACTATCTCAGATTGGAATCTAATTCCAATCTCAAGACATTTATACTATCTCAGCGTGGAATCTAATTCCAATCTCAAGTCATGCTCATTTATATTATCTCAGATTGAAATCTAATTCCAATATCAAACCATTTATACTATCTCAGATTGGAATCTAATTCCAATCTTACGTCATTTATACTATTTCAAATGGGAATCTAATTCCAATATCACGTCATTTGTACTATTTCAGATCGGAATCTAATTCCAATCTCACGTCATTTATACTATCTCAGATTGGATTCTAATTCCAATCTCAAGTCATTTATACTATCTCAGAGTGGAATCTAATTCCAATCTCAAGTGATTTATACTATCTCAGAGTGGAATATAATTCCAATCTCAAGTACAGTCATTTATACTATCTCAGATTGTAATCTAATTCCAATCTCACGTCATTTATACTATCTCTCAGGTTCGAATCTAATTCCAATCTCACGTCATTTATATTATTTCAGATTGGAATCTAATTCTAATCTCACGTCATTTATACTATCTCAGATTGGAACCTAATTCCAATCTCAAGTCATTTATACTTTCTCAGAGTGGAATCTAATTCCAATCTCAAGTCATGCTCATTTATATTATCTCATATTGAAATCTAATTCCAATATCAAGCGTTTATACTATTTCAGATTCGGATCTAATTCCAATCTTCCGTCATTTATACTATGTCAGGTTCGAATCTAATTACAATCTCAAGTCATTTATACTATCTCAGAGTGGAATCTAATTTCAATCTCAGGTTATTTATACTATCTCAGAGTGGAATGTAATTCCAATCGCAAATCCTTTATACTATCTCAGATTGTAATCTAATTCCAATCTCATGTCATTTATACTATCTCAGACTGGAATCTAATTCCAATCTCAAGTCATGCTCATTTATATTACCTCAGATTGAAATCTAATTCCAATATCAAGCCATTTATACTATTTCAGATTGGAATCTAATTCCAATCTCAAGTCATTTATACTATCTCAGATTGGAATCTACTTCCAATCTCACGTCATGGTCATTTATACTATCTCAATTTCGCCCCATTTATATTATCTCAGATTGAAATCTAATTACAATCTCAAGTCATTTATACTATCTCAGAGTGGATCAATTTCTCGTCATTTATATTATCTCAGAGTGGAATCTAAGTTCAATATCTCCTCATTTATACTATCTCAGAGTGGAATCTAATTCCAATCTCACGTCATTTATACTATCTCAGGTTCGAATCTAATTCCAATCTCAAGTCATTTATACTATTTCAGAGTGGAATCTAATTTCAATCTCAAGTGATTTATACTATCTCAGAGTGGAATATAATTCCAATCTGAAGTCATTTATACTATCTCAGATTGAAATCTAATTCCAATATCAAACCATTTATACTATTTCAGATTCGAATCTAATTCCAATCTTACGTCATTTATACTATATCAGATTCGAATCTAATTCCAATCTCAAGTCATTTATACTATCTCAGAGTGGAATCTAATTTCAATCTGAAGTGATTTATACTATCTCAGATTGGAATCTAATTCCAATCTCACGTCATGCTCATTTATACTATCTCAATTTCGCCCCATTTATATTATCTCAGATTGAAATCTAATTCCAATATCAAGCCATTTATACTATTTCAGATTCGAACATAATTCCAATCTTACGTCATTTATATTATTTCAGATTGGAATCTAATTCCAAGCGCACGTCATTTATACTATCTCAGATTGGAATCTAATTCCAATCTCAAGTCATTTATACTATCTCAGCGTGGAATCTAATTCCAATCTAAAGTCATGCTCATTTATATTATCTCAGATTGAAATCTAATTCCAATATCAAGCCATTTATACTATTTCAGATTCGAACATAATTCCAATCTTACGTCATTTATATTATTTCAGATTGGAATCTAATTCCAATCGCACGTCATTTATACTATCTCAGATTGGAATCTAATTCCAATCTCAAGTCATTTATACTATCTCAGCGTGGAATCTAATTCCAATCTCAAGTCATGCTCATTTATATTATCTCAGATTGAAATCTAATTCCAATATCAAACCATTTATACTATCTCAGATTGGAATCTAATTCCAATCTTACGTCATTTATACTATTTCAAATGGGAATCTAATTCCAATATCACGTCATTTGTACTATTTCAGATCGGAATCTAATTCCAATCTCACGTCATTTATACTATCTCAGATTGGATTCTAATTCCAATCTCAAGTCATTTATACTATCTCAGAGTGGAATCTAATTCCAATCTCAAGTGATTTATACTATCTCAGAGTGGAATATAATTCCAATCTCAAGTACAGTCATTTATACTATCTCAGATTGTAATCTAATTCCAATCTCACGTCATTTATACTATCTCTCAGGTTCGAATCTAATTCCAATCTCACGTCATTTATATTATTTCAGATTGGAATCTAATTCTAATCTCACGTCATTTATACTATCTCAGATTGGAACCTAATTCCAATCTCAAGTCATTTATACTTTCTCAGAGTGGAATCTAATTCCAATCTCAAGTCATGCTCATTTATATTATCCCATATTGAAATCTAATTCCAATATCAAGCGTTTATACTATTTCAGATTCGGATCTAATTCCAATCTTCCGTCATTTATACTATGTCAGGTTCGAATCTAATTACAATCTCAAGTCATTTATACTATCTCAGAGTGGAATCTAATTTCAATCTCAGGTTATTTATACTATCTCAGAGTGGAATGTAATTCCAATCGCAAATCCTTTATACTATCTCAGATTGTAATCTAATTCCAATCTCATGTCATTTATACTATCTCAGACTGGAATCTAATTCCAATCTCACGTCATTTATACTATATCAGGTTCGAATCTAATTACAATCTCAAGTCATTTATACTATCTCAGAGTGGAATCTAATTTCAATCACAAGCCATTTATACTATTTCACATTGGAATCTAATTCCAACCTTACGTCATTTATACTATATCAGGTTCGAATCTGATACCAATCTCACGTCATTTATACTATTTCAGAGTGGAATCTAATTTCAATCTCAAGTGATTTATACTATCTCAGAGTGCAATATAATTCCAATCTCACGTCATTTATGCTAACTCAGATTGGAATCTAATTTCAATATCTCCTCATTTATACTATCTCAGAGTGGAATCTAATTCCAATCTCACGTCATTTATATTATTTCAGACTGAAATCTAATTTTAATCTCTCGTCATTTATACTATCTCAGAGTGGAATCTAATTTCAATCACAAGTCATTTATACTATTTCACATTGGAATCTAATTCCAACCTTACGTCATTTATTCTATATCAGCTTCGAATCTAATACCAATCTCACGTCATTAATACTATATCAGAGTGGAATCTAATTTCAATCACACATGATTTATACTATCTCAGAGTGCAATATATATATCTGAAATAGTACAAATGACGTGAGATTGGAATCAGATTCCCATCTGAAATAGTATAAATGACATGAGATTGGAATTAGATTCCAATCTGAGATAGTATAAATGACGTGAGATTGGAATTACATTCCACTCTGAGATACCTTATTCGTACTTAATTTCGCGAGACTTTAATTTCGCGATTTTCGCGATTTTAAAAAAATCGCGAAATTAATGTCGCGCGAATAAAAAGTCGTGCGAAATTTACACACGCGAAATTAAATACAGTTGTCAAATTCTTAAATTACGTAATTCTTTATAAATATTATCAAAAACAACAGCAACAACAAGTAGAGATCATACATCGGCATAGATAGTATAGCGTATACCGTCGGAAGATCCCTTTGAGGATCTTAACGAGTAAAAACGACGGACTATTGAGTTGTACTGTATAAATTATGGACATGTTATTGTTATTGTTTATAGTTATAGTTTAAAACATTTATATATGTTCAGTTTTTAAAAAAAATAAAATGTGTTCAGTCCACTTTCGCGAAATTTAATCCACTTTTTTTATTTTTGCCGATAAAATCGCGAAATTAAAACCTCGCTAAATATTGCCTTAAAAAAATCGCGAAATTAAGTTCGCGCGAAATTAAGTACGAATAAGGTAGTGTAAATGACTTGAGATTGGAATTAGATTCCAATCGGAGATGGTATAAATGACCTGAGATTGGAATTAGATTCCAATCTGAGATAGTATAAATGACGTGAGATTGGAATTAGATTCCAAGCTGAAATAATACAAATGACGTGAGATTGGAATTAGATTCGAACCTGAGAGATAGTATAAAGGACGTGAGATTGGAATTAGATTACAATCTGAGATAGAATAAATGACTTGAGATTGGAATTATATTCCACTCTGAGATAGTATAAATCACTTGAGATTGGAATTAGATTCCACTCTGAGATAGTATAAATGACTTGAGATTGGAATTAGATTCCAATCTGAGATAGTATAAATGACGTGAGATTGGAATTAGATTCCGATCTGAAATAGTACAAATGACGTGAGATTGGAATTAGATTCCCATCTGAAATAGTATAAATGACACGAGATTGGATTAGATTCCAATCTGAGATAGTATAAATGACGTGAGATTGGAATTACATTCCACTTTGAGATAGTATGAATCACTTGAGATTGAAATTAGATTCCACTCGGAGATAGTATAAATGACTTGAGATTGGAATTAGATTCCAATCGGAGATAGTATAAGTGGGGCGAAATTGAGATAGTATAAATGAGCATGACGTGAGATTGAAATTAGATTCCACTCTGAGATAGTATAAATGACTTGAGATTGGAATTAGATTCGAACCTGACATAGTATAAATTTCCTTTCACTCCTTCTTAAATTCAGGTTGCAATAAATCGATTTTCCTTCGCCCTACAAATGCAAATGAACTGCAGGAGATCTGCAATTTATTTAAGACAGGAAAATCCCCTGGTTATGATAATATTTCTATGTATGTTATAAAACGATCTTTCGACCTACTTGCCGAACCACTTGCAAATATTATAAATGTTTCTTTGTCTACGGGAATATTTCCAAATAAATTGAAGATTGCTAAAATAATCCCAGTTTTTAAAACTGGAGAACAAAATTCATTCACAAATTACAGACCTATATCACTTCTAACTAACTTCTCAAAGTTTTTTGAAAAAGTCATGCAAAAAAGACTAATCTCATTCATTGAACGTCATGAAATCTTATATAAATTTCAGTTTGGTTTCCGTAGTAAGCACTCTACTTCCCATTCGCTTATTTCATTAGTTAACAATATTGCATCGGACATCGACCGAGGCCATATAGCTGCTGGTGTATTTATTGATCTTTCGAAAGCTTTTGATACGCTAGACCACCAAGTTTTACTTTCAAAATTGGAGTACTATGGTATCCGAGGTGTGGCCTTGCAGTGGATCAGAAGCTATTTGTTAAATCGTGAGCAATTTGTCCAATTTAGATACACTTGCTCGTCTTTCAATAAAATAAAATGTGGAGTACCTCAGGGATCAATACTAGGTCCGTTACTCTTTATTTTATATATAAATGATCTTCCAAATGCATTGGATTTGGCTAAATCGTTTCTTTTTGCGGATGACACTAGTGTATATTATTCACATCCGGACATTAAAAATCTCGAGATTATCTTAAATCGTGAACTGGCAAACCTAGATGTTTGGATGAAATCAAACAAATTATCTGTAAACATTAGTAAAACTAATTATGTTATCTTTCGGCCAAGACAAAGAAAATTAAATATAAATTTATGTCTCCAGTACGACAATCAAACCTTAATCCAGAAGCAATGTATCAAATTCTTAGGTGTATACATTGATGAGAATTTATCGTGGAAGATTCACATAAATAATATTTGTAAAAAGATGGCGAAATCTGTTGGAATTATCTACAGGTCTCGCCATCTTTTATCACCTACAACTAAGTTATGCTTATATTATACTCTTATATATCCTTATCTAACCTATTGTAATATTGTATGGTCCTCTACTTATGTAACTAATCTAAACAGAATTTATCTTCTACAAAAACGGGTTGTAAGAGCTCTGACGAACTCTGACTACCGTGCTCACTCCTCTCCGTTATTCTATCAGTTAAAAATATTAGATATATTTAAATTGAATTCCTTTTACATAGGTACATTTATGTTTAAATACCACCATCACTTGTTACCTGAATGTTTTGATAACTTATTTATCACAAACAATCAAGTACATAGTTATAACACCAGATCGGCTACAAATTACAGATCTCACGCGTGTCGGACAAACATAAAGAAATTCACTATTCTTTCTGTTGGTCCGAATACATGGAATTCTTTTCCACCACATATTACGGCTAAAATCACTATTTCCTCTTTCAAGAATCAATTACGCATTTTCCTACTTGGAAATTATAATGTCGCATAGACGTCGAAATCGACATGTTTTAGTTATTAACTTGTATATTATGTAGTAATGTATGTGTGTTTTGAACTTGAACAAAGATATGGTCTTATTTTGAATTATCACAGTGAACTAGGGGGTCTCATGACTACTGCCATTGGGCCTCCTCTTCTCTAAATTTACTTATTATAATATTATTTTAGTTGACGAGATGGCCTCTTAATATAAGCCTTTTAGCTTCTTGAGGTCTTCTCGCTACTGCTCAGCATTGATATTCAAATTATAATTTATGTAAATATCTATACTCTTGTTGTGTTGTGGCAAATAAATGATTGATTGATTGAAAATGATTGATTGATTGACGTAAGATTGGAATTAGATTCGAATCTGAAATAGTATAAATGGCTTGATATTGGAATTAGATTTCAATCTGAGATAATATAAATGAGCATGACTTGAGATTGGAATTAGATTCCACTCTGAGATAGTATAAGTGACTTGAGATTGAAATTAGATTCCACTCTGAGATAGTATAAATGACTTGAGATTGTAATTAGATTCGAACCTGATATAGTATAAATGACGTAAGATTGGAATTAGATTCGAATCTGAAATAGTATAAATGGCTTGATATTGGAATTAGATTTCAATCTGAGGTAATATAAATGAGCATGACTTGAGATTGGAATTAGATTCCAATCTGAGATAGTATAAATGTCGTGAGATTGGAATTAGATTCCAATCTGAAATAATATAAATGACGTGAGATTGGAATTACATTCCACTCTGAGATAGTATATAAATCACGTGAGATTGAAATTAGATTCGAACCTGAGAGATAGTATAAATAACGTGAGATTGGAATTAGGTTTCTATCTTAGATTGTATAAATGACTTGAGATTGAAATTAGATTCGAACCTGATATAGTATAAATGACGTAAGATTGGAATTAGATTCGAATCTGAAATAGTATAAATGGCTTGATATTGGAATTAGATTTCAATCTGAGATAATATAAATGAGCATGACTTGAGATTGGAATTAGATTCCACTCCGGGATAGTATAAATGACTTGAGATTGGAATTAGATTCCAATCTGAGATAGTATAAATGACGTGAGATTGGAATTAGATCCAATCTGAAATAATATAAATGACGTGAGATTGGAATTAGATTCGAACCTGAGAGATAGTATAAATAACGTGAGATTGGAATTAGGTTTCTATCTTAGATTGTATAAATGACTTGAGATTGAAATTAGATTCCACTCTGAGATTTCAATTTATTTCAATTTCAATTTATTAAAGATTACATAAATTCGCACCATCGGTAAGGTGAATTACATTATATATTACAGGATGTAAAATGATATATTACATTCAATTGGTATGTAGTTAAAACTATTAAAAATCTTAGTTAAAATATAGCATGCAATAATATATAGTTAAAATTTTAAAGGATCTCAGTTATTGCTGATTATAAACCACCGTCATAGTCGGAAAAAAACTATTTTTGAATCTAACTGTTCTACATTTATATAAAGACAAATTATTTCCACTACGCACCGATCGTCCAGGCGATTCATACCTCGTACGAGGTATAAGGTAGGAAAGTTTCGAACTTGGCTGGGTTTTATGTTTATTAAAAAGTGTCAAACACAAACGTTGACGGTTGTCATCAAGTCTTGGACATCCAGTAAGAGCTAAACCTTCGCGGTAGGATAAATGTGGAAATATAATGCGGAAAAATCGCTTCTGTATGCGTTCGATCTTCTCACCAAGAAAAGAAGGGAGGCATGTATGCCACACAGCGCAGCCATACTCCAAAATGGAGCGGATAAGAGATGTATATATACTTATTAGGTCATCTTCAGGCACTCCATTACGCTTCAGAGTACGAATAATATATAAACGTCTTGCGGCTTTTTTCGTAATAATATCTACGTGATCATTCCATTTTAAGTCGTCTTGGATTTGAAGACCTAACAATTTATGGCTACTAATCGTTTCGAGTGGTATTCTATTGATGGTAAGCTGTGGTAAATCAGGCACATCACGTAGGAAATTAACTCTCAATTCTTTGCACTTTTTTGGATTGAGTTTCATAAAATTTTCGTCGGACCAGGTTGAAATATGGTCCAGTTCGTATTGCATGTTGGATTGGCCATGATTTGGGATGACTTCGGAGATAGTAAGATCGTCTACATACTTCCATTGGTCTGACTCTAATGTTTTTAAGTCATTGACCATTACCAAAAATAAAATGGGACCTAATTTTGTTCCCTGGGGAACACCGGCATTTACTTGTGCCCAATCGGAGAATGATTCCCCAAGTTTGACCCTCTGTCTGCGATCGGACACAAAGTTACATAACCATGGAATAATAGATCTACGAAGTCCCATATCGATCAGCTTAGCAATCAGCACGTTCAAATTAATTCTGTCAAAGGCCTTGCTAAAATCCAGCAAGATAATCCGTAACGAACATCCATTAGCATCAAGTTTGGATAACCAAGAATGGAACATATCAAGTAGGCATAAAGTAGTGGATGAACCGCGGAGGCATCCAAATTGCTTAGGATCAATTTGATGTCCGATATCTTCCAAGATCCATTCAACGACGAATTCCTCTAGGACTTTTGATATACACGACGTTAATGAGATTGGACGTAGATCGTTTTTTTCTTTGGGAGGTGTCTCTTTTGGAATCGGGGAAATATTTGCGGATTTCCAGTGGGAAGGGACGGTAGCCGAAGATAAAGAGAGGTTGAAAATATCTGCAAGTGGGTCGGACAATTCATAAGCAAATTCTTTAAGGATGCGAGGCGGGATGTTATCAGGGCCAGCGGTTTTAAAAGAGTTAAGACTGAGCAACTTTTTACACACTTGGTAAGGATAAATAGTGGGTACTTGATCAACAGCAGGTAAGTAGGCAGGTAACATACTCGTGTTAAGGGTTGGAATATCTTCATTTACGGAAAGGAAGAAATGGTTCAGAGTTGTCACCAATTCATCATCAGTAAGTAGGACATCATCCTCCTGGAGGTGGATCGGTGTGGTAGTATTTGATTTACCAGACAATTGGTTAATCATTTTCCACCAAGATCTACAGTCACTCTTTTTGAGGTGCCGTACTTTATCAGAATAAAAATTCTTTTTCCTGAGTTGGATTGCATATTTTATTCTGTTTTTATAATGACGCCACAGGTTAGTATTACCGCGAGAAAAGGCTTGCTGACGAGCAATAATCATTTGTTTAATAGATACCAACATCCAGGGTTTGTCATTACTGTGGAGTTTGACCGTCTGCAAGGGGAAGAAAGTATCCATAGCTTGTGTAATTCTTTCGGTGAAGTCGGAAACCAGTTCTTCAACTGACCTTTCGGGTGAAGTTGGATTCCAATCGCGTGATGTCAACCATCGGCCAAAAGCTGCTCGCCGAGATTGAGAAAAAAGGCGATGTTGACGTTTAATTACTTTTCCGTGCGGACGAAGAGCATTATCATCTGGGCGCCAATTAATAACGTTATGATCGGATGTACCCACCGGTGCCAAAATTAAGGGTTTTTTATAGAACTGCTGCAAGTTCGTAATTACAAGATCAAGGATGGCTGAGCCTCTGGTTGGTTCACAAATTATTTGACTCAGATCATGACTGGTCAGTAGATCAGAGATATTTAAGTTATTGAAGTCTCCTAATAGGACAATACCACAGTCAGGAAATTTGTTACGAATATGATCAAGGGATTCGATTAGATAATTAGCGAGGTCTCGTTGTTCTTGCGCTGACTTATCCGGGGGGCTGTATAATACGCCCATGACAATGTTCGAAATTTTTCTAGGAAGACGATGGGGTCTAAGGCACAACCATAAACATTCATAAAGAGGGTTTTCAAGGTCGGTCCATCTTTTGTAAGGGATTGAATTAGATACGAACACACAAACCCCACCGCCACGTCCGACAGATCTATCTTGGCGGATTAAGTTATAGTTCGGGATAGACAGGACATCATTTTCAATTCCATGATGGAGCCAGGTCTCAGAAACAGCAGCGATTTCAATACATAGATGATTCAGAAGGAGTGCAAACTCGTCAATTTTAGGAAACAATGATCTAACGTTTGTAGATAAAAAATTGGGCAGGTAGGTATTAGTACTTTTTACAACAGGTTGATTGTTATTCATAGCATGTTGTCTAATGTATTGAAGATTTGAAATATTTGCCCGACGGCGTTGGGTTGTAAGGTTCATAAGTTTATTACTAGGTAAATATATATTATTACGCCTAGTTATCCGGACTGAGATGTTGGAGATTAAATTGGGTGGTGGATCAATGGTAAATGATTCAGCCATTCCAGGTTTCGTGCGGTTTGGATACGGTAGCGTTTTTGATTCTGGGCCTTGGAGCGATTCGGTCGTGAAGAATGTTTTCGGTTCGGGGTATTCAAGCGCTTCCGAAAAGGAGTCGTTGTCGTAATTTCATCACTACTTGGCTTCCTAAGGGGATTTTTCTGGCTAACAAATGGCACTTTACCCGGGTTGTCACGTGTATTACCAATTTCTATCTCACTATCATAACCTGATATATTGATCTCATTAGAATTTTGATTGGATAATGATGCAGGTGTTTCGATCAAAGGTAAACAGCCTATTCCATAAGCTGTATATTGCATTGGGTGGGTCTTGGGAACGGGGCTAGCTACGGAACACGTTTTCTTAGGAACATTACCGGTTGGTTTTAAGTTTTCAGAGCTAATTTTCATTTCTTTATTTTCATTGCAACTAAGGTCGATTCGTTGTTTAGATTGACGTGTAGGTTTAGCGTGGGTGGCCTTTAATTTTTTGTTTACATTAACGCTTTTGTTATAGAAAGGCTTTAAAGGCTGTTTCGCATGATCGAGATTCATTGTATTAACTTTTCCCTTCAAATGACATGAATTTATAATGTCATTGTTAATTTCGGGTTTCTCAGCAAATGAACTCAATACCTGTTTCGTTGTGTTGTTCAATTGATTTTGCTCAACACTAAAGGTCAAGATAGATTTCAATTTTTCGATGTCAGAAGACAAATCATCAAGTTTTTTTGAAAGTTCTTTGTTTTCGCTTAACACCGACTGTAAAACTTCGGCTTTATTATTATTCACAGCTTGAATATTTTCCATTTCTATGTAGATCCGGTCAATCGCCTGTTTATTACTATGAATATCGTTTAAGAACTTAGATTCCATAATGGCGATATCTAATTTAGCGCCTTCAAGGTCGGCCATCAATTCTCCATGAAAACAACGGTTACTATTATTATTCGCCGGATAAATATCAGTTCGCACACCCACATTGCAAGTCGTTGTGGTTGAATTCGCATTCTCCTTATTGACAAGGCCATTGTTTATTACATGATCCTTGAGGCAAAGCACCTCAGTAAAAAGTTTATCTATTATCTCATAGATTTGCTCTGTATCTCTCTTAGATTCATTCATATTAACAGATGACCCACTACGACATTTAGGGCTAATGTTAATATTATTGCCAAAGTTGTTATTATTGTCGCTGATGGAGGCGGCATTAGATTCCTCGCTACCAGACGGCTTATTAGTCGCGTTATTAAATAAGTTGACAATTTCCTCCCTCAATTTATTACCAACATCGCCGTGGAATAAAAGAGACCTTTTATTCGCATACCAAGTGATTGTAATTCCAGTATAATTAAATGCCTTCGCACGACCACCGGGCGAACTCCACTTACCCACATCACCAAATATATTGGTCACAAATAGTTTTAGATTATCTAAGCTGCTTGTCCATCTTACTCGCCCGTCTTCAGATAGTTCTAGCCAATCTTTATTCAAATTGACTATTTTCATTCCAGTGTGAGCTACGTAAACACGTTGTGGCGGCCATTTTTTTCAATAGTATGAATGGCGTGAGATTGGAATTAAATTCCAATCCGAGATAGTATAAATGGCGCGAAATGAGATAGTATAAATGAGCATGACATGAGATTGGAATTAGATTCGAACCTGAGATAGTATAAATGGCGTAATATTGGAATTAGATGCCAATGTGAAATAGTATAAATGACTTGTAATTGAAATTAGATTCCACTCTGAGATAGTATAAATGACGAGAGACTGAAATTAGATTCCCGGCAATCTGAGATAATATAAATGACATGAGATTGGAGTTATATTCCACTCTGAGATAATATAAATGAGCATGACTTGAGGTTGAAATTGGATTCCACTCTGAGATAGTATAACTGACTTGAGATTGGAATTAGATTCCAAACTGAAATAGTATAAATGACTTGAGATTGGAATTATTTGAAAATTTGAGATTCCGCTAGATAACTTGGTAAGAGAGAAATGTCTGCAAGTAAACAAAATTTGAAATATAGGATCCCTGAAATACGATTTCCCGCATTTTGTGGTCAAGATTATACAGAATTCCGAATATTATAAAGTACACGAAACACATGATATTTCATTATTATACGTATGTTATTATTACTAGGAGTTACTATCGCAAGGAAAGTGCTGCCTTGACGCCCAAACTGCATGCAAAATTCCTCGACCAATTAGTAATATTGAGCATATTTATATTGCTAATGGCACACTGTATGTATAGATTTATTTTCTTGTCCAAACGATGAGATTACCGGATTTGGACGAATTAGAAAATTGACTTCGAAGAGAACTAGGAGAACGTGTACTCCACAATTGTCCCCGTGGCGCAGCCTCTGTTTTCCATTCAATAAGGGCACCCTCAAGTAAATTTGTTTTCGGAGGCTGAACAGTAATGGAATATGTGTCTGAAATTGATGAACACACAGTGCTGTGGAACTAAATTTATAAGAAGAGGGCTCTCTTTACTTGTATGGAAGCAACATCGAGCGCCGAAGGCACATGCATCTAAGGGTGTGGTTCGAACTGCATTTCGGGAGGGGATAGAATAGACGATTTTGTGTGATACTGCCTCTTTAATATATTATCGATTTTTTAATATGTAAGCATTCTTTTAAAAAGGAAGGGGGGATCCGTTTATTTATAGACCACTGCACCTTTGAAACAGTTGCAAGTTTCGATGTAACATTGTTGCAGTGCCAACTGCCAAATGGTACGTCTCCATGCATGCGCCACTGCAGGAGCTGAATGATGATCAAACCATGCTGATATTCGCTGCTTAATTCACGTTGCTTTGATTTTCCAATTTTTGTTTTATTTCCCACACTAATTCCGGCTCAATCTCATATCTTTCAGAAGGGCATGATCCTTGAGCACCCCCTCCCCCGGTTCCTATGCCCCTGTAAACAAAGTCATGACCACAGATTAAGTATAGATATCTATACTTAATCTGTGTCATGACTGCATGCAACAAGACAACGTAATTGTGTGCATGACTTGTGTAATCCAGACTGATAATTATTAGAAAGAAAACAATAAGCTTATCCATGCGATAATGATTTACATATTTTGTAGATGTTGCTACTATAGTGGTTCTACTATAGTGGTTCTACTATAGTGGTTCATCAATATGCGGATTTGGAGTTAAATTAAAAATCTCTATTAAATCTGCTAATATACAATAATACAAGATAATACAAGAGTGACTATTTATACCACTTGGGATTGGAATCTCTTAATAACTTCTATACTCAAGGGAATAAAACTCTAATTTTCAAACTCCTATATAATTTCAGACCATATTACATTCGAGTTTGATTTGGTTCTATTAATTCTGCTTTTAATATATAAGATAGTATAACAAATGTAATTGCAATCTGACATGCATTAGATCAATTTTTCATACTCAATATAAACTCACTCACTGAAATATGACGCTAATTTTCAAACTCCTAATATTAAAGCTGTATTTTAACTTGAATTAACACGTTTCATTTGCATTCCACACACAACGGAATGGTAATTTTTAATATCCAGTAGATAGACATAACGATTACTTATATTATAAATTTATATGATTTGTGCACCAATTTGTAAGATACAAAATTACCCGTATATCGATCAAACAAAGTAGATTACATTTGATAACATACAGCAAATTTCAAGGACAAAACATTGTGTTGATTTTAAAGTTAAAAAATAATCAGATGATCCGATGTAATGTTCTTGTTTAAAATATTACGCAGCTTAAGCCAGCTACGCTCGTTTAATCCGCCATTTTGAACGCGCTGTCATAGCAATATTCGCAGACTGGCGCTAGTCTTTAGATTGAGATGCGAGATTGGAAAGATTGGCCAATCTGGCAGTATAATTACTGTGCCCTCTGATCAATCTGATAGTAATTATACTTGCTAGATTCTAGCGAACCGCCTGACAGTATATATTTCGTCATTTCGATAACTTCCTTTTTTCATATTTTTGTTCTGGCGTTCAGTCAAGGAGTAGAAATAAAGCCGAGCGGATGGAATACAGCACGTAGCAGACGGTAAATAGCATGGTCAACCAGATCTCTGGAACAATACAATAAGATAAGTATGGCGACAGTACAGTGATCAAGATTCAGAGAAGCATATCCAACATAAAATCGCGCAAATGCGCACCAGTATCTCATGCAATAAAACGATATCTGGAAACATATACTCAATCAGAACCAATTATATTTAGTAAGATTATTTAGCATCCCGCGCCACAACGTTCAGCTCCATGTTGTCGCCATATAAATTCGCGCGTACCGCAACAATATAACAATGCTGTTGTAATGTTAGTGAGAATTATTTTAGTGGATGCTCTTGTGCAGTCATCTTTGCTTAATCAGTTGAACCTAGAAGGCCAATCATAATTATTGCACAGCAACTTATTAAATAAATCTCAATGCGCAATGATATATAACTTGAAATATTAAGTTATTTGGAAATTTATATTAAGGCGGCCTTTGTATAAAAGAAGTCAGCATGAAATAACGCGCGTACCCGCATGTAAATGCTGTATGTAATTTTAGTGAGAATTCTTTTAGTGGATGCTCTTGTGTCAGAAAGATGTAGTCATCTTTTGCTGGCAGATTAAGAAGATGTAGTCATCTTTGCTTAATCAGTTGAAGCTAGGATGCCAATCATAATTATTGCATAGCAACTTGAATCTCAATGCGCAATGATATAACTCTTGAAACGCTAAGTAATTCGTAAATTTATATCCAAGTTAAATAACGCGCACATTGTAGTACCGTTCGTAATGCAGAGAAGATGTCTACAATAATGTCAATGAGTAATGAAAACGAGCACTACATTGTTCTAGCGCTGCCGAAATTCCAGGTGCGTGAACAAAAAGATGGGGTTGACGGAGGAAAACATTTGATGCCCCGTCTTATGTAAAATAAAGATCATTAATAATATTTAATAACCATATCAAATTGCTTTTCCCTGTATGCATTTTTAATCAATAACCTGTTAATAACTGATCAGGAATCGGGGTACCTACTGCGAACTAGTGAGAATAATTACCGATTGATGACAGTTTTTCGCATCATATTAGATGAGATAATGTACTCTAATTTCCGGACTTTTGCGCATTGAAGGCGCAAAAGTTGCATATTTTTGACCGTGCGGGTCCTCATTTTATTCCCAAGTATAAAGGACTAAAATCTGAAGGTTTCACAATTGTTTTAAAAATTGCTTCCATGGGCTATAGGCCCTCGCCAGTTTTTTAGGAGAAATGTTAAAGTATATATATATATATATTGTTACTCATTTGAATGGATCTGCCAACGTTTGACCAGTACGTGCGCCGTGCGCGCGAATGGCGCGATTAAATGTCTTGCGTATTCCACTGTTGTCGTGAGGAATGCGTCTCGATGAACACTTATATCGAGTCTGCTCAAGGTCCTCAAGCGTTTGGGTCAAATCGAAGTATAATAATTAGGAGCTATAGGATCATCTTAAAATATTGCAAGATGTAGGGAGAACTTAGCTCTTCGGTTTTCTTGTAAAAACTTGACCCGTTTACATTGTAATAATTATCAATAATATGTGACAGCTGACCCTTGAACTCTAATAAATAGAGCTCCGCGTTATTGCGCGTTTACGGTCTGAATTATATTCAACACTGATTTCTAGTTTCTCTTTAGTTTCCCACAAATACAAATAAATATCCACGTATGGTTCGATCAAACTATTGGAGAGTACAGATGTTTTGGAGCGATGCGCTTTACGATCGTCAAGTCTTGAAGGCGCAATGTTTGTTGTATGTGGAATATTTTACATCGTGCGTGACGAATATCAGCATAATTTGTACGTTTCTCGTTCGTATTGCATTTGCATTTATCGTATCGTTCCCTCGATGCGTTATTGATCTGGCTAAAACACAAGTACGTAACTCAAAATGCACAAGTATTCTAAGATGCACACCAAAAAAGCGTGCATTTTGTGCGGGTCAGGCTTGGGTGACCGTGGAAGTGCAAGTTTGTGACATCACCAAAAAGTCACGACGACGATAACAACGAAGAAAACAGACAGGAGCATATTAACCCTACGGCTTGGCTCTGCCAGTGGGAATACCTCGGCAGTGGGAAGACCTCGTCCCAATGGGAATACGTGTCCCTAGAGTCATGCTATTGTTGCTTTATTGTGTGGCCGGCACTAGATCGTAGACAAGATACGCACAAATCTGCGACTGCTGTTTACACTGGTCAGCGGTGTTGTATGACCGCAATACTCCATATAAATTCATATACTATGTACAGTAAAATTTCAAGCAGTATTTGTGCAAATTATGTTTAACACAACACTAATCGCATATTAACGTCCATATTCACTATTCAAAGTCTGTATTCAGTATATTAAAATCGAGCATGACTTTAAAGGTAAAAAGGTCCACTTTAATACATTCAAATACAGAAGCGTCTGCCGGTCTGCGTCTGTATTTTCTTGTCATTTACTGTATTTTGGAATATATCTTTGTGATACAGAATTACATGGTGCAGTATTCTGTAAATTTTCACCAAAATATTTACAAAATATTACAGTATTGCCTTGGGTGATTCCAGAAAACATCCCCCACAGAGTAAACTGGAGTAAACTGGAGGAACTGGAGGAGGGGGAGTGTGAATCGTGTGAATCTTTGAGCCATAATCATTGTGGCATTTATATGAGTTAGGAAACTCCTCATGTGGTTAAAGTATATTTAAGCAAAGTTAATTGGGATCTGGGGCCGGTTGTACGAAAGCCGTTTAGCTTAAACGGCGGATAAGCCAAAATTAAGAAGCACTTTCACACATTTGGTGAATGACTGAACTTAAATCTTATGCCCTTAATATGTAGTTGCCAGTATAATTGTTCTATTCAAGTTGAAATATTTTAGCTTGGTTGTTCGATGAATGTATAGACTTGATCGATATTTTTGAGTTATCCACCAGATAGGCTAAACGGGCTTCGTACAACCAGCCCCTGCAGAATAGCAGGGCAGCAGTTAACCATAATGCATTGGAGGTCGCTGACGTCATGCCTTTAAGAGCTGGTTCTCCTCGCGTTCTGCTCTTTCAGCTTGGTTGTTTGCCCCGAGTATAGCTCGCTCGCTAGCCGTTCTTGCTTTAATCGTTCACCATCCCCTCCCTCGCTTTATTACTCACATACTCTTTTTCTCTCTTATCTTAGTTGGTTGTCTTAATTCTTCCTTTTCCACTGTTCCATCAGTTTGACAGGTGCCTGGGTCTGCCTTGGCAGAATTGTCAAGGAAAACTCCTATTGCTTCGATGATTTCTAATTCAGTTCGCTCATAGCAATTCGGCAATTCTCTTGCTTGCTTGTTAACAACGCTAGATTGCTGACCAGCACTAGGCCAGATCGCTTACTGGCACACGGCTGGATTGCCTACCAGCATGCAGGCCACCTATTGGCACCTACCACCAAACACTTGCAAATATTCTGAAGTTAAATGTAATTTAATCATATTTATGGAAAGCCCAATTAACTTTTGTATTTAGCCTATCCCTAGGCTTTATCACAAATGAAAGAGTTGTATTATCTGTCAAGTATGATTCCAAACAATACTGCATCTGTATTGTACAGTATGTTGTTGCTTTTTGTTTGGTCTAGTAAGTCGACATCTGTTGCAGGGTTGTCATCTATTGTCTGCAAGGTATTTGCCTACAAACCCCCCCCCCCCCCAACCTACCCCCCCCCAGTACTTATGCCGCTGCCTACATGTAGTACTTACTGTACAATGTGATTAACTAAACATGCAACTGACTGGTGAGAATGTATGAAAGAAATGGCATCTCACACTCCATAGAGATAGGAGCAGAGGAAACAGTCAATTCTCTCCTTTAATGAACACCCTACATGCAGTACTGTACACTGAAGTTAACTAAACATGTAACTGACTAGTCAGAATGTAGGAAAGAAGTGGCATCTCACACTACGGTACATATAACATAGATATACATGTAAGAGCAGGGGAGACAGCCAAAGTAGGGTTCAAATTCGAGAAAGAATATGATTGGCTTGCAAATTGAGACCTGCAAAGTGGAACCCTGCAAGGCTTTCTAATACTATTAAATTTGCACATAGCTAAACAAAATGTCTTAGAACAGTAGTGGTCCACATACCACATTACAGGACTGAAGCTAACTGATACAACTACCATTATGTATGATGCAACCATACCTTATATTCTGGAAACTTTAGGACTCGAGACATTGTGACCTTACTAGGGCAACCCAGCATTTTGGATGGCTGGAAATGATTCTTCCTCTTTTTCCTGAATGTATGATCATGATTCTGCAAAAAAGGACTAACTAGTGTTTCATATCAAACATGAAATTGCAGCATATTTTGATAAACACCTTACAGTTTTAACATATTTTATTATAAGTAGTCAAGCCTCATATGATAATTATTTGTTACATGCATATTAGTTCATATACTGTATAACATATATTTAATATAGTTAATTATTTTTTATAACAGTTGAGCTTCTTCCATAGATACCTCATTTTTATCCCGTTCCTCTTGTCTCTTTATTTTTGTGTTCTTATCAACATCATCACCCTGGTGACATTGGCAGTTTATTGTCCCAACACATATAAATGGTACCCTATCAAATGGTAATGATATCCCTTCAGGACTTATGAGGCTCCATTGCACCCTTGTTGCAGGCTTCTTAGATTCCATAATTTCTTTAGCTATCTTGACTTAAATTTATGGCAATAGTAATGAATATATTAAAAAGCTCTTAAATAGAAATAATTAAACATTATACTTTCAAATTACTAGTATTGCAGCATGATGTTCATATGTCTCAATGCTTTAATGGAGTGTAGTTTGAGAGTTAAATATGGGTGGGTTTCACTGAGTTTTACTATAGATCGAGGACTTGTTAGGAAATAGCCACTGCAAACTCTGTCATAATTGTGATACAAGAACAGAATTCCAATACAAGAGCAGCAATACTGCAATACATGTTTTGAAAATCAGATGAGTGATATGTAATGTTATATGAAGTATAGATAAATAGGTGAGCCTGCAGTACCAAAATAGTATAAAATGACAGCCACATTGTAAATTATAATCTTTGAATAAAGTAACGTTCTAAAACATAACATGGTGGCAGCGTGGAAAAATGGAAAAACCTAGTTCATCTGAGGTTCAGCCTCAACAAGTACAATTAACGGGAATTTCGCCACCTAAACCACTTTGTATGGTCGGTGATAATCTCGCGGAAGTTTGGAGACTTTGGAAACAGCAATGGGAAAATTACGCTATTGTAGCACAACTTGACGAACGTCCTCAAAAGTTTCATGTCGCTATGTTTCTACATGCTGTTGGTCCTGAAGGGCTGAAGGCCTACAACAACTGATCTGAAAACAAGGACTGGACAGTGCATCTTCCATGCATAAATGAAGCCAATGGCGGCCATATCGGTGTGACCACAACAAATCTACTGTGGTGTTGGGGACATGTTTAAAGAGATTCTAACATGTTCTAGCTATTGGTGGGAAAGGAAAAATATTGTCTCGATAAGAATTTGTCATCAGTGGCCTCTCTTTCTTCCTAAATTTGCCGGTGAATAACTAATGAGGGCACACCGATATGGCCGCCATAAACGTTCTAAAACTCATTAGAAGAGATGTTGGAAGCTATATTTTTCACGTTGCATAGAAAAATATATTTGAACAGCTAACGATTTGACTAGCCAAGAATTTGACAGATTTAAAAATCTGATCTCATTAAAAATATTCTGGCTTCAAAATTGGCTCATTGAATTCAATAGGATGCTCTATCCAGTTCTAGTTTCAGATCAGTGCCTACAACACAATGACAGTCGAAGGTGAACCAACATTACAGAGCATTCTCTCAATTTTTGAACGGCTTGCTATTGGTACACTAAACGAGACTTATGAAAGGTACATTTTCAACCGAAGAAACCAAGAGCCTGAGGAAAGTATCGCCCAGTATATCACAACAGTAAGAGCCTTGTCTCGCACATGTAATTTTGGTGATTTACGCGACAGCTTGTTGAGAGACCGAATTGTTCTTGGTGTTAATGATCCTAATACTCGAAAGAAACTGCTACAAGAAAGAGATTTAACGCTGGATCGTTGTGTAGATATCTGCAAAGGAGCTGAAGCAACCAAACATCAAATAAAGGCAATGGGAGATTGACTACCTGCCAACAATTACATCCGCTGCTGTTATTAACAAGACGAAAGCACATTCCGCCAGATATGGAAGTCCAAGTGTTTTTCGAGGTGAGTGATAATGGTCCACAGTACGTATCGGAGTCCTTTGAAAGATTTGCCAAAGTATGAGACTTAGAACATCGTACTATTTCTCCAAGACACGGCAAGTCTAATGGCAAAGTGGAATCAGCTGTTAAGACTGCGAAGCGATTGCTAAGAAAGAGTATGGATGCCAAGACCGATCAATACATGGCACTGTTAGACCATAGAAATACACCAACCCAAGGATTGACCAGCAGTCCGGTGCAGCGATTTATGAGTAGGAGAACAAGAACATCGATTCCAACAACTGCTGAATTGCTCGAACCACGAGTTATTAAGGAAACCGATCGGCAACAATCAAGAGTACGGAGGCAAATGAGATATCACAACACGAGAGCAAAACCTCTGCCTCCATTGAAAGTGGGAGATGTTGTGCGAAGGAAGCCATTTCAGCTTGGCGATAAGAAGTGGAAGAAAGCGATCGTGAACGAAAGAGTGAGTTTTCGATCTTACGTGATTGATGTTAATGGACAAACCTATAGACGCAACCGAGTTGATCTACGAAAGACCGAGGAGACTCCAGATGATAGTCTATCCTCCAGAAGCAATCTACATTGGCCAAGTTCTTTAACTAAGAAAACGGATGGTATTTGTGAAAATGCTGCCTCACAGGAGCTAGCAAAGCAAAACTTAACCGGTAACTCCAATAGGTAATGTTATGTTTTAGAACGTTATGTTTTAGAAGAATTACACTACCGAGACACGATCCGGACTTAACTTTTAAATACTGCTTTTATCCTCTAAGTAATGTTCCGAATATTCCTCAAAATATCTAATGACTAAATGTATTAAACCAAGTACATTTAAAGTACTTGTCTGCAGTAAATGACTCGAGCTGAGCAAGTGACATTTTCATGTCAAGCTTCGGCGAGCGATATCTTAATATAATTCATCCCAAACGGTCCATTCTGCATCCAAAGCTTTCAAGGTATATGTCGTTGGCCTTGAAAACTACAAATTTCCTTCATAAAATACACGAAACCAGAGTAACTCAGTCAAGCCATAGTTCATAGAGACAGGGTTTGGAAGCTGGGGGTGTGGCCAAATTATGTTATTGTTCTATGTCACGTGACAATACGAGTGCATAGAAATTCGAGAAGTATATAAGGGAAACCTTACTCTATGGCTATAGCTCGCTTAAAAAGCATGTTTTTTTGAAAGATATTTTAGAAGGCAGGAGCTAATTGCTCAATTTATGGTTGCGGAACTAGTAGAAGCACGTAGGTGTTGGTATTTTTCGAATTCCAACAACATACGACGATTTATCGACGAAAACTCGCGAAGCATGGGTGCGCCTTGTGATAAGAGATCGAGAGATATACACAAGCAAATCGATCAACGGTATCGTATTTGTGAAAGACAATTCGAAAAGAACCTTAACGAAACATGTAAGTTTCTTTCTTATCAGTTACCGATAGATTCTGAATATGGAATTATTGATATTTCAGTATTAACGCTTGAAGTTATCGCTCGTTGCGAGAAGCTTCTATAATTCAATATGGTGTTTCAATTGTAGGGCATATGGAAATTTAATACTGATTTACATAATACGCTTCAGTAATTATGCATGGGGTTCAAGCCATATGCTCAAATTTACCGGAATACAGAAATTCAGGATTAACATGTATTATAATATTAGTAAAAGTGCAATTTCAGAGAGTTACATCATTTAATATATGCCCAATTGCTTATGGATTGATATGAGCTAGTAGTCAGAATATAAGATCTACAAGATAATTTTTATTTTCCTATATACAATTCATTGAAATGGTGGTAGACTGGTAGTACTTGTGTAAAATATACTTGTATGTTAACAAGGTTTTTGGTCATGTTTATAGTTCCCACCTGCAAAAGACTTGTGCCTGGAGCTGTTCCTTCCCTAAATTTACCAGAGAAAAGCATACCCTCCACCTCCATAACTGCACCCAGAAGTGAACTTGTTCGACACAAGCCCAAACCAAAAGAATACCATTCAAGCCTCGAATATTTTAAAAAGAAGGTTGAGAAATTTGTGGTTGTAGGACTTGGAATTATTAACCTCAAATGTGACTGAAAAAGGCGCCCTCCTGGCTTAATAGAAGATTTATGGTTATTTATTCTGTGCAAGACAGAATATCTGTAAAGATGGACTATACAGATCAAGCAAGCATTGGATAAACTATAAGACTAGAATATTATATCAAGAAACACAGTATTTGTATTTATATTTGTTTGGGTTTGTTATGTTGAAATCATTTTAAATTGATTTCATAATTTTTTAATTGAACAAAAGTCTATATCTACAAAAATCACTATCAGATACAATTTTGGTCGACTCCTTCAAGAAAGAGAACAAATAATATGCAGAAATTAGTATTTACATTGTGGGTAGGCTCAGATTCAAGCTGTTGGGGTTCTCTGTGCATGCTATGGTGCATGCGAGAGCCCCAACATATGGAATCCGAGCTTACATTGACGAATAGTGTAGATATTATTTACAGCTGAAGTTCTCTGTCAACCTTTAACTGTTTCCTTAAAGCCTTCTTTTTCTTTTTCAAGTAATTTATACTTGTTAAGGATATCTCGTGCAAAGGAGAATCCTCTGACAGTTGCATATAGTTTGATAATGTTTTCAAAACATAAGTTTTGACACTCCTTTGACACTGCAACATCACATTGTTCAACCATATTGTTCCACAAACCTTTTGCTAATGGAGAAGCTTGGACCTCCTCAACAAATTTATCCACGAGTAATGGGGTAGGTTTGCCAATTCTCGTGTGCTTTCTAAACACAATTCAGGAATTTCTGCAATATTTACCAGCCAGGAATTGGGTGCCCACAGTGCTCCTTGGGAAATTGAAGAAATGTAGTCATTTTCTTCAGCAGGTACTTTCATTGAAAACAATAATGCTTGTAACTCTTGGTTTCTTAATGAATCTGCATTTTTGGAATTCTTTCTCTTTCCATAATGCTTGGATTACATAGCCAGCAACATAAGCAAGGGGTCCAAGCTTGTCGGGTGTGATGGATAATTCACTCTAAACAGAAGAAATGAAAATATTAAAATGATTTTCTGCTTTAACCCACATACACCTAACACTCTCATGGGTAAGTAAAACCATCTGGCATTAATAGACAGAATAAAAAATACCAATTTTAGTGCTATCAGGATTAACCCATTATCTGGTGTTAAATTAGGGCGCATAATAAAGTAGGGTGCATCTGGGTGCATTGCAAGCTAATAGGTTAACCAGAGACACTGGCAGATAGTTTTGTTAACCCATTAACTGGCAGTACCCTACCACTGATGAGCAAAAGGGTCTGGCATTAGACAGAGTGACATACTAAAGTAGGCTGCATCTGGAAGCATTGCAAGCTAATAGGTTAACAAGAGACACTTTTGTTAATTAACCCATTAACTGGCAGTACCCTACTACTGATAAGTGAAATTGTCTGGCATTTAATAGACAGAGTAAAACACTGAAGTAGGGTGCATTGCAAGCCATGGGTCAAATATAGTATTGAGAAATGATACACTCTAAGACTGTGGGAGAGGTGCGGCAGCTTTCACTTCACCTGTGAAATGAAGTGCAAGCTAATAATTGTTTTTATAAATATCTCAGCCTGTCACAAACATGCACTTTATATATATTAAATGCAATATGCATACCGTATCTTCACAGGTAACTTCAGAATATTTTAATATCCGGGTGATTAATCGTTCAGGCAAATTTACCAGCATCAGAAACACGACTTTGTCACTGATCACTGAACGGATGAAAATATTCTTTCCATGAACGATACATTTTCCCGAAGTAGTCTTTCATGAATCTTTGATGAAACTTATCTAGAAGACCATTCACATCTTCTACGAACGATTTACTGCGTTGCAAGTCAACTTGTTTCTCTGGGTAAACCTTAATCGGTGAGACTTTCTCCTCCGTGATGTAGCTTGGTATTTGTTTTTTTCCTTTGTTAGAAGCTGTGTAGCTTTAGCGGCTTCGACATTGGTGTTCACGGGTGAATGTTTAATACTGCGAACATGCATTGCTTCGTACGCCGTCTTTAGATTTGCACACTTTTGAGCAAAATTCGCAAGGAAATTGCTTTAAACCTTCAACCTAACACACAAACAGAAGACATGTTAAAGACATAGATGATGTTAAAGGCATCTTACTTCACATTTTGTCAAGGAACACAATATAAAAGACTTACTTCTTCAACTGAACGCGATATTTCTTGTGTCAATTCTTCAGCGTCGATTTGCAGCAGTTCAATAATTTGCTGAAAATTGTCCTCCGTGGTTGTATTTTCGACTTCCGAGCCCAAAATTGAAGGAATTTCGCTTTCTGAGTCGTATGCTGAACTTGTCGAAACCATGACAAGAGCAACAATGCCTTATTTCAGTATTTATAATCACAATATCGTATTTCAGTAATACTACACTCTAGTAATTTCTGAATTTTATGCACTCGTATTGTCACGTGATGCGGTTTCTCAACATCTGAAATTAATTGGCTCGAAAGCCTTTGAAGTTTGCCGGCCTTCCAAACCCTGTCTCTATGAACTATGGTCAAACTGACCAAGTGACGATTTCGTTCAAACTTCGGCGAGCTATATGTTTACATCAATTCATCCCCAGCTGTCCAGTTTGCGTCTAAAACCTCCACGATAAGTAGTTATTGCCAAAAAAGTTTGATCGAAGTGGATTCGAAACACTGGGACGACGCAAAATGCAAAATATATGTATTTCCCGTAGAGTTTATATTCTTTTTGCCCTGAATGGCGGCCATCTTGGATTTATCATGCAGGTCACGCGTCCGCTAGGTATGAGTCAGCAATCTAGGTTTATTATATCTGTGGTCATATGCTCCAATAAATGGCGAATTTCATGTTTTTAAAGCTAGCGTAGCAACGCTGTGCTTTTATCCAGGCACCAAAATCCTTGCTGTTCAGGGAGCCAAACCTGAAACCGTTCGAAAATCTATCTGTGCGTTTTACTCGATGGAAATGGCCGAAATGTGACCACGTGCTCGACGAAGACACGCAAGACGGCCATCTTGAGAAGACCAACAACAATACAGCTGAAATCTCGGTCGAATGCATTGAAGTGAACGATCCTGAAACCTCAGCAGTCAACAATAATCAACCTTGTTCTGGATGTGAACAAAATAGTAAATTAATCTCGGAACTATTGTTAAAAACTACGGCACTTGTGAATAAATTTCAGTGCTGTAATTCTAACAAGCGTGCCGACAATGACTGTCTTTCGTGTGACAAATTGAGAGCAAAGGTTAACCATCTCGAGGCGGAACGAGAAAATCTTTTAGCAGCTATTCAATTACTGACTCAAGATAAACAAACAGTCTCAAACAGTCCAACAAGTGGCTCGGTCGATACCAAAACCAAAGGCTCAAATATGAAATCGAATGGCGATGGACCGTGAATAAAAGTCGGAAAAAATTACAAAGGTAAGCGACAGGATGCTTCTGCCAACAATAACAACGTGAGTAAACAAAGGCAAACTCGGATCAGTATCATTGGAGATTCCATGACCAAACATATTAATGGAAGAAAGCTATCTAAATCACAAAAGGCGATATCTAAGTCATTCCCTGGTGCAGTGATTGAAGATTTGGAACACTATATAAAACCAACCCTGAAACATAAACCAGATAAGATTATCATCCATGCTCTGAAAAACAATCTTAGGAATGATAGCCCAAAGCAGATAAAGAACAAGCTGGACAAGGTCATTAGTGGCATAAAAACAGAACAGCCGAGTGTGGATATAGCAATATCCTCTGTCATCAGAAGGAGTGACAACCCAGCCTTAAATGCAAAGATCTCGGAGGTCAATGATTTACTTAAGACCTATTGTGAACAAAATAACTTTGATTACATTAGTAATGACAATATCCGAGAACAATTTTTGAATACAGGTGGGCTACACCTAAATCCGAGAGGTATCCAAACTCTCGCTAGTAATTTTAGAAATTACATCACTCATTGATGTAATGTTGTCAATGCAGATCATTTAACCAATCATAATTCAACATCATGTCCAGTTTTACATGATTAAACTCATGACCTTTCCAGAGTTAGGGGATTTAAAATTGGATCACTAAACATTAATAGTCTTTCGAAACACATTGATGAATAAATAAATAAAAATAATAAAAATATGGTTTTTTGATGTTCTAGCAATTAATGAGACTAAATTAGACGAATTTGATTCTGACTCTTTAATTAACCTCCCAGGTTATACCTGCATCGGTAAGGATTAGTTTATTGAGTTTCTCACTCATTGGTGAGCGGATTTCCCAACAGGCTATTGCCCAATTGATAGGAGATCCGAGCTACGATTTTAACGTCCTTATCCGAGAAGACGTGAAAGTCTAACCATTTACTGATGTCAATGTAAAGGTAGCACTTTCTCCTCAAGAAAGGCAAGCGTGGTGACCACGACCCCACAAATGCTGGTATAATAAGGCCAGAGGAGGAGTCTGTATATATATTCGAAATTCTATCAATTTTGCAAGAAAACCTAATCTTGAAGACAAAAGTCTTGAAATGATCACAATTGAAATTAAAAAGCCACATTCTGATCCATTTTTAATAACAACATGGTATAGACCACCAAAATATCCTGTTGAGCTCTTCGACAAATTTGAAGAAATTTTAATTAAGTTAGACTCATCTAACAAAGAATACTATATTTTAGGAGATTTAAACTGTGATTTAATATCATCTGAAATTAGTTTTCATACTTCAAAACTGGTCAATGTGTTGGATAATTATCAACTAATGCAATTAATTGAACAACCAACCCGTGTGACTGAAACAACAAAGACACTAATTGACACTAATCTTTTTCTTACGAATAGTAAAGAAAACTTAACCAAATGGGGAACTATTTGTAATTGTTCTTGAAATTTCTTTTCTTAAAACGTATCTTTACATCGTATTTACTTATCATGTGTTCTTAGCCGTGTAAACAACAGTTTTGACATCGGCGTCCAACATATATCTTAAATTATAAGCGCTTTCTTAGTTCATAAAGGTTTCTTCGTATATAACTCGTGTTCTTGTCATGTTCTATCTTTTCTAAGCAATTTCGCGCCAAAAAGCTCGTCGGTTCACGACCGATTCCGAACGCTAACGAATATTAATGTCTTATGATTCTAACACGCGCGTGTCCACGCACACGAGCACTTACATGGCTCCCCTAAATTCTAAGAATTTACTATCAAAATAACAACATGAACTTTAACGTCAATAAACAATGTTAATAATATCAGTCATTGGAAGGCTCTTCGGCGGGGATTCCCGGTCTTTCTTCCCGCATCAAAGTTATCAGTTTATGGACGGGGCGTTCCAGCGTAGCGAGAGGCTTTTCTTCCTTGCTCTTCCTTGCTCTGAGATTCGTCGATTGCCGACCATTAATTTCACCTTTCGAACTAAGCCGTCTTCGTCTTTCTCTGCATTTACTACTCGTGCTAATTGCCAACTGTTTCGGGGTGTTTCTTCTTCCGCAACTATAACGATATTTCCAACTTCGAGATTCTGTCTTGGTTTGAGCCATCTTTGTCGTTCTTGCAAGGAATGCACGAATTCCTTTTTCCATCGCGCCCAAAACTCGTTACACAGATGTTGAACTCTTCGCCAATGTTTGCGTAGATACATATCCTCTTTCTGAAACACTCCAGGTGGGGGAAGGAGAACTTTACTCTTCATCGTAAGGAGATGGTTAGGTGTCAATGCCTCTAAACTGTCCGATAAACCGAGATTGTCAACACTAAGCGGACGACTGTTCACAATCGATTCTGCTTCGCACATAAATGTGAGAAGTGATTCATCGTTCAACTGACTACCATTTTGGTAAAGAAGAACATTTAACACATTTCGTACAGTCCTGATTTGTCTTTCCCAAATTCCTCCCATGTGACTGGCTTTCGGAACGTTGAATTTAAATTCAAACCAATCACAATTTTCTTTCAGTAATTCTGCTTTGATCCTATCTTGATCCATTTCTTTCAAGCACTTTTGCAATTCAGTGCTTGCACCGACAAAGTTAGTTCCACGATCGCATCGAAGTTCTCGCACCGGTCCTCGTCTACAGACAAAGCGTCGGAAGGCGTTTAGAAAGGAGTCTGTTTCCAAGGTATGTGAAACTTCCAGATGAATAGCTCTCGAAGCTAAACACGTGAATAGTACACCATATCGTTTCACTTCTTTTCTGCCTTGTTTTACGTAAAACGGCCCAAAGTAGTCCACTGCGCTGTATGTGAACGGCGGAGACGTCAGTAGTAATGTACTGGACTATACGTCACTTTACGTCACTTTTACACCAAGGTCAAATAAACCACCCGATTCCTCTGACGTCAAAAAGTGACGTATAATTATTCAAAAAAAAAACTGACGTATAGTCCACCCCCTTCGCTCGCTTCGCTCGCGTAAAATATATTACGCAACATTTCCAAAATATATTACGCAACATTTTCAAAATATATTACGCAACAAGAAAGTCGGACCTCAGCGAAGAAGGGGGGCCAGTAAATGGACCCCCTCTTTAGAAATTAAAGACAAACTTTTTGACCGCACGCAAGTGCGCCGCTCTCGCTGACGCCGCTAGGCGCGATCGTCACTTCGCACTCGCTCGCTGACGCTCGTCTCGTCTACAACTAAATACATAAAGGAACATATGAGTTTTAAATGTATAACAGACGAGGGATTTACTTTAAAAACCATCGCAGAAATAATAAGCATGGTTAGTTACAAAGGATGCATAAAAGTCACAGGACAAGGAATTAATGTCACTAGTTGTGTCCCCGATTCTTCGAAAATAATGATAAGCATGGTGTTTAAACACACCATGTTTAACATGTTTCAAAGTACCGGTGAATCTTTGATCGTGATAAACACAACGCAACTAGCATCTCTACTTAGACACATAACAAAGTCAAAAATTATAGAGTTAAGTTATGAGGACAAAGAACTTAAAATCCTTACCAGATGTAACAAAAGTTTAAATACAACAAACACAACTCTTAACACTTTAACATCTCAGTGGTACGAAATAGGCGCAACACCTTCTGGGTACGAAAAAGGTGTGCTGGTAAACACATGCGAGTTTTTTAAAGCATGTAAGGACCTAAGTCTTATCGATCAACACATAACTATCGAGACGATAAACTTATTTGGACTTAGACTAACAGCTTCGATAAGCGATGATGTCGAAAAAACAGTTAAACTGGGATTCCACGATTCATCTATCTCGAATGAAAGCATCGTAAGCGGTGTTTTTAACGCGGGCAACATAAACAAGATTAGTAAACTCGCTAGCGTGTCAACAAAAATAAGCGTACACTTACTCGATAACCTACCGATGTTAATCATAGCGTCCACATCTTTAGGTAAGGTCAAAGCGTATGTTAAACCAAGAAACAATAACGAGTTATAGAGTATAAAATAAATACATACCTACACAATGTCACTTAGATTTGGATACTCAAACGACGAACCAAACTACATTCACAACCAAAAACCTCTTAGAGCAGAACCATTGTACTTTTTAACGACTAGTGATTTCCGTGGGGCTTATGATAGCTTGGCTAAAGATATATGGCGCGCACCTGTGGACAGAATGAGAAACTTTGGACCAATGTACATCTGGTGTAACAATTTTTCGGAAAACTCTGGGATAGCTCTTAGAGCTCACCTCATGGACGACGACGCTGATATTACAACTCCAATGAGAATATTATATTCTTTATACTGCATAATGTCAGATGGTACAAGAATAACGAGGGATCTCAAAGAAATAAATTTAGCAACTAAACAGATTCCGGGTACAAACTACTTCATATTGGATGAAAATTTTAGTATTCCAGAAGTTGTCCCCGAGTATAAAACCATGAAACTTATGGCTGTAAAATTTAAACAACTTTCTGATGAAACAGGTGGTAACGAGTCAATTCTTCATGTAACAACTTACACTATCGAGTCAAACAATCTTTTTAATGGCACCTTTTTGGTACCCACGAGTCAAACATAGATGTATTAAATTTCCATAACTTTTTGTAAGTTATGAAATAAATACACATGGCATTAGCATTTGGTTACACAAAAGATAACCGATACACAACAATCGGTGGTCAACAAGGACCAACTGGTCCGCAAGGACCGCAAGGTCCAAATGGCATACAAGGTGAGATTGGTAATCCTGGTCCTCGTGGTCTAAAAGGTCATAAAGGTGACTCGGTAACTGGTCAGACTGGTCCAAAAGGTGACTCATCAGTTGGTCCAAAAGGTGATAAAGGTGACTCGGTAACTGGTCCAACTGGTCCAAAAGGTGACTCGGTAACTGGTCCGACTGGTCAGACTGGTCCAAAAGGTGACTCGGTAACTGGTCCAACTGGTCCAAAAGGTGACTCGGTAACTGGACCAACTGGACAAACTGGTCCAAAAGGTGACTCGGTAACTGGTCCGACTGGTCAGACTGGTCCAAAAGGTGACTCGGTAACTGGTCCAACTGGTCCAAAAGGTGACTCGGTAACTGGACCAACTGGTCCAAGAGGTTTTACTGGCTTAGAAGGTTCAAAAGGTGCTACCGGTAACATTGGTGCTCAGGGTAACTCTGGTTCTCGTGGCCAAAAAGGTGACAAAGGTGACAAAGGTGACGCTGGCCATCGTGGACCGATTGGACTAACTGGACAAACTGGTCCCGCTGTTTCTAATAATTTTTTGGTTACTTTTCACTCTAATCCAGGTAAGCACTCACTCATATCTGCAAAAGATAATATATTCTGTACTAGAAATAACAACCTAATCACAAAGATAATAATAACCACCGCCGGAGATTACATAGTTAAATACAAACTAACTTTGATACCGACTTTTTTCGAATCTGGTAGTCCAAACATTACTAAAACCACAGGTTGGTTCTCCAGAGACGATGCCGACTACGCTGACCTGGACACATGTGTCTATATAGAAAATGTAATTAAAACCCAGTTTAAAGTTGTGACAAAGGGTTCCATATATGGTTCAAAATTTGTACATCAAATTTACATGGAAGGTCTTATCACAATTGCAAAAGGGGCGACAGTCGAACTAAAATCTTACACAAATTACTTTGGCGATGACTACTCTTACCTTCTTTACGATGTCTTAGACCCAGTCATGGTTTTTACAAAGGTTAGCGGGTAAAAAACTAAAGAATAAAAATGAAAACACCATTTAACATGCTTATAACAGGTTCGACAGAGTGTGGTAAGACATACTATCTGTTAAACATGTTGGTTAACGAGTACCAAGGTCACTTCCAATACATATTTTTAATATGCCCAACATTTGAGTACAACCAGACTTACCAAAACTGGTCGTACAAAAACTCGCCTGGTTTTTACACGATACAATGTGACCAAGACCAAGTCGACACATTTTTAAAATACATATCGAATACATTCAAGGGAACTAACTCGTTGATAATCTTAGACGACTGTGCAAGTTCTAAGTCAGTTAAGACAAGAACATCAGAGCTAGTTAACTTAGCTTTCTCTGCCAGACATTACAATCTAAGTACGATAGTCGTCACGCAAAAATTAACGGCAATCACACCAGCTTACCGTGAAAACATAGCCAAGCTTGTCGTGTTTGACACACCCAGCGCTCTCGCATGGAAAACCATCACAGATGAGTTCTTAGACATCTCCAAACAAGAACAAGAAGCACTACGAAAAGCTCTTAAAGAAAACAAATACGCTAGGTTAGAGATCAACCTTAGATTTCCTCGTTCAAAAGGGAAAAATTTACACCCTCTATTGGCGTAAACCCTACATAAATGCCTGTTTATGTAGTGTTTCCGCCATCTAAGAATTGGCCTCCCACAAGCAAAATAACTTAGACGACAACACAACTTAGACAAACATAGACAACACAACTTAGACAAACATAGACAACACAACTTAGATAATAACTTAGCAAATAACTTAGATAATAACTTAGACAACTCGACGAGACAAGCGCAGCGAGACAAGCGCAAGAGAGACAAGCGCAAGAGAGACATGCGCAAGAGAGACATGCGCAAGAGAGACATGCGCAAGAGAGACATGCGCAAGAGAGACATGCGCAGCGAGGCATAGGTTTTAAACCAAAAAATGTTTTAAAACCAAAAAATATTATGTTATGTATGTATGTGTAAATATCTCGGTATGTGGGTACAAAAATAAGTTTAGAACCAACTAGCATCGGCTTCCTTTTTTCTTTTAACCTTTGCGGCGGCTACCAGTTCTAATTTCTCTAGTCTCTTTTGGTTCTCCAATACGCCAGATTGGGTATCTAATCTCTCTATATAACCACACACACACGACACACACACACATATTACAACTCATTTTTTTTAGACTAATGTACATCGCAAATCAGAGCGTGCATGTCTCTGAAAATCCCTGTCTGTGTGTGAGATAAAAATTTTTAAAAACTCATGGTAATCACCTAAATCCATGAAAATATTAAACATGGACACCACAAATGTCTCTGGAAATCCCTGTCTGTGTGTCTCTAGAAATCCATGATTTTTTCTAAAATAAAATAAAATAAAAAACATAGGTAATCACCTATAACCACATAAAATATTAAACATGGACACCACAAATGTCTCTGGAAATCCCTGTCTGTGTGTCTCTAGAAATCCATGATTTTTTCTAAAATAAAATAAAATAAAAAACATAGGTAATCACCTATAACCACATAAAATATTAAACTTGGACACCACAAATGAGTCTGTCTTGCTTGTGTGTCTCGTGTACCTGTCCATGTTTAATATTTTCGTGGATTTAGGTGATTACCATGAGTTTTTAAAAATTTTTATTTCACACACAGACAGGGATTTCTAGAGACATGCACGCTCTGATTTGCGATGTACATTAGTCTAAAAAAAAATGAGTTGTAATATGTGTGTGTGTCTCATGTACCTGTCCATGTTTAATATTTTCGTGGATTTAGGTGATTACCATGAGTTTTTAAAAATTTTTATTTCACACACAGACAGGGATTTCTAGAGACATGCACGCTCTGATTTGCGATGTACATGCTGTGAAATAAAATGACAACACATTTTGAAACAGAACAAGGTCTTAGAGATTTGTATCATTCAAAAGAGAAAAGTTCTTTGCATATCGGTACGCAAACCCTACCATATGGGGGGGGTTTGCGTGGCCCAAAAAAGTACAGGAACATGTTACAATTATTTTAAAAACATAACAGCTAGCCTAGCACCGCGTAAGCACAGCAAGTTTTTAAAATATGTGGTGTTCCGGTTACTTATACTTAGACTTATACTTAGACTTAGACTTAACACTTAGACTTAGACTTATACTTAGAGACTTATACTTAGAGACTTATACTTAGAGACTTAACACTTAGACTTAGACTTAACACTTAGACTTAGACTTAGACTTAACACTTAGACTTAGACTTAGTTACTTAACACTTAGACTTAGACTTAGACTTAACACTTAGACTTAGACTTAGTTACTTAACACTTAGACTTAGACTTAGACTTAGTTACTTAACACTTAGACTTAGACTTAGACTTAGTTACTTAACACTTAGACTTAGACTTAGACTTAGTTACTTAACACTTAGACCCATACGATAAGCCAAAGCACTGTTAGTAAGTTAGCTAAGAAAGGTGGTAGCACATGCTTACTTGGTCGTGGTTACGAGGGTACAATATGCATTAACCATTACAAAAATGTATGTTTCGAAGATTAAGTGTATGTATGTGTGTGTGTGTCTCGCTGCGCTCGTGTGTGTGTGTGGACCCCCGCAAAGGGCAGCCCAATTTGGGTACCCCCTTTCGTATAAATCGAAACAACAACAAAGATAATACTTTTAAAAACATAAGATGGTAAATAATAATATCTCTGTAAAAAGGTTGTATACACTTATACAAAAAACTGGTAACCCAGATTATCCAAAGAGAGTTAAATGTAACATGTTTGCTGCGTTACGGGAATGGGAAACATTAAATCCAAAACAACAGGAGTTAATGCGACTACCTTTGTGTGCATTAAAAATACAAGCACGAGATCTTGCAGTATGTGGTGTACAAAAATATAATAAGTCGACTAAACTAGATCTTGTGTATAACATCTTGTCTTGTGTTAAACGGGAGCGCAGCGAGCGACGCGCTTGCGAGCTCTTACAGGAACAGGAAGTACAAGAAAAAACCGAGTGCAAGCATACAAATAAGCGCAAATGCATTGTTTGTGTAAGTTGTAACGAGACACTTAGTCTTAACAAAGTAAGTAATGGGCACCTAACAAATTGTAAGATGTACAAATCTAACATGCATGCTTGCTCCTTGTGTAACCATAATTTTTCCAGTTACTACCATATGCAAAGCCATAAAGTTGTGGACCATTAATTTGTCTCGTCTTCGACTCGTCTCTCTACGCCGCAGGCGCGGTCGTGTATATGTAATTTGTGTAATTTTGTGTAATTTGTAACCTAATTCGGTTACAAATTAATGGTTTTTATCGTATAATATGTACAAGTTACGCCTGCGGTGTTTTGTTATGTTATGTTTTGTTTAAGTTTTGTTATGGTTATGTTTAAGTTTTGTCTTGTTCTGTTTAAGTTATGTTTAAGTTATGTTTAAGTTTTACAAGTTATGTTTAAGTTTTTGTCTTATTATGTTTAAGTTTGGTGGCGCTTGCGCGGTGTCTTGTTCTGTTTAAGTTATGTTTAAGTTATGTTTAAGTTATGTTTAAGTTATGTTTAAGTTTTACAAGTTATGTTTAAGTTTTGTCTTGTTCTGTTTAAGTTATGTTTAAGTTATGTTTAAGTTTTACAAGTTATGTTTAAGTTTTGTCTTGTTCTGTTTAAGTTATGTTTAAGTTATGTTTAAGTTATGTTTAAGTTTTACAAGTTATGTTTAAGTTTTGTCTTGTTATGTTTAAGTTATGTTTAAGTTATGTTTAAGTTATGTTTAAGTTATGTTTAAGTTTTACAAGTTATGTTTAAGTTTTATAAAAGATTTGTATAAGTCGAAATCTTCTTAGAGGTTTACTATTTGTGTACTTCCTAACCGCCATGCAGGAGAGACAAACAAGCAAATAGGAACCAAGCAAGCGTAAGTAGTCCCGGACAGGTAACAAATTTTATAAGACAGCTAATAATATATGTATCCATTTAGTTTACACAATATACACAACACGCACAAAACACACACAACACGCACAAAACACACACAACACGCACAAAATACACACAATATACATAAAGAGATAACATGGAAAGTTTAATGCAAAAATCAATTATGGAGTTACGAAATATTGGGAGATCCAATGGTTTTACGAATACAAGAAACTATGGCAGACATAACAAAAGGGTGTTGGTCGCAAGAATACTACAGGAGGGTTTAACTTCCTCTAATTCTAACCAACATATGGAAACTAGCGAGTCTAACGAGTCTAACGAGTCTAAGGAGTTAGGTAAAACAAGCATGGATAAGTTTAGGAAGGAAAACCAAGAGCTAAAAGTTCTAGTAGAAAAGTTACAAAAGGATCTATCTAAACTTGGGAGCCAAATAATACAAGACCATAAACAAGTGCGAAGCGCAGTCCAAAAGCTGGAAGATGGGTTAACACAACTTAAGGTGGAAACCAAAACCCAAGTACAAAGTGCAGTGCAAAGTGCAGTGCAAAAAGCAGTGCAAAACTTCGATACTGGTTTAAAAACACACAAACACCAAAGTTACTTAGAGAGATTAGATACCCAATCTGGCGTATTGGAGAACCAAAAGAGACTAGAGAAATTAGAACTGGTAGCCGCCGCAAAGGTTAAAAGAAAAAAGGAAGCCGATGCTAGTTGGTTCTAAACTTATTTTTGTACCCACATACCGAGATATTTACACATACATACATAACATAACATTTTTTGGTTTTAAAACATTTTTTGGTTTAAAACCTATGTCTCGCTGCGCTTGTCTCGCTTGCGCTTGTCTCTCTTGCGCATGTCTCTCTTGCGCTTGTCTCGCTTTGCATGTCTCTCTTGCGCTTGTCTCTCTTGCGCTTGTCTCGCTGCGCTTGTCTCGTCGAGTTGTCTAAGTTATTATCTAAGTTATTTGTCTAAGTTATTATCTAAGTTGTGTTGTCTATGTTTGTCTAAGTTGTGTTGTCTATGTTTGTCTAAGTTGTGTTGTCGTCTAAGTTATTTTGCTTGTGGGAGGCCAATTCTTAGATGGCGGAAACACTACATAAACAGGCATTTATGTAGGGTTTACGCCAATAGAGGGTGTAAATTTTTCCCTTTTGAAATAAAAATTTTTAAAAACTCATGGTAATCACCTAAATCCACGAAAATATTAAACATGGACAGGTACACGAGACACACAAGCAAGACAGACTCATTTGTGGTGTCCAAGTTTAATATTTTATGTGGTTATAGGTGATTACCTATGTTTTTTATTTTATTTTATTTTAGAAAAAATCATGGATTTCTAGAGACACACAGACAGGGATTTCCAGAGACATTTGTGGTGTCCATGTTTAATATTTTCATGGATTTAGGTGATTACCATGAGTTTTTAAAAATTTTTATCTCACACACAGACAGGGATTTTCAGAGACATGCACGCTCTGATTTGCGATGTACATTAGTCTAAAAAAAATGAGTTGTAATATGTGTGTGTGTGTCGTGTGTGTGTGGTTATATAGAGAGATTAGATACCCAATCTGGCGTATTGGAGAACCAAAAGAGACTAGAGAAATTAGAACTGGTAGCCGCCGCAAAGGTTAAAAGAAAAAAGGAAGCCGATGCTAGTTGGTTCTAAACTTATTTTTGTACCCACATACCGAGATATTTACACATACATACATAACATAATATTTTTTGGTTTTAAAACATTTTTTGGTTTAAAACCTATGCCTCGCTGCGCATGTCTCTCTTGCGCATGTCTCTCTTGCGCATGTCTCTCTTGCGCATGTCTCTCTTGCGCATGTCTCTCTTGCGCTTGTCTCTCTTGCGCTTGTCTCGCTGCGCTTGTCTCGTCGAGTTGTCTAAGTTATTATCTAAGTTATTTGCTAAGTTATTATCTAAGTTGTGTTGTCTATGTTTGTCTAAGTTGTGTTGTCTATGTTTGTCTAAGTTGTGTTGTCGTCTAAGTTATTTTGCTTGTGGGAGGCCAATTCTTAGATGGCGGAAACACTACATAAACAGGCATTTATGTAGGGTTTACGCCAATAGAGGGTGTAAATTTTTCCCTTTTGAAATAAAAATTTTTAAAAACTCATGGTAATCACCTAAATCCACGAAAATATTAAACATGGACAGGTACATGAGACACACAAGCAAGACAGACTCATTTGTGGTGTCCAAGTTTAATATTTTATGTGGTTATAGGTGATTACCTATGTTTTTTATTTTATTTTATTTTAGAAAAAATCATGGATTTCTAGAGACACACAGACAGGGATTTCCAGAGACATTTGTGGTGTCCATGTTTAATATTTTATGTGGTTATAGGTGATTACCTATGTTTTTTATTTTATTTTATTTTAGAAAAAATCATGGATTTCTAGAGACACACAGACAGGGATTTCCAGAGACATTTGTGGTGTCCATGTTTAATATTTTCATGGATTTAGGTGATTACCATGAGTTTTTAAAAATTTTTATTTCACACACAGACAGGGATTTTCAGAGACATGCACGCTCTGATTTGCGATGTACATTAGTCTAAAAAAAATGAGTTGTAATATGTGTGTGTGTGTCGTGTGTGTGTGGTCTAAGTCTAAGTATAAGTCTAAGTATAAGTAACCGGAACACCACATATTTTAAAAACTTGCTGTGCTTACGCGGTGCTAGGCTAGCTGTTATGTTTTTAAAATAATTGTAACATGTTCCTGTACTTTTTTGGGCCACGCAAACCCCCCCATATGGTAGGGTTTGCGTACCGATATGCAAAGAACTTTTCTCTTTTGATGAAGTTCAGAGAGGACTTCATAACGCTAAGTAACATTGATCCTTTACGATACATTACGATAGCGAGTGTTTGTATGGCTGTGTATCGATGTGACCATTTGCCATGGAAAGAGATAGCGGTATTTAAAGATCTTAAAAAGTCTGAGAATTATAGTAAGGCTAGCATCAAGTGGTTAGAGTACATTAGCGAAACTCAACAACTTAAGATCCAACATGCTTTGAACGGAGGCAAGTACAAGACAGACGCTGGCAAGGTAGATGGTTTTTGTGAGACAACTAACACTGTGTACGAATATCAAGGTTGTTACTGGCATGGTTGCACAGAGTGTTACGCAAAAAGAGATCTTGTTAATGTTAACAACCAGTTAGATATGGCAGAACTACATGCAAGAACGCTTGCCAAAAACAAAAAGATCAGAGACTTAGGTTACAACCTCGTTGAGATTTACGAGTGTGGTCTTTCTCAAGACATCAAGTTTAAAAACTGGTGTCGTAAGTCATCATACGATGTCGTAGAACCATTAGATCCAAGAGATGCTTTCTTTGGTGGTCGTACAAATATCACCAAGCTCAAATACGAGTTCAAAGATAACGAAAAGGGTTTGTACGACGACTTCCAGAGTTTGTATCCAAGCGTACAATTTTTCAAAAAGTACACAGCTGGTCATCCCGAGAAAATTTTCAGACCTAAGGTGTTCGACGATAACTGGTTTGGTTACATCAAGTGCAAAGTAGAACCGCCAAAAGGTTTGTATCATCCCGTGTTGCCAGTCAAAACAAAGTGTGGTAATTCTGATAAGTTGTTGTTCCCTTTGTGTAAAACTTGTTCTTCCACACAGCAACAAACCAAGTGTCAACACACATCGGAAGAACGAAGCTTCGTTGGTACTTGGTGCACAAACGAGTTCAACAAGGCTCTTGAGAAAGGTTACAAACTTGTCGAAATCTACGAAGCGTGGCACTTTAAAAACACAACCGAGGACTTGTTTAAAAGTTATGTCAAAAAGTTTTTAAAAATTAAGATTGAGTCGTCTAAACCACCAAAAGTTGGACCAGGAACCGAGTACGAGACTTTGGATGATTTTCGTGCGAAAGTTAAAGAGCGTTTAGACATAGAACTTGGCGAGATTAAGTTTAATCCAGGTATGAGAGCCATCGCAAAGTTGTGTTTAAATAGCTTGTGGGGTAAATTTGGTCAGCGAATTAACATGTCCCAAACCGAGTACATTTCAAATGCCGAGAGGTATTTTGAAGTTGTTATGGACGACACATTAGAGATCGATAACATTCTTCTGTTTAACGACGATTTAACCCAAGTCACTTACACTCTTAAAGACCAGTTTGTCAATAATCATAACAACATAAATATTTTTGTAGCTAGTTTTACAACAAGTCATGCTAGGTTAATGTTGTACGATGTGTTAGATCATCTTGATGACCAAGTGTTAGGTTACGATACCGATAGTGTTTGGTACATAGAGAGACCTGGTGGTAACCGAAACATAACTGGCGATATGCTTGCGGAGTTAACAGACGAGTTAAGTGGGATCATATAACTAAGTGGGTTGCGACTGGTCCTAAGTCTTATGCTTACGAGACAAGTAAGGGTGAAAAAGTATGTAAGGTCAAAGGGTTCACATTAAACCATAAGAACAGTGGGCTTATCAACCAAGAGAGTATGATTGATATTGTAAACGGGAAATTAGATAAGATCGTAACGTCAAAAAATGCGATGGTAAGAAATCACAAAACTAAGACGGTTAAAAATGAGAACCAAGAGAAAACATTTTCGTTGGATTACAACAAGCGAGTGGTTATGGATGACTTCGACACAATACCTTATGGGTTCTAAGTTAAAAGGAAGAAGAGAAGCGCGCTTGCGCACGGTGTAAATTTGTACCTAAAAATAGGTACAAATTTTTCGTGGGTTATTCTCTAATGGTTTTTTTTTAAAGTGTTTTAAAAGCACATCTTGGTTTATAAAATTTTTATTACAATAAGTACAACACACCTTATCCTCGTTTATACTACGAACATAACCACCATGTGTTACTTTCACATGTAATTTATAACCTGTCTGAGAGCCTCTCCATTTGCAAGATTTGCACGATATTTTATGTAAGTCAATTACACGATTAATAGGCATTGTTTGTTTGTGTTATATTTTTTTGTCTTTTAACTTTTGAGGACTTACGATTTATTCTCTGGTAAGATGTTTGTGAAATATTTTTCACACCGCGCGCAACGACGAGACGAGCGAGTGAGCGAGTGCGAAGTGACGATCGCGCCTAGCGGCGTCAGCGAGAGCGGCGCACTTGCGTGCGGTCAAAAAAGTTTGTCTTTAATTTCTAAAGAGGGGGTCCATTTACTGGCCCCCCTTCTTCGCTGAGGTCCGACTTTCTTGTTGCGTAATATATTTTGAAAATGTTGCGTAATATATTTTGGAAATGTTGCGTAATATATTTTACGCGAGCGAAGCGAGCGAAGGGGGTGGACTATACGTCAGTTTTTTTTTTGAATAATTATACGTCACTTTTTGACGTCAGAGGAATCGGGTGGTTTATTTGACCTTGGTGTAAAAGTGACGTAAAGTGACGTATAGTCCAGTACATTACTACTTACGATGTCGTAGAACCATTAGATCCAAGAGATGCTTTCTTTGGTGGTCGTACAAATATCACCAAGCTCAAATACGAGTTCAAAGATAACGAAAAGGGTTTGTACGACGACTTCCAGAGTTTGTATCCAAGCGTACAATTTTTCAAAAAGTACACAGCTGGTCATCCCGAGAAAATTTTCAGACCTAAGGTGTTCGACGATAACTGGTTTGGTTACATCAAGTGCAAAGTAGAACCGCCAAAAGGTTTGTATCATCCCGTGTTGCCGGTCAAAACAAAGTGTGGTAATTCTGATAAGTTGTTGTTCCCTTTGTGTAAAACTTGTTCTTCCACACAGCAACAAACCAAGTGTCAACACACATCGGAAGAACGAAGCTTCGTTGGTACTTGGTGCACAAACGAGTTCAACAAGGCTCTTGAGAAAGGTTACAAACTTGTCGAAATCTACGAAGCGTGGCACTTTAAAAACACAACCGAGGACTTGTTTAAAAGTTATGTCAAAAAGTTTTTAAAAATTAAGATTGAGTCGTCTAAACCACCAAAAGTTGGACCAGGAACCGAGTACGAGACTTTGGATGATTTTCGTGCGAAAGTTAAAGAGCGTTTAGACATAGAACTTGGCGAGATTAAGTTTAATCCAGGTATGAGAGCCATCGCAAAGTTGTGTTTAAATAGCTTGTGGGGTAAATTTGGTCAGCGAATTAACATGTCCCAAACCGAGTACATTTCAAATGCCGAGAGGTATTTTGAAGTTGTTATGGACGACACATTAGAGATCGATAACATTCTTCTGTTTAACGACGATTTAACCCAAGTCACTTACACTCTTAAAGACCAGTTTGTCAATAATCATAACAACATAAATATTTTTGTAGCTAGTTTTACAACAAGTCATGCTAGGTTAATGTTGTACGATGTGTTAGATCATCTTGATGACCAAGTGTTAGGTTACGATACCGATAGTGTTTGGTACATAGAGAGACCTGGTGGTAACCGAAACATAACTGGCGATATGCTTGCGGAGTTAACAGACGAGTTAAGTGGGGATCATATAACTAAGTGGGTTGCGACTGGTCCTAAGTCTTATGCTTACGAGACAAGTAAGGGTGAAAAAGTATGTAAGGTCAAAGGGTTCACATTAAACCATAAGAACAGTGGGCTTATCAACCAAGAGAGTATGATTGATATTGTAAACGGGAAATTAGATAAGATCGTAACGTCAAAAAATGCGATGGTAAGAAATCACAAAACTAAGACGGTTAAAAATGAGAACCAAGAGAAAACATTTTCGTTGGATTACAACAAGCGAGTGGTTATGGATGACTTCGACACAATACCTTATGGGTTCTAAGTTAAAAGGAAGAAGAGAAGCGCGCTTGCGCACGGTGTAAATTTGTACCTAAAAATAGGTACAAATTTTTCGTGGGTTATTCTCTAATGGTTTTTTTTTAAAGTGTTTTAAAAGCACATCTTGGTTTATAAAATTTTTATTACAATAAGTACAACACACCTTATCCTCGTTTTTACTACGAACATAACCACCATGTGTTACTTTCACATGTAATTTATAACCTGTCTGAGAGCCTCTCCATTTGCAAGATTTGCACGATATTTTATGTAAGTCAATTACACGATTAATAGGCATTGTTTGTTTGTGTTATATTTTTTTGTCTTTTAACTTTTGAGGACTTACGATTTATTCTCTGGTAAGATGTTTGTGAAATATTTTTCACACCGCGCGCAACGACGAGACGAGCGAGTGAGCGAGTGCGAAGTGACGATCGCGCCTAGCGGCGTCAGCGAGAGCGGCGCACTTGCGTGCGGTCAAAAAAGTTTGTCTTTAATTTCTAAAGAGGGGGTCCATTTACTGGCCCCCCTTCTTCGCTGAGGTCCGACTTTCTTGTTGCGTAATATATTTTGAAAATGTTGCGTAATATATTTTGGAAATGTTGCGTAATATATTTTACGCGAGCGAAGCGAGCGAAGGGGGTGGACTATACGTCAGTTTTTTTTTTGAATAATTATACGTCACTTTTTGACGTCAGAGGAATCGGGTGGTTTATTTGACCTTGGTGTAAAAGTGACGTAAAGTGACGTATAGTCCAGTACATTACTACTGACGTCTCTACTCTTTCCTTAGGAAGATCGGCCATTTTTTTATCATTAACACTTGCCCGTAATCTTTGACAAATTGTGCAATCCTTAATAAGTTTCGCTACGACATCCTTACAACCGAGGATCCAATATCCCGAAGCACGAATCTCATTCCATGTGATTCCTCGCCCTTGATGGTCAACCTTTTCGTGAAAGTGTCTCGCTATCAGCTTCGAAATATGGGATTTCTTTGGCAAGACGGCCGGATGCTTGACGTTGCCGTCCATGCTAGATCTTCTTATTCTTCCTCCTCCTACTCTTATTATCCCGTGTTCGTCGACGAATGGATCGAATCGAGCTAACAGGCTAGTTCTAGCTACATTATTTTTGTGTCGATGGGTTTCACAGACACTGGCTTCGGTGCTTGGCTTCAACGAGCTTAGCTCCTTGCCGAATTCTCGTTTCTGCACTGATTTGATAATTTCACGTTCGGCAGCTTCCATTTCTTCCACGGTAACAGCTTGGTCGGGTTTCATAACATGCGCTTCCTTTTCGAACTCATTCTTCTCTTTTTTCTTACGTACTCTTTGAAGTAGCAAACACCGATAACGGAGACAAATAGCTAGAGCCTTCTTGGCTCGATGCCAGCTTGAAAAGTATTCCAATCGTTCTGGTATATTAGGGAATTCTTGTACGGATGTTGCAAACGCACTGACTTTCTTTACTTCGACATCATCTGGTTGAAGCTTAGCCTTGTTATCTGGTTGGTTATAGTGTTGCCAGTCTTGATGTGCTTCGTATAGAAATGACGGACCATTTATCCACCTAGAGTCGTTCACAATGTCACTGGCTTTCAAACCTCGAGATGCTTCGTCAACAGGGTTTGACTTTGACTCAACGTAATTCCACTGATCCTTCGACGAATGATCTCTGATTTGCTGCACGCGATTAGCAACGAATACATGGAAGCGACGTGCCTCATTGTTGATGTATCCTAATACGACTTTGCTATCCGTCCAATATATCTCTGCAATGTTCTTATAATCGAGTTCATCTTGAAGTGTAGCGCTGACTTTGACCGAGACAACAGCAGCTGTTAATTCTAATCTTGGAATTGAAACTTGTTTTAAAGGCGCCACACGAGATTTGCCCATAACCAGCGAGCAGTGGATTCTATCGCTTTCATCAACCAATCTTAAGTAAGAACATTGTCCATACCCTTCGCAGCTCGCGTCCGAGAAATGATGAAGTTCTGCATTCTTCACATTTCCGAATTCTTCGGGTTTAAAACATCTTTTCACTTTCATCACTATTCTCCAACGAGTGGATGTCCGTTCTCCATCTTTCCCACTCCATTCTCAGCTTTTCTGGCAGAGGGTCATCCCAGTCAGCATTCTCTTTGCACAGCGTTTGCAGGATCTTCTTCCCAGCGAGTAGCACGGGGGCAACAAATCCAAGGGGATCATATATCGAACTTATAGTCGCTAAAACTCCGCGTCTTGTAAATGGTCTGTCCTTTAACGTTATGCGAAATCGAAAGGAATCGCTTTCGATACACCATTCAATTCCTAGGACTCTTTCGATAGGAAGGGCATCGTGACTCAGGTCGAGCTCTCTGACGTCTGTAGCACGGTATTCAACAGGAACGGACTCAATTACTTCTCGGTTGTTTGCAGCAAATTTGTGCAGGCGAAATCCCCCTTTCTGACACATTTCAACACTATTCTTGATCAATTTGATTGCTTCGTCGATTGTCTCAACGGACTTTAATCCGTCATCAACGTAGAAACTGTTTTCCACAAATGCAGCAGCTTCTGTTCCGAATTCTTCTTCACCGTCTTTGGCCGCAGTTTTCAGCGCCAAATTGGAACATCCAGGAGACGAAGTTGCTCCAAATAGGTGGACCTTCATTCTATAATCCTCGGGTTCTTTCGAGGTATCTCCGTCTGGCCACCACAGGAATCTTAAGTAATCTCGATGCTCTTCATTCACACGTACTTGACAGAACATGGATTCGATGTCACACGTAAATGCTACTCTTTCTTTCCGAAATCGACAAAGTACACCGTTAAGCGTGTTCGTTAAATCAGGCCCTTGAAGGAGATGTTGATTCAATGATTGACCTTCGTATTCAGCCGAACAGTCAAACACGACCCTGATCTTATTGGGTTTGTGTGGGTGGTACACTCCGTGATGCGGTAGATACCACGACTTTCCGTCATTCTGTGGTGCCTTTACTGCATAACTTTTTTTCGACATGTCATCGATAAACCTGACATAGCCGCTGTTGTACTTGGCATTCTTGGCGAATTTCGCTTTAAGGCCACTTAGTCGTGATTCAGCAACATAGTAAACCAACTTTGTCATTTTGAAAGGAAAGTGGTAAGTCGTACTGTCCATCGTCAGTAACATGGATTTCTCTGTTTGTTACATCAAGGAACTTTCGGTCTTCTAGTGACATTGGTTTGTCTCTCTTCTTTTCCGAAAAGCCTTGTTCAAACATCTTTACTACTTCGATGGGATTCAGGACTTCCTTTACTTGGGTTTGCTCTACAAAGGTCGAACCGGCATTCTGGGTGGTGATATCTTTGGTTATAATTCGATGGCAATGCGTCCTAGCTTTGTCAGACTGGCAATGACTGTGGTCGGCATGACTTGTTACTCCGATTAAACCCCAACCGAATACAGTTCGAATGGCATACGGATCTTGAGGGTTTCCAGGAATGACGTCACGTGGTTTGATAGCTTGAGCACAATTGTTTCCAACAAGGAGACCGATACTTAAATCATCACGATACTCGGGTATTTTGTTTGCGATTGAACACAAATTATTCCAATTCATTGCCATTTCGGCTCGCGGAATCTGATCTCGGCGTGCTGGGATATTCTCTCGGGAATAAGCCTTTGGTAAGGGAATATCTACTGACTTATCTTCAAACAATAAGACCACTAATTTTCTGGGTTTTGATATCTTCTATAGTGTGCATTGTCCCTAGCTCGATCACAGTCTCTGGACCTTCAATACCTAACTCATCACAAACACTGTCCGTTACAAAGCATGTGTCACTTTGATCATCTAACACTGCATACGTCATTATTTCCTTCTCAGGATTGTCCTTGTGACATATCCATACCGGAAGGATTAAAGATGATGTAGTCCTCTCTTTGAAATCATTACTGTGACATACTACCACACGATTAGCAACTCTTTGCCTTTCCCGTTCTTAGATTCAAAATGGAGAATTGTGGCATGGGGCTTCCTACAAGTCCGACATCTAATGGATTCTTTGCAATGTTTGGCCATATGACCTTGACGTAAACACAGGAAACAAAGTCCTTTCGACTTAGCTAATTCTGCTCGTTCCTTTACGGACTTCTTTAGAAACATTTCACAGTTCTCCAGTTTGTGGGGGTTGTTACATGCAGGGCATTTCAGTTCCCTTGTGCTCTTATAATTATTATGGGAGTGTTCCTTGTACTTACTGGTATTGAATGAGCCAAACTTCCTCCTCGGGTCTGGTTTCCTTTCTTCTTGTTTCTTGTCTTTCAAGATCCCCCTTCTCTTCGCGAACAAAGCTTCATGCGAGAAAACTGGATGAGTTGCGTCCTTTGCTGCCTTTTGTACAAAGTCCACTAGGTCATTAAAGACATACTTTCCTTTCTGGAGCTCGATTTCTTTCGCACTTTGCAACCACTTCTTGCTGCAATAGGGTGGAAGTCTTGCTACAAGGTCTTGAATAGCAGAAAGGGTGTCAAGGTCTTTAAGGTATTTCACTGTTTTCATAGTTTCTTGTACTGTTAAGAGAAAGTCACTGAACTCCTGAAGTTCAGAACCTTTGCTGCATGCTGGCCAGGACTTGAGTTTTGCGCTGTACGCCTCATAAATCTTGAAGGGATCACCAAAACGTTATTTTAATATCTGCCTAGCTCTGTTATATGCATCTTCAGTCTGTAGTCCCAACAATCCATTGATCATTTTCTGGGCTTGACCACTGGTATATTCGTGGATTCACAGCTTCGCCATCAATCAAGGCGTCAAAGGCTGAGGCCCACTTAGGGTAAGCCAAAATGTTACCGTTAAATACAGGTGGTTTAGGAATTGGTAACGACATTCTTTTCATTAGCTCTACTTGTTGCCTTTGAATCTCAATTGTATCTCTTTGAATTTGCTCTAGTGATCTTACAGTTGGCTGGGAACATTCAAGGGGTTGGGTAGGGGTGGAAACTGGTATAAATGCTGGGGTAGTTGGATTTAAGGGATTGGTAATAACAGGGTCATTGGTCATACCACTGGACGCTCCAGGGTTCATATTCATGTTAGTAACAGGTTGACTCACTTGGGTTGTATTTGCATGCAAAGTGTTGGGTGTAGGTTGGGTGTTACTACATGGCAATATTGTATCTCCTGAAAGTGTTTGATGTAAAGCTTCAGCTGCATTAATTTCACCTTGTAATTGTTTCTGTTCCTTTTGCCATTCTAGTTCATTTTGATGTTGTTTCAGCTCTTCTTGCTGTCTTTCGAGACCTTGTTTCCTTTTAAGACTAAGCATTTTTTCTTTCAGTGCTGCAGCATTTGCAGAAGCTCGTTTAGATGATACCGATGAAGCTCTAGACAATCTTGACATACGACTTTTCCCACTGTTCGAGGATCTTTGGGAGAGCATCTCCAGTCTCTCTTGTGTTAAATCATTTATTCTAGTTTTAACATCGGCACAACACTCTCAGTAACTCTCACGTATACCATCAAAAACCATTTGGTCCTCCTCACCAGAATAATAATCATTTGAAGACAATAATAACAAGTCCGAAACTTCTTCATGAAACCGTTTAAAATCATCCATATCCATATTGAGACCATCTTTACTAGCAGTTAGCTTCACAATATCAGAACATTGTTCTCTAAGCAATTCATCTATACGATTTATACGAGATTTTACAGCCATACCTGCCTTTTTTGTCTTTTTCCGTGCGTTTTCTAAGTTTACTAGTACACCCGTTCTTGTGCATCGACGTATCTGTTGTTCCTCTGACTCCGAACTTCGAGCACCCATATTCTCTTCTTCTATGCTTTTCGACTGTACATCATTACCTTCATTACCTTGTGGGGTCGTAGCCATGTTATCTACTTTATATCGTCACGAAAATCACAAAATATATCACATAAATGTGTCGTACTCACAATATTCACACTTGAAATATACACCCTTTGTCTTGTTGTTTACTGTAATTGTTCTTGAAATTTCTTTTCTTAAAACGTATCTTTACATCGTATTTACTTATCATGTGTTCTTAGCCGTGTAAACAACAGTTTTGACATCGGCGTTCAACATATATCTTAAATTATAAGCGCTTTCTTAGTTCATAAAGGTTTCTTCGTATATAACTCGTGTTCTTGTCATGTTCTATCTTTTCTAAGCAATTTCGCGCCAAAAAGCACGTCGGTTCACGACCGATTCCGAACGCTAACGAATATTAATGTCTTATGATTCTAACACGCACACGAGCACTTACACTATTAGTACCTCTATCAGTGATCATAATTTAATTTATGCAATTCGAAAAGTAGGGATTCGAAGAGGATCACCTCGATTTATTGAGACCAGAATTTTAAATATTTTATCGAAGCAAAATTATATATGATATTAAAAACACAGTATGGTTATCTCCAAACAATGTGGACGACATTAACATTGTTTGGGAAGAGTGGAAATTTAAAATGCAAAGTATTCTTGATAAGCATGCGCCATGTCGAACAAAACGAATACGCAACAAACTATCTCCATGGATTAATTCAGAAGTATGCCAAAGATAGAAAAAAGCTACCAAATCAAATTCGCCTGCTGACTGGCTGCAATTCAAATGAAAAAGAAATGCAGTTAATCAATTGGTGAAAAAAACCCAAAAAAGTGTTACTATAAAAATGAATTGAAAAACAATTTAGGAAACTCAAAGGTACTTGGAAAGTGCTAAATAACCTGAAGAGATAAATAAAATAAACATTTCACTTTGTGAGTCTATAACAAAAGCCAAAGACATAGCAAACACACTCAATGCTCATTTCACAGAAATTGGTCCTAAACTAGAATCAAAGTACCATCGCCACCCAACAATAAATCATTTAGAGATTACCTAAATAAATCAAATTCGATTTTTGGGTTTGGAAAGATTTCTTCTTCTTTCTTGGAAAGTTGAGTTGGAGAGATAAAATTTTAAACAAAATTTTGAAAATTTCAGTTCCATATTATATTTGTGAGTCATTGGCTGAATTTTTCAACTTATCCTTACTAAGTAATACATTTCCCAGTGATTGGACAATGGCAAAAGTGACTCCAATATTTAAACAGGAGATCGCTGTGAGTCTAACAACTATAGGCCTGTCTCGATTATATCTACAATTGCTAGAATATTTGAGAGACTTGTGTACACTCAATTAGAGAACTATGTTCAGAAACACAATTTGATAAATCCTAAACAATGTTTTCAACCGCAACAGCAATGTTAGATTTGACAAATGAATGGTGTTTTAACATTGATAGAAAACTTTTCTGATTTTTCCAAAGCGTTCGATACTGTCGATTATGCCACAGTACTTAAGAAAGTCCACAACGTCGGTTTTTCGCGTGATGCAGTCTATTGGGTGTTCAATTACTTAACTGGAAGAAAACAGTTTATCCAAATCAATGAGAAACAATCGGACGTAGTTGCTGTACAGTTTGGAGTGCCACAGGGATCTATTCTGGGGCCTATACTGTTTAATTTGTATGTAAACGATTTAGAATCAGATTTGGAATGCTCATGTTATCAGTATGCCGATGATACGACGTTCTATCGACATAGTGCCCCTCCAAAGATACATGAGTGCGCTCAGAAGCTTCAGGATGCGATGACTGTGCTTGAAGACTGGGCATCAGAATCAAATCTCGCGCTCAACGAAAAGAAAACCAAACAAATGTTAATAACAACTTCCCAAATGTCAAGAGTGCACGGACTTGACACTGTCGTTCCAGATATCAGAGTTAAGGCACAGACGTTGGAGAAAGTAGAGAAATTCAAACTCTTAGGTACATGGTTTAGTGATAACCTCAAGTGGGGATATCACGTAAAACACGTAACTTCCTCTTTTTACGCAGTTCTTTCCACCTTAAAAAAATTAGAAATCTTACACCATTTCACGTCAAGAAACAATTAGCAGAATCCCTCATTCTTTCAAAAATGTTCTATAATATCGTTGTTTATCACCCTCTTCCTGCGAACCAATTAAGGAAACTACAATGCGTTCAAAACGCAGCCGCAAGTTTCGTAACCAACAAATACTGTCGCATGGGAGATGTGTTATCTCTGAGATGATTGCCAGTACATGAAAGGACTGAATTTGAGCTGACGCGTTTCGCCCATAAATCCATATGGGACCCTTCCTGGCCTCAATACTTGAAATTAGAACTACGCACCAGCAATCGACAGCTTCGATCAAGTTGCGCACCATCGTTGAAGATACCGTTGGAAACAGGAACATTTCAGGATTGCTGTACGAAGATTTTTAACGAACTGCCTATATCTTTAAGAAATAACAATGATCACAGATCCTTTTGAAATATGATTAAAACTTTCCTCTTTGATAAGGCTCATGGACGAATTGAACATTTATAATATTTTGGTGGGACAGTTTTATTATTTAATTATTTTGTATTTGATAACTTTAGTTTTAGCTTTACTATTTATATACATTAATATCATATACTATTACTATATTTATACATTATATATATATTATATTGGACCATTTTAGTATAGAAATTAAGGATGTAGAGCTACAATGTAGATATGCCTTAACAAATTCGTTATTATTATTATTATTATTATTAATAAAAGATTTCGGAAAGATTTCGTCACGCTTGGTCGTCACTCATGACGATGTAAACAGCGAGTTCATCATCAAGCAGAACAAGATCACTCTGCTGAAAATACAGCAAAGCAAACGCCCGTCATGAATTCTCCTAATGTCATCATCTCAAGCCGTATACTGCAGTCAAGTGTTGCTGTGGTAAAATATGTAAAGGTGCGCGAGGTCTTAAAATGCATCAGCGTAGTTGTAGAGTTATACATGGACTAAACAATGAATTATGTACAGACCTAGAAGAACAAGACAATCTTGACGCAGAAAATATCAATGAAATGAATCAAACAATTAATAACGAAGCACCTACAGTTAACGAACAAAATATTCCAGCTTTAAAGAAAGGTATTAAACTTCCTAAAAGTAATTCTGAATGGTCAACGGCAAACGAATATTTCAAAATTGCTCTTCAATCCAATCAACCAATCACATCGCAAGATTTAGATTCAAACATAAAGCTATTAAATAACATCATATATGAATATCTTGGTAAAAACTTTGGTTACACTGATTCAGTGCCTGACAATTCTCTAGTAAATAAATATAAAGACTATACTGTGAAAGATTTAAAGAAAGCTCTGAAAACCCTCAAGTCTACAAATAGCGAACCTGATGAAATTAAATATGTGTCGCATATATTGCGTGAGAAGCTTCGCCCGTATAATAACAACAGCCAGTCTGGTGAGCCAAGTCCAGACAACAACCAAACACTTAATCCCTCCATCGTATCAACAAGTCACAATTATAATTCGAAAAATGAAGGCATCTGGTTCTCCAAGCCCCCTTGATCAGCTCTCTATTATATGTTTTAAACGCTGTCCTTTCCTTAGAACTTACTTAACTGACCTTATACGTGCTGTTTGGTTATCCGGAACAATTCCCTCAGAATTGGAAAAAGCTTGTACGATACTCATTCATAAAAAAGGCGATAATAATGTCCTATCAAATTTCCGACCCATCACATGCACTGGAGAGCATACCATTGAAAATATTTACGTAACGCAATGTACTCCTTCCTAACCGCTAATAACTTTACAGAACATAATATACAAAAAGGAGTCACACCTAACCTGTCTGGAACTCTAGAACACACTGCACAAATGGCTGACATTATTAATAAAGCACGGATCAAACAACGCTCTGTTGTCATCACTCTACTTGACCTCAAGAATGCTTTTGGCGAAGTTCATCACAATCTAATCACATCCGTACTTGACTACCATCATATCCCGGAACACATTATATTTATTATTAACAGCTTATATACTGATTTTAAAATTTCAATAATTACATCTGAATTCCGTACCCCCTTCATATCAGTTGGTCGTGGCATGCTGCAAGGTGATTGTCTTAGTCCTCTTCTGTTCAATATGTGTTTTAACACCTTTATCCAACATATAAAGGCTGAAAAATATCGTCAATTTGGATTCTCCTTCCAGTTTCTCAATCCCATCCACTGGTTTCAATTTGCTGATGACGCTGCCGTAATAAGTAGTCAAGAATCGGAAAATCTACATCTTCTGAACCGATTCTCTATTTGGTGTCAATGGTCCAACATGATAATTCGGGTTGATCAAAATGTAGTACCTTTGGCGTCAAAAAAGCTCTGACAAAATCAATCCAATATCTACCAAAACTCCTCATTAGTAACAAACTAATTCCAGCGATCAATATTGGTGATAGTTTTCAATATTTGGGAAGATACTTGAATTTCAACATGTCTGATGAACAACATAAGTCTGAACTAACCTCTCTCGTCGACAAACTAATGACTGATATTGATTCTAAACCACTTCATCCAAAAAATAAAGTACTCCTTTATAATCGTTATGTTTTATCTAAATTATCCTGGCATCTTACTGTTACAAGTCTGTCGAAAACTTGGGTCACCGAAAATATTGATTCTAAAGTGAACAGTTATATTGGTAAATGGCTTGAAATACCCATATCTGGAACACTTAGCACTGTATTTCTAACCCGAAACAAACTTGGCCTCAATATTTGTCCAAATTCATCCAATGCCAAACCGTTCTCCGCACAGCTCTTAAAACATCTCCAAACCACGAAATCAATCAACTTTGGAAGTCAGCTAGCAACAACAAAAATATTCAGTATGATGTCTATAACTCCACCAAACAAGTTCTTAAGGACTTTCGCTCTGGACAAGAGGATAGACTTCTCAATCATTTAACCTGTCAAGGCTCTTTCTTCACTAATATTACAAAGTTCTCTCTTTCACAGCTGACGAAGATGTGGTGTGCATCCCAATCAAATCTGCCGAAAAATATATTTAATTTTACCGTACGATACATAAATAACCCTCCTCCAACGCGCCAAAACCTTGCAAGATGGGATATATTACCAACGTCAGACTGTTCCCATTGCCTAGCCCCTGAAACACTTTTACATGTGGTAGGGGGTTGCCAGTCGTATCTGGAACGATTCACGTGGAGGCATGATTCTATTTTAAACTTCCTTGCGACGAACCTATAGATGTATACATTCTGTATTGTTCATTTTTAATTTTGCATGGTCATTGTTTAGTATAACAGAGAAACAATGGGATTTACAGTTTTATGCATGTATTTTACTTATGTTGAACAAAAATGAACTTTACTAAGGTTTAACAATGAGACTGGAATAACAATATAGTTTGTCTTGAATTTTGATCTTAGTTGTGCTGTTTCTCAGCTTTTGTGTAAGGTGGCACTTGCCGCCTTTTACCAATAGCTCACTCGGGTGGATCTTTAAGGTCCGCCTGTCAGTGAGAACTACTGAGACAGAATTCAAGACTTGTATACATTTATGTTGATGCAGTTTACTGTTGTTGTGTAAGGTGGTTACACCGCCTTTTACCAGCACCTCTTTTGAGTGGCATGTATTTACAAGCCGCTCATGAAAGGGGAGATTCATAGATATATACCTTCTGAATGGTTGATTAATAATTACAAAGTGGGCACATTAGGGTGCATTAATAATTACAGCTAAATTGGTTAAAAAGAGTCATGGGCAGGTAGTCTGGTTAATCCATTAATCCCCACCACTTTCCGTTTAAAAGTAAAATTGTCTGCCATTAGACAGAGCGAAATGACATTTAGTTGGTGCATTAGGGTGCATTGCGGCTTAATGGGTTAATCTAATTTGTAATTATTTAACATTTCTTGTTCTTGTATACTGGGAGGATGGAAGCTTTGAAGATGTGGCAAATGATATGCCACAGAACTCGCCGAAGATACTGGCCAAGGGATCTCAAGAAGACAGGGACGAGATTGCCATCGTAGCAGAGAAGATGGTGCTCTTTACAATGGAAGGACGGTTGGTGGAGGCAGCTTTTGCCTTCATGGCAACAAATGATGTATTCTTGTTCGAATATCCAGGTACATTGAACAATGTTTGCCTCTTTTTCAAAAATGCATACCGAGCATCCAAGATGGCAAGAAACTACCGGCCTCAGTGATAACATTTATAAATAAACTGGACACGATGTCTTAACAGTGATTACTATATTATAAACATTAACTCTAAAAAATATGTGACATTTACTTATAAGACCTAGGCCCAGGGTTATCTATATTTCATTTCTCGTGAACACCTGAACGGTGGTAGTTACTATATTTCATAATGACCAGGAGTATATAACTCGCAATAAGCTTTTGTAGTATACTGGTATAAACTACAAGACACATGTACTGTATATATGAAACTCATCCGACATTTTATTGTTTGCGCATGATTATTGATTACGTGCATACTGCATAATGCGCGATAAGTCGATATATATTAGAGGACTTGAAAAGAGTTTCCTCTGCATGTGTCGATGTAGTTTTCGATATAGATTTCTTAAATATGTATATTTAATTTACATAATTAATAATTTAGAAAATAATGTTGTAGTTTTGCATATTTATATTGTCTATTATATAGTTATTTACTATTTTTCGTTTCTGAAGGCTGGTTTTGTGTCAGCATTGCCATTGGGAACTGTGACTTGACAATTCCATATACCTGAATATATGTACTTCCTGTTTTGAAGTACCTTTACTCAAAGTTTGCGTATGTGGATGTTTATTCCTCAATGTTTGAGTGACTTTTCGTCGAAGGGACGCTTTTTTTAATTTTGTGTAGATACTATACTCGAGGTTTGAGTAAGATTACTCAAAGTTTGAGTACACCATTAATTTACTCAAAACGAGGAGTCTCTATGGGTGCATTTTATTTGAGTAAATACAACTCCTTTTTTGAGTAACAAGTACTCATATTTTGAGTAAGTTTACTCAAAGTTTGAGTAGACTGTTCGTTTACTCAAAATTAGGAGTCACTATGGGTGCATTTTATTTGAGTAACTAGAACTCCTTTTTTGAGTAACAAGTACTCATATTTTGAGTAAGTGTCTTTATGTGGATCTTCCATGTTATAAAAGCCCATCCATCATCACTGGTGACACCTACCGTCCAGATTTTCTTATATCAACATCAAGTGGATGTCTCTACATTGTTGAACTAACTGTTGGTTTCGAATCAAATCTCCAAAATAACGTTAAACGCAAAAAATGTAAATATTTAGAATTAATTAGGGAACAACGTAAACATTTTAAATCAGTTAAATTTATAAATCTATCGATTAGCTCTCTTGGTGTCTTTGCAAACGAATGTTCAACATTCATAGAAATGCTCAAAGATCTTGACTTTGAAAAGAACCACCAAAAATTCTGCATCAAACGAATGACGACGATTGCGATCAGAACAACATATTATATATTTTGTTGTCGAAATAAGGAATGGACAAATCCAGAATTTTTAACATTTTGAAATTTGTTCTGTGTATTTGTTACATGTTATTTTGTTGTGTATATATAGTATTATAGTCATTATTGATTCAAGTAGCCGGTTGTAAATTACCTTATATAAGTGAGATTTACAATTGTATATATAATCTAAAAAATTCATTAATAAAGTTTCCATTATTATTATTATTATTATTATTTAACCATGTTAAATTTATAAATCTCTCTATGAGCTCCCTAGGTGTGTTTGCAAAAGAGTGCTCTACTTTTTTAAGTATGTTAGATGCTGTTGGTCTCGATAAAAACCACCAAATGTATCGCATTAGAAAAATGATGACCATTGCCATTAGAACTACTTATTATATCTTCTGCTGTCGAAACAAAGAATGGGGAAATCCCGAATTATTAGCTATTTGAAATATTTGGTTGATTTGTATATATATATATATATATATATATTTGCATGTTACATTATTTAGAGTTAATTGTGATTCAAGCAGCCAATTGCAAGTTACCTTAATAAGCGAGATTTACAATTGTATGTATGTAGAAAGAAAAACATTTAATAAAGTTGCCATTATAAACGGAGCCTTATTTCTTGACCTTAAAAAGGCATTTGATACTGTGGACCATGAAATTTTACTGAATAAATTACAGTATCTCGGCTTAAATCAACCAGCAATGGACCATTCCCCTATTAAACTAACTTTTGAACTAGGAAATTGTATCAGTACATCTGGAAAGAGCATCCTAAGTTTAGTAAAATTGCAAAGTTTGGTTGCGAAATGTTGTAAAATGTGGAAAATATAGCGCTGTAAAGTTTGTATATTTTTGTATTACGCGCGGAAAACGGTTACAACATTTATCTCAGTTGTCGAATGCAAATGTGCACTGTGATGGAATTTTATCTGAGCACAGCAACTTTCTTGTGGGGTTCCACAAGGAACTTTCTTAGGACCACTCCTTTTTCTCATTTATTGCGGCCATCATGAGTGACTTCAAAGATGGCGGCCAAGTTATCGTTCCAGTCCCCTTAGAGTTTACTGTTTTAAAGTCGCTGGGTTGCCAAGCAACTAATTCTGTGTATTTAAAAGATAAAATAAAGCATGAATATTTAACTACGTGTGCTAATATGACATATGTGTGTCAGCTAATATGGTGTTAATATGACACCGTGTTCTAATATGACATCTGTTTGCAAACATTTTACTGTTATTGCATTTTCTTAGCGCTTCTTTATATAGGAACGTTGGTTGATACAGAAAGCCGTTGACGAAGAGAATTGATACGTCTTGACTCGTAGGTTTTTGGTAAGTTTTCTTTATGTAGTTTCTGCGCAATCTATCTATTTGTAATCGATTTCTGTTAAATTTATTCCTACTTTACTTATTTGGCCAAACAAAGGAAAGTCGTAATTACGTATGAGCATGTTAACGTTCCGTTTGTCCTGCTCATCATCAAATATGGCGGCGATATTAAGGATTAAATTAGTAAACTATTATTTAACAACAGACGATTTTACCGTAAGCAAATGTTCACCTTTCGCAGTAACTGTGCTTACCTAAACTGAACTGATACATATACACTTAAATATACACAAGTGAGTGTATATAAGGAGCTATATGTCATAGACATGCTATTTGTGGAAACTAAAATTTGAGACTTCGTGCATGTACACGAGACCGTCAGACTGATTTGGAACCACACGGGAATTTGTCCCGTTCCACGATGACATGTCATAGAATTTGACCGGTTTCATGACTCCTTCGATCTGGAAGAGACGAAACCATGCAATTCAGTCGGTCCTTTTTGGACGCCGAACTTGTACAATGGGCATTGACTTGTACTGGCGCTCCAGCTATAGCTATAGGATCAACTCGGTAAAGTATGAATTTAACTATATATTTGAACGTCCAAGAGTCCTGCACGATCTACGTCATATATGATATTGTTCCGATGGCAGAGTGGTTTAGCAATTGTTTTTAGATCATGTTTTCCTAATGAAAGCTCTGAGATAGATTAGGTATGTACAAGAATTACAAATTTGACACGAGCTGGTTAAGTTTAATTGAATGAGCTGGTTATTAAAAATCTAATTGATCATAGTTACGTAATGGAGATGACTGGGAATGGATACACTGTTAATTTCAGGGAGTAATTTTAACTCCAGCATAGGAGTTAATATAACTCCCTTTGGGGGAGTAAAAATATTGGAGTAAATTTAACTCCAAAACTAGAGTTAGAACTACTCCACTTTGGTTCATTTTAAAAATTCTACTCCACTGAGAGTCAATTTTACTCCACCGAAGGGATAAAATTTACTCTAGCAAAGGAGTAAAAATATCGGAGTAATTTTTACTCCTTTATTTCTACTCCAGGAGTCATCTTAACTCCAATCTTAATCCTCTGCGAGTCAATTTGACTCCACTGAAGGAGTAAAAATTATCCCAAGAAAGTAGTAGAAATAACGGAGTAATTATTGTATTTTTACTCCTTAATTTTTACTCCAGGAGTACAAACACTCCGCTCCGCCTCGTATTTTCAACCTGCTTGTCTGTATTTAGAAATCAGAGGAAGAACACTTACAGTATACTCGTGTTTGATATATTTCTTAAAATATACCAGAATAGGATTGCATGACAAAGGCAGCAAGATGAGACGCATTGAGATGCCAAGAAATGCGTCTCATTTCCCAACTTGGCACCATTCATCCTTTCGGCATTAATGAGCGCCTCTCTTACATTTAACTCCTATCTGTTTATGCCTGCCATCAGCAGATACTCTACATCTCACCTCCTCTCACTTATAGTTTCTTAATTTCTGTCTTTCTTGCTTTGTTCGCTTCTCCTGATATGCTAATATAGTTTGTGATGTGATTTCCATACTTTGTTTATAGTTTGTTTTGATTAAATCCATCAGATTGGTTTATTTTTTATCACGTGATCACTTTTGTATTCACTATAGAAGCACATGTTTTCCCACGACCCATTCTACTAACTTCCAGACGAAGGGCCTTTGCTCGAAACGTCGAAGTTCTTATTGTATTTTCCAGGTAGTTTTACAAAACAGTCAACCGCCGTCTTTGATTTTTATACAAATAATAGTTGTAGGAAATTTCGGATCGAAGACGGAAATCGTCCCTCTTTTGAAAAAAAGCAGGGGACCACCTTAATATATATGTTAATAACCTTATACCAGAAATCCACATGTATGCCATAATATTTCTACGAAAATATTGAAATATATCGGGCAATATATCGGTATGCTCAAGTTCGAAGGGCATTTCAGCGACTATCTATCTATTTCAGAACTCTATATGTAACACATAATCTTAAACATTTACTGGTGATTGAAGTTTTGTCACTCTATCAAAGAATGAACGAAAAATGAATAAATTCCGCAATGCGCGCTGACTGACAGACTGGTGTCTAGTCTTCTTACTACACGCGCAAAGGTTCTCGGGATAGAGGCATCACACCTCCATATTTTAAAATTTTTTATTTTGTTAATTGAATCGAGCTCGAAATTTTATATTTTTGACCCAAAATAAACTGGATTTTCAGAAGCAATACATCGGCGACTACTGAATAATATTCAGGTAAGGTTATTGTTATGTTTTATATGTAATAGAGCAATTTTGTTAGGAAATATTTGCAATCTTCGTTCGTGAATGTTAAGCATGTTGTCCCCGTTTAAAATTTGAATTTGTCGCGACAATATATGAATTAAAACGCTGAAAATAATACAGTTCCAATTTAAAATTACTTCAGCAAATGCTATTATACAAAATCTTCAATTTTACTTGGGCTTTCAAGCCTTTCAATGTTTATATTTACCAACTGTGTTTGACAGATTGGCAGTTAAATACTCAGAGCCCATCTTGTCCTAGTATATAGCTTTATAAGATTTAAGTCATTTAACCACTTCAAAAATCAGGTACAAATTTCATATAAGATTTTAATATAATTATGTTGATACATATGCAGTGAAAATGGAGAAAAAACAAAGTATTGCCTATTTTAAATATATTATTTGAGTTCAAGAGATTGCATCCTTATCATCACTAACTGGTATACTGTCAATCAGAGTCATGTATCTAAATTCTGCTGTATTTTGTAAGCTGAAATGTTTCATCGATACTAATAGGTCAGATTCGTATGACTTTTATATATTTTCACATGTCCGAAACCTGTCCAAGAATGTAAAATCACTGAGCCCATTGTCCAACTATTTAATACTATCTCATGTAAATGTTCAAATGCCTGGTTGATATATTTTGATTGTGAGAAGTTTATGCACCAGTCAATGTAAATCCATGATGCTATCATGCTGCCGATAAGTGGATATTTGGTAGTACCAGGAATATACTTTTACACAAAAATAGCTTGCTTCAAAAGTTAATCATAGATGTTAAATTATATCATGCCTATGTTCCAAGAGTAGAGAGGACTAACACTATGCCCTACACACGTAAAACGCACATCTTGTCAACAAGTTGTTGGCTTAACAAGCTTGTAGCAACTTGTTGAACAAGTTGTAACAAGCTTGTTAATGTAGCAAGTTGATGTCAACAACTTTCTACAGCATTGTCACGACAGCCTTGCTACAAGTCTGTCACAACAAGCTGTTATCGGCAGTGCGAAGACATCCTGTTGACAAGTTGTTGGAACAGCATTGGTACAAGTCTGCTGCAGGTTTGTTACAACTTGTGCGTTTTTACATGTGTACTTATCCATGTATCAGCGGCTTCCCCCTGGGGACCCAGAGGCATTTGCCAAGTGTTTGCATCCCATGGGGGTGGGGGAAAAGTCAAATTTGGTTCTCAAGCCGAAAACCCACAGGAAAGTACCCAGGAGATTTTGATTTAGAAACTCCCGAATGTGACTTTGACACATTGAATTTATTATGAATTTATAGGATTGGTCTAGGGCCATTCATATTATACATTTCCTATCTTTTGCTACAAGTCATTGTTGATGTTTTTAGTGTTGATAAGTCAGTCAATAAACGAGAGCTAATACCACTTGCAACTGGCTGTGTAACTTGATATAGGATTGAAAAAAAAGATACTGCCCTTGAGGGTGGGGGTTGTATTTAATACCTCTATCTTGTACCCAGGGGAATTTGCTAAGGTTTGACTGGGTGAAAAGACCAATCCCCCTGCATCCCCGGGGGTCGACCCCAGGGGGAAGCCACTGATACATGCATTTCCTAAGGGCAATAATGGCTGTGGTACAACATATCCATTTCTCACTCTACACTATGTGGTATCGACTAGTACTTCCTTCCCACATTCTAATGGGGCCAGACAGAAGCAATGTGTGGATATGGATATGGAACTTATTGCCAGTGCGGACACTTCGCGAAATATTGGGGTGCGAACTTAGGTCGCCAACATATAACCATCCTTTGTTGCTGCAAATCTCCATTCTTAAAACCTTTTTCACTTAAATTTCATGCAAATTTACTTAAATTATAGCCTATCAAGGCTTTCGTGGTTGTAAAATCATTGATACAGCTTTGTTACACAGTTAACCAGCTATCATTCAAAGGCTTTGAGAAATTATTCTGGGGGGCGACTGTCCCCTTGGCCCTCTATTGTCCGCCACTGCTTATTGCAAAATACTTTATTATTATATACTCTGTCTCAGTGATGAAGCTAGACATAGCAACTGGTTGTGCTATGCAAATTGTTGATTCTTTAATTATTAAAACCTTCAGAAATGCATTGTCTTTAGGCTATTTTAATGCGTGTTTATTTGAATAGTAAGAGCAGTTTCCATGGCTTGCTTTGCCAATGCTCTTTCTAACTCCAGACAATTTGAGTAATCAAAGGGAGAGTAGGAGACTGCTAGACATTATGTACAGGTAATGCCATTTTATAAGCTATCTCTCTTTGATGAGAAAAACCTCTGTCTTAATAGGGACTTACAAAAATGACAATTAGAATTTTTGTATTTTTATCTGGCGCTAAAATTTGATACAGTATGTAGTTAACTAATTCAAGGTTATGGCGGTTGACTGTTATGTAAAACTACCTGAAAAATACAATAAGAAGTTCGACGTTTTTGGGGCGAAGGCACTTTGTCTGGAAGTTAGTAGAAGCCCAGACGAAGGGCCTTCGCCAAAACATCTAACTTCTTATTGTATTTTTTCAGGTAGTTTTACACAACAATGAACCGCCGTATTCTATACTCTACCCACACTGGCACTGCACGATCAAAATAATTCAAGGTTAACGATTAATGTCCAATGCATTTTAAAATAGTGTATTAATTTTTATTCTCCTAAGATTCTATTGCCAGATGTTTTGCTTAATCCAAGAGAGCTAGCTTATAGCACTACATAATGTCCAGGCAGTCTCCCAAATTTTAGGTAGTTTTACACAACAGTCGACTGCTGAGTATCCCACTCTCCTTATAATAACTCAAATAAAGGTTTCAATAATTTAAAAAATATATTTGCATAGCATGGCTAGTTGCTACAAAGACAAAGTATATGATCTAGCTTGCTTTCTGCAGGACATTTGATGTTTGGCAAGTGCTATTTACTGCGGGACATTTAATGTTGTGCAAGTGCTCTGACCTCAGACCTCATATTCTATGTTGGATGTGTAATTGTATTCTAGTTGAGTAGTTGTGTTTTACACCAATATCTACATTGACGCTCACAATATTTTTTTCCATAGCCCTCGTCAACAATGGAGAGTATGGTCCGGGACAAAATGGTCCAGTTTCGTGTACTGTGCACTGGGTGCCCGGAGGATGTAGACCAGTTAATGGTTATTGGGGAGAACCAAGTGTTTGTTGAATGCCCTGGTACTGATGTGATCAACACTCTGATAGATGTCATATCCGCGTACTACCGTACGTTTTCAACGTTTCCTACCCAGATGGCATGGTTGCGGCCTTATTCTTTCTTCAGGAAATTGTGTTGCGATCAAGCGATAATGCATACAAAGGTACAAAGTACTCAGCATTAATGACTGAACTAAAGAGTAGCATGTCAACAGCTGAAAACGAACCGTAGAACTATTCTGTTATACACACAAAATACCTACAAAATAGTCTGTACATTATTTAATAGTCTTAACATTATTTTTGTGTTAATAAATTGTTTAACAATTATTATAGTATTATGCTTTCTTATATAATGGTAAAACTAGATTCAAAAATCATGGTTGCCACAGAGTAACTTGGAAAATACAAAGCACTGCACAATCTGGGAATGGGTATAACATTTAAATTCTGTGTTTCAATCTTGCAATCATTGAAACATAGAATTAAGATGTCAACCGTTTTCGACGTGTCCATTGTTTTGTATGTTCTTAAGCCCGATTCAATTTGTGTGTTCTAAGTTGTGTTTTAGGAAAGGTGTGTAATAGAGCACAGGGTCAATGCATGTGTTGTCTAGCACAGCTTTAGCTGTGTAATAAAACACACCTTGGTGTGTTAGAAAACACACCTTCTTCCAAAACACACGTTTTTCCAAAACATGTGTTGGCGGTACTAGTAGTTTGCTATTATGTATTTAATATTGAATACCCCACATCAACCAGAAATGCATTCCTTTTTCTGGAAGCGGCAATGCTGGCGAAAACGAGCGAGATGAAAAAACGGGTTGTCATCAACAAGTTTTTGCAAGAACTTGAATGACATTGATATATATTATATATTAAATATATATCTTCTTGTAATTATCTAAACATTCCATTTATTAAAAATTCCTTCCTTTATTTGTTGCAATTATTTTTTTATGATGCTTTAATACTTTCCAGGAACATTTTGTTGCAAGTAATGCTGTTGTCCACTTCAACCATTTCGTGACGTATACCGTAGCGCTTATCCAGGTCATTCGTACTGTTCAAGTTTGCGGTTCAAAGAAATACGCTACCTACCGTGTGATATGGTTGAAATGGAAAACATGCCTAAATGAGGTTACTTTATATTTAGGCAGAGTAGTTTTTGCTCTAGATTTGGAGTGGAAATATTACTATTCTTACTCCAATTGTAGAGTGATCTTTACTCCTATTGGAGTAAAGTTTACTCTAGTTTTGGCATATTATTTCCTCCGAAATGAGAGTAATTTTTAGAACTAGAGTAATTTTCACTCCCGTTAGAGTAAATATTACTCTAATTTTGGCATATTATTTCCTCCAAAATGAGAGTAAAATTTAAAACTAGAGTAATTTTCACTCCCGTTAGAGTAAATATTACTCCATTATAGAGGTATTAATTACTCTAAAAATAGAGTTAAAATTTGGGAGTAAAAATTACTCCCAAAATAGAGTCAACTGGTACCTTTTTTTTTTACTCCATTTTTGGAGTAAAATTAACTCCTTGAAATTAACAGTGTAGAATATTCCAACGCAATTTCGCCTTAATTTCAGTATACATAGTGATCTTTGGAAGCGATACGTCGATAAATGGTACAATCGAATAAGTTGGGGAAATTGAATTTCAACTGTCCGCACAGTAAAAGCTAAATTTTACACAGATCATAGATTGATCATCTTTCTGACGATTCTGTCATAATTGTAATCAAGATATTTCGTACACAGCACACTGGTTCAGGGACGCTTGTTAATTGAAAACTATATAATTATTGTAAAATAGGAAGAGGCGGAAAGCCGATGGGGTTTAATCACTGCAGTGAAAGTTCCGTGTATGACGCACCGACGTACGCACCATAATGCATTGCGCTTGAGCTCGGTTACCATCAAACTGGAGAATGCTCAGGCTCTCTAACCGCGCCGATTTCGGTTGCTCATATATCGAGAAAGAGCCATCATAGTCTTCATAGAAGCGTCCCAAATTGAAATGCTGTAATTTTATTCATATAGACAAGTATAGTCCAGAGTGCGACATTAGAAAATAGTAGAAAGCCCTGACCGGCTGTTCCTTGTATATTTTTATTTTAATATGATATATATGCAACAATATGCGATAAATAATTTGCGGAATGCTCGCCTATTTTACACTAAATATCAATTCAATATAACGTTATAGCAATATGAATTCAATAGAATACTTAGAATTAATCAGTGGCGCCGTGGCCGGGGGGGAGGGGGCAGGGGGCCACGGCCAATTTTCCGACGGGTCTCAGCGATAGGGGGGGGTATCGTTGAGACCCGTCGGAAAATTGGAAATTTGTTATGTTGTGGGAATCTTCGTGGTCAAGCATACCTGCATATACGAGCGGGAATTATATTTCTCTTCGTTGTTTAATTTGACAATAAGAAACATGTTTGAATAAGAAAATATATAGATCAAATATCACGTTTTCCCAATATAAGTTTATAGAATAGTCAATATTTAAGAGTTATATGCTTTATACGATTCCACACATATAACATTAGCATGGTTTGCACTAGGCAATAACAAACAACACGATTGTAAACACTGCCAGGCGATGCGCTGACGATTTTTCTAAGAATCAAAACTTATGAACATTTTCGTATGACTTAATATAATATTTACGTCATGGGACCCACGACGCCCCTGGAATTAATTCCTGATCCTTTTTCTAATTAAATATAAGCGAAGTGGAAAAGTATTCATATCTATCAGAGCCCCTTCGTCGCTCCATCTCCGATGTTAACGCATTCGAAGGACGAAGAAAATAGAAATTCTACTAGGGTAAAAACATTTCTGAGAAGGGTTATTTCAAGGGAAGAAATTAGTGTAATTGCATCCTGTTTCTTTGGACATTTATATAGTACAGTAGTCAGTAAGTAAATTATATATTTTCCTTTCTTATACATAATTATACTAAATTGCAAGCAACCGCCCACTGGCCCAACTCCAAAGGTAAAATGCACGTTTGTTTACGTTTGAAACAAACACGCTTATTACACTGGCCCGAAGGGACAGTGTCTAGAAATGGGAATTGGTCAATGTCACAAACTTGCATTTCCACAGACACCCGTACAGAATCACTTGTGACTAGGGAGATGCCAAGCACCATGGGGCGAGCCTGAGCAAGAGCAATAATAAGATGCGAGCAAAACATGTGTCATTTTGTTACTTTACTATGATTCAGTGGTCATCTTCGCACGATTTGTGTATAATACCCGTTTTAACGGCTTTATATAATATGAACATACATTTTCAGAAATTTCCAGAAAGCGCTATGTAATTGCAGCAATTAATATTGATGCTGTAGTTTGATGGAAAAATCGGATACGCTCACGCTGCTAGAAGTGTGTCAGAAGTCAGAACTGTAAATGAAATAAAAATGACAATAGCAAGAGAAATATAATAAACTTTGCGTCGTACATATTTCTATGCGTTTGTGTTTGTCACGCGATCTAAAAATACCAGATGTAAACAAAATAAATTTTAAATTCAATGCTTAGATAATGACGTTAAACCGAAATAAAGTTAGAAATAGAAACTAAAAGCTTGAATTAACAATCACAATAAAAGCCGAACAGGAAAATCTATCTCGTCAAATAGTCAATGATTTTGAAACTTGGAAGAATCATACATTTATTCGTTAAAATTCGCTAACTGCAGATGTGTCAAACCTGCTTCCGCTTGAATATTAATAGAATATTCCGGACATAGTACAATTTCATAAACACTCTTGTTTGTCAAATTCTATATTATGAATGTTACAATTTAAAGCTAATATTTCTTCAGCAAATCACACAAATGAAGGTTATATAAAACCTACTTGTAGACTTGTCGCGCAATTTTGAAAACGGGTGCAAATCGATTTGAAGGTTTATAAATTTTAAGACACTCGCCACTGTTGTTGACATGTATACGAATTTACAATCTAAACTTTAAAGAAACATCTGTTGTCTTGATAGTTTCTTTTGTTATGTCATTAATCAGCATGCATTTCCATTTGTTATTTGTCCGATGAGTGGCTCCTTTTGAGTTTCTTTACATAAATGTGGCTATATTTTCGATCGCATGTAAGAATATATTTCATCGCATGAAAAATTGTCAATTTCACAAAACAGCCGGTGGGATTTATTCATAATTTGCCAGAAGTTCCGGGACGTTTGTTAATTGAAAACTATAGATGGTTTTCACGTGACGTCATCAAAATTGTAAAATCTAAATTATACATCCTATAAAGCTGGTCGTTATATATGTTTTGCAGATCGTTGTTGTGAGTTTTTGTCGAAATGTTTAGGTTGATACGACCATTCCTTCTAGAGTTATAGAGTTTGGAATTTTGGCAATGCTGACGTCAGTGCATTTTCAAAGGTCGCGGAAAGCTATTTCTTTCACACAATTCGTGATATCTAAGTCATTTTGTGTATAAATCTAACCATTTTGATTAAAATTCGGCTTTCTTCGGGCATTAGTATTTTGGCGCCATGTTGGTGTACCAAAGTGGTACACCAACATAGCGTCCCCGTACTAATAACTATTAGTATAAACTAGTAATAGACTATCACTTTTCCTGCGTTCTGATTGGCTACGCTACTCGTAGGCTATTAGTGATAGTCTACTAGTAGCAAAAATTCAAAACAATGGCGGAAAATTCACGTTTTGCCGAAGTATCTGATGAGTTTTTAGACGACTTGTTGGACAATTCCGTGCCAGAAAAAACCAAGAGAGCAACAAAATACGGAATAGCAATCTTTAAGGGTAAGAAAATGCATAAAAATAACAAATACTCAATTTTAAACGTTTTACACGAACAAAAGTTAAAATATTTGCTTCCCTTTTATAATATATGAAATATATTTCAGAATGGTTTGCAAGCCAACAAGAATTTTCTGCCCAAATAGAAGAAATGCAAAAAGACGAGCTTTCTCTCTGCCTGAAAAAGTTTTATGCAGCTGCAAGAAAACAAGACGGGAGTGAGTTTAAAGTCTCAACTCTTCGTGCAATAAGATCTGCCATCGACCGCTATCTAAAACAACCGCCTCAAAACAAACCCTGGTCCATTATCGGCGACCCTGTGTTTGAACAAGCTAATAAAACACTGAATGCTATCTGCAAAAAACTCACTCGAGAGGGGAAAGTCGGTCCAGTTATCCACAAGCATCCGATAACAAGCGAGCAACTACAAAAGCTGTACGAAAGCGGCGAACTTACCGACTGTCACTCCAAGAACCCTCGGAAGCTTTTACAAACGGCTTGGTTCTATATTACCTTTTACTTTGGTAAACGAGGGAGAGAAAACCAGAGGAAACTCACGAAAGATATGCTTGTTCTCCACACTACAGCACAAGGCCGACGATATTTTGAATTCCGACGTGACCGCTTGCTAGGAACAAAGAATCATCAAGGAGGCCTCAACGACAACACGGACGAATCGGACGGGAAGATGTTTGAAGTGATGAATTCCCAACGGTGCCCAGTGAAAACAATTGAAAACTTCCTGAGCCACTTACATCCAATGCAACCCGTCCTATTTCAACGTCCACGAGAAATGTCCACAAAGTTTCTGCCAGACGAAGAGGAGATATGGTATTGCAATAGTCCCCTTGGCGAATGCACTCTGGCGAACATGATGAAAACCATATCTAAGGCAGCTGGAATAATCCCGCATCTAACAAACCACTGTGTTCGAGCAACATCAGTCACGGTCCTGTCAGATAACCACGTAGAGGCTAGACACATCAAGGCAGTTACTGGCCATAAATCGGATACTTCAATCCAGGCGTACAACTCAAGAGCATCATTCCAACAAAAAGAAAATATGTCAAATATTTTAAGTCGTTTCATATCTGGAGAAGCTGATGAATCTGCTCATAATGTCGTCGCAGCATTAGAAACCACTTCCAGCAAAGAGCCGCTTCCAACAACATCCACTGTGACTGTGATGCCTTTGAGTTTGAGTAACGAAAACTTTCGAAACGAAACCAACATTCAGATGCGAGGACAGCAGTCGTACAGCTTCCATGGCTGCACTGTGTCGATCGTAAACAACGTACAATTATTCTTCTTAACTTTTGTTTCATCCGAAACTTTGTTGTGAAATAATTTATATAAAACTGTAATATTTCTTCTGTATTATTTTCTTTGATAAATAGTTTGCTGATATTTAAAACCATGTTTGTCAACAGTTGAAACTTTAAAGAATGAAACTTGACAGTTCTAAAAATGTCGCTTGTTGTAATCGCGTGACCTGGCGCGTGACCTGGCGCGTCATTAATACTTTTGTTTACTTTTGTATTGTGTTCCCTAGTTCTCAATAAATGCTATAGTTTATACTAAAACAATTAGACAACTCGGCCTCGTTGCTATCTCGGCCTCGTTGTCTAATTGTTAACTAATCAAGCAAACCTTTCACATTTTAATTTCCCCACAGTTCAGCCACCAAAAACGCTATCGCTCCCAAATTTTGGCTCTAGGTATATTTTTGCCTGCTCTATGCAACACATAGAAAATATTATACTAAAATAAGCTGGAAAAAAGCCGTGAGTAGCTTATCCCCCCTATATAGCGTATAATTAGTATTCAAAATGGCGGGGTGTGCGCACGATAGTAATTAGTATTCCAAATGGCGTCATTTTGCGTACGTACGCGTACGTACAGAGAGAAAATAAAGAACAACAGAGAGTTTTGTGTTGGATTTTATTTAAATTACACACAACAATTTAAATGTTTCTTCTAATAAGTTTTGGCTTTATTATTCGATAGCCATGGTTTCTTTAGCAAAGTCTCGGACCGTAGACTCGTCTTCGTGCAGATTCACCCATTTTATATGGCCGGTAGATTGGTGCCTTATTTTGACAGGCCAATAATGTTCGCCGTTGCTGTAGACACCCGGACGGCTAGGATAAACACTATTGCGCGACGATTTATACATCTCTATGATAGCATATACTTTGGGAATGACACGAACGGTATCGGCTTTGTCGGTGTATTTTAGCCACTCGGGGATAGTTGCATCCGACCAGGTAATATACCGATGATGTTTAGGTTCTTTTCTTCCAGGCTTGGTTTCGACGCCAGAGACCGGTGTGGGTGTAGTCACTTTAGTTTGGGTGGTGAAGGGATAAACATGGCAGTCGCCAAATAGGTCCCCAAGAACTTGCTTATCGGTTGGTGTGTCAGGTTGGTGTTATCCACCAATAAGTATCCAAACGGTTTTTCGGTCTCTTTGTAATAGGCGTTCATAAAATGGATTCTATTCTTATCAAACATTCGCTCTCCAACAATTCCAATTTGTTTTCTATCACTAGGACTTCGGAAGAGAGCAAGATATTGGGCATTTCGGCTAATATCTGTATTAAATTTTCCCTTAGGAAACATGTTCTGCAGCAAAAGGACAACACTAGCGTTTCTATGACGACCCTGGGTAAATAATCGAGCTACCACAGGACTGTCTGTCGCTTCGGCCATTAGATCATCCAGTATGATTATGTTGTTGTACTTGGTATTGATCTCACTCAGATCATCGGACAGCTCGGGAAGACCTCTCTCAAACCGGACGCTTTTCCCAAGGGATTTTCTCAAGTCATCGTAACGATCTTGCCATTGATTATAACACCACCAGATACGAATACTTCTCTGCTCCTCGTACACGATACGATTGTTAAACAAAATTTGTTGGACAAAATACGTTTTTCCACTTTGACTCGGACCCACGACCAATAGCGAAAATTTATGACGGAAGTTGAATTCCAGATAGGGTTTGGTAATCAAAGATGCTGTTACTTTCGGTACGGTTTTTGTTGGTTTTAGTATAGAACTTGTTTTCTTTCGAACACATCTTATATCTTTTAGTATATGTGCCGGTCGTGTAGGTAGTAAACTTGAGTTGTGGTTATGCGGTGTTGAGAACCTCGCCCTTCCTAACCACTTTTTCCTTTCATCTCCGTATAAGTTATGTACTTGACGCAAATGATCACTTATATATCGAAGACCAGGCTTGTTACAGAAAGGACAGTCTCTTTTGTGCTTATAGGGCATGTTGACACTTGGAAAGTTCAACCATAAATGACCGCGAATAAAGTGTTTCAAAACATTTATTTATTTATTTTATTTATAAAATAAATTGTTTTGTTTTTTTGAGGTCGATGTTAGGTCGAAGTATGGTCGATGTGAGGTCGATGTGAGGTCGATGTGAGGTCGATGTGAGGTCGATGTGAGGTCGATGTGAGGTCGATGTAAACGTTTTATAAGATGTCATAATGATTATTTAATTTTTCAATATAAGAAAATTATGACCAAGCTATAGTTAGTCATAATTTTTCGATATAGATCATTATGATTAAGTATTTAAGCTATAGCTCATGAGCAGATATAAAAGTACCGTGCTGCTCAATAGCAAGTCATTTCCAGACAGACAGGGGTAACGGAATGAGCTGCAAATTTTGAGGAAAACAATTTAGCCGTGGTTACAATCTACGCAGACACGAAATGGAATACTGTCCACTACGCGAACAAGAGAGATATATGTCAGAAACAGAAAGTCAGATAATGGATTCCGAAGACTATGATTCAACAACTTCAACTCATGGGTCTGAGTCAGAAACTGAGGATCCTTGGACACCAATGATAGAAGAAGCAAAGCAAAGAAGTAATACAGCTTTTGAGGAAATGAAAGAGATCCTTATAAACAGCGGTCTTGATGAGCAATCTGCTACCGACAAAGCTTACACCAATATTCTGCCTGAACTCCAGAAGGAACTTGAAAATATTTATATGCAACGTCTCCTGTAGATGAAACAACTAAAGAAAGATCCCGTACATAGAAAAATAATGAAGACAAAGGATGCGCTTGTGGAAAGCGATGGCTTTGATCCAGAAGAAGCTTTAGAAGCAGCTATTGATAAGAGGAAATTTCTTTAAAGCATTACGATTTTGATGAGGAAGATGATGACGCAGAAAGCGATGATTAAACTCGGTCAAACGGTCTAATACGGTCCGAGACTTTGCTAAAGAAACCATGGCTATCGAATAATAAAGCCAAAACTTATTAGAAGAAACATTTAAATTGTTGTGTGTAATTTAAATAAAATCCAACACAAAACTCTCTGTTGTTCTTTATTTTCTCTCTGTACGTACGCGTACGTACGCAAAATGACGCCATTTGAATACTAATTACTATCGTGCGCACACCCGCCATTTTGAATACTAATTATACGCTACATAGGGGGGATAAGCTACTGCCGTGACGTCACTGAAAACGATCTATATAATTATTGTAAAATAAGAAGAGGCGGAAAGTCGATGGAGTTTAATCACTGCCGTGAAAGTTCCGTGTACGTACGCACCAACGTGGCAACGTACGCACCAACGTACGTATCATAATGCATTGCGCTTGAGCTCGGTTAGCCACCAAACTGGGGCTCGCTCATGTTCGCCCCAATTACGAAATCGTCCACCCGATTCAAAATGACCGTCATTGAGGAGCGGACTATATGACAAATATGTCTATTAGGAAATGTTTTCTTGTGTTTATGTTTCATGGTTGGTTTTCTTTGATATAAACAACACATGAGTTCGTTGTAGATTTCTTTGCGTATTCAATAGCTGCAGTTACAGTTGGTAAAATCCCTGGAAATTATGGCGAAACGTTTGCCTTATGTTTAAGCGACTTTCGACTGTTTACAAGTTTACAACATAATTTTAGATAGTACAACGTAGAATACAGTTACTTCATATTAAACTACAAAGCTATTATATATTAGCTTTGTTGCCTTTGTATAAAGAATTTGGAATGTTTCTCAAGAAGTGGGGCTTTAGACTTTAGTAACAATTGTTTCAAAATTTAAGCAATAATATATTACAATTGCATAAGTCTAGCGCGAGGGGGTTTCATTTCCTACCTGCTCTTAACTCGCTTTCATACACAGTTACATTTATATGCTTTTCGAACTTTCAAAGTCATTCACATTCTGGCATGAATTATACGCAAGGTTGTCGAACGTTGACGATGAATGAACGAATGAACGAATGAACGAACGAACGAACGAATGAATGAATGAACGATGAATATAATGGGAAAACCAACAGCCTATCTAATAAGCATAATCAACTGCATGCCCAGATTGACAATTTTGTCCATTAACAGGACAATTTTAATCTAATTTCAAAAGCACATTATGTTAATAACTCTGCTGATCAATACGTCAAAGAGGTTGAGAGTGAAAGCTATTTAACAAAGTCTCAATTGGGTGATCACGTTAACGAGGCTACCAAACAATCATCATCAAATAGTTTAATAAATTCAAACAAAAACTTTAACAGTGTAGGCGTAGCTAAAGTGCATAACCAATTACATACTCAGTCTATTAATTCTGCCCAAGACCTGTAGGTAAACTCAACCTTAAAAGGACACGATATTGATAACTCTACTGGGACTTCACACCTTGTTGATCAACCTGTCAAGATTGTTGATATTGAAACGTTCCAACGAAATTTTAATTGGGTGAACAAGCTAGTGAGCTGACCAGACAACAATCACGTCAATCCAAGCGAAAATTTTAACCGTAGCAAACGTAGCATCCCTGTGCGAATTACCTATCGTCCAGTAAACGAGTATAAGTCACGTAAATCAACTAGAAGACGAAATTTTTTTCGAAGGAGAGCGAATCATCATCGCCCGCCAGGTTGGCAAGAGCATCTGGAACTAGTCAAACAAGTAACAACAATCGTCTGACGTGCTGTATCCCTGTGCCATTAAATAGGCAGGCTCAGAGAGCGGGCTCACCAAATTTGTTTGTACCTCATTTATGCTGTCCAATGTGATGTCGCTCGCGCCAAAAATTGATGAGGTCCGTAATGTTATAAGTAGTGCAACGATAGACCTAGCTTGTATTGTAGAAACTTGGCTTCAAGGACATATCCATGACAATATTCTTTGTATTCCTGATTTTAACGTAGTAAGGCGAGACCGAGTCGAAGGCCAGCACGGAGGTATATGTGTTTACGTACGGCGAACAATTAGATATAAGGTTTTGGAAAATCTGTCTGGTATAAATTTTGAAGCAATCTGTTGGTACTTAGCCCGCCTCGTCTCCCAAGAGGAATTTCGAACATTATTCTATGTACTGTATACCACGCCAGGAGCAGATAACGTGTCCATGATAAATTATTTGTACGAATGTGGTATAATCTTACTCGGAGACTTTAATAAGCTAAATACTTCTAGACTTCGAAATGGTTTTGAATTAAAGCAAATAATCAAATTTCTACACGTGGTCGAAACACCTTGATCTAATCCTGACGAATATGGACAGTTTTTAGGGGATCCAATCAAACTGCCATCTTTTGGCCTCTCTGACCATGGAGGTTCAGCCTCTTGCACATACACTGTTCCCAAACCAGCAATTCGTATAAAATCACGGTACCTAAGACCTACCAAACGTTTGGCTCTAAGGAAATATCTGGAGGAAGTGGATGTAAATACACTGACCGTCGTCAGAAAGCCTTAGCAAATGGCGACCCAATGACGTTTAGAAGTCTAAGAAACCAAGTGAACCGCGAAAGAAAATTATTGCGTGCTAAATTCTACGAGGAAAAGGTTAAGCATTTAAGATCCTGTGCCCCAGCAACATGGTGGAGAGAAGTAAAACGCTTGTGTGGCATGTCAGAGTAGGTGTCAGGACGTGAGGACACGATTGCAAAGTTGAGTAACATCGAGAACATTCCTGATTCAACATCTTCCAGCCCTTACAATCTCGCTAACCTAATTAACCAGGCGTTTCTTACACCTAGGACCAATTTCAATCCTTTACCTTCAACCAATCCGCAAATCGCAATTAACGGGGAATCACTTGATTTTCGAATTACCGAATTTTCTTTTTTTAAGAAACTGGCAACGTTAAATCCAAGTAAGGCTGGTGGACCTGATGGCATCCCTAGTTGTGTGCTTAAGGAATACGCAGATATTCTGGCTTCTCCTATATCAGATATTCTGAACAGTACCTTTAATGAAGCTCATGTTCCCCTGTCATGGAAGCAGGCGAATATTATTCCAATCCCAAAAGAGAAACCAATAAGAGACGTGAATAAACATTTGCGCCCAATATCTCTAACACCAATTATATCTACAATCGCCAAAGACTATGTCGTTAGTATTTTTGTTAAACCTGCCGTGCTTCAGAGAATCGATTCTAACCAATACGGTACAGTCCCTAAATCAAGTACTACTCAAGCCCTCGTAAGCATGCTTCATTCGTGGAATGGTTCAACAGATGGAAACGGTGCAACGACTAGAATTGTGTTGTTCGACTTCAAGAAAGCCTTTGACCTGATTGATCATTATCTACTCCTTAGCAAGTTGGCAACCTATGACACACCCCAACATATCATTATGTGGATCACAGACTTCTTGTCGTAGAAAGCAAAGAGTTGAACTCAGTCAGGACTGTTATTCAGAATGGGAACAGTACCGGCAGGAGTTTCCTAGGAACAAAACTAGGTCCTTGGCTATTCGTAATCATGATCAATGACTGGGAAATTGCTGCTTCTGAAATGTGGAAATATGTGGACGATACGAGTATGGCTGAAACTGTCGAGAAAAGAAGTGCAAGCTCAATTCAAGATTCCGTTGATGACTTGACCGAACAAGCATTGGCCAATAAATTCCAACTGAATCAAAGTAAATGCAAAGAATTGCGGGTAGGGTTTAGTAAATCGAGTACATATTTTGAGCCAATCAAAATTAATGATACTCCCTTGGAGGTAGTAAACTGCGCGAAGATACTGGGTTTAATTATCTCACACGATCTCAAGTGAACAAACATGTGTCTGAAATTATTAAGAAAGCAAGGAAGAGGCTGTATTTCCTATCGCAGCTGAAAAGATCCCATTTGGATACAAGAGAACTTGTCCAGTTTTACACCACCTGTATCAGACCTATTACCGAGTACGCGTGTCCGGTGTTTCACGACAGCCTGACAAAGTATTTATCACATGGCTTAGAGATGATACAAAAAAGAGCCATGAGAATCATCTTCCCTTTGGTATCATACAACGATGCCTTATCCACTGCAGGTCTTCAAACTCTGAATGACAGAAGACAAGAACTGACAGAAAAACTGTTCAAAGATATTGTTACTAACAATGATCATAAATTACACTGCCTACTTCCTCCATACAATTATAATGATATTAACTTGACGAACAATCGCAAGTTTAATGTGTCTTTTAACACACAGCGTTACAAGGACAGTTTTATCAACTTTAACGCATTGAAAATGTAGTATTGTTAGAATATTTATTAATTTTATAATAAATCATATAGTGTATCATATTAATCTATTGATTATTAGTAGACATTAGTTATCGTTTGTAAAGTATTTTAGTACATGCTAGAGCTAGAATTGTAACATTTAACTTAATTCAGCTTTTGGACTGCAATGTTTTGTACAATAAACCATCTATCTATCTATCTATCTATCTATCTATCTATCTATCTATCTAAGATGTTGCTACCACGAGTGGGAATGTTGATGATCTGTGATAGATATTGATCATTTAGGGCATCGACTTTTCTTTACGACTTTAGGTATTATTAAATATCACAAAATATGGCTCAAAATGTCTTTGTTTACGTTTGCTATTTTAGTTTCTGTGTAATACAACGACGTGTCAACTCAAAAATAACATTGTCGAGGCTATGCGTATGGAGTATATTACTAAAATAATTACAACAACACGATGAATTTGGTTTAAATATTAATTAGAATTTTGTCTTCAATATACATATATTAAAACTAAGAAGGAATATATCATAGGACAAATGTCTATATACAATGCTTCCCAGGGCTAGTGTGAACGCCTCAGCAGGCGTCTTGTTTTTTATATAAATCCTCGCTTACTTTAATAAAACACATCGACAGCACGTACAACGTGCGTCATAGAAGGTATTAACTTACTACTAAAATTGAAATGCTGTCTATGAATGCATTTGAATATTATTCAGGAATACATTTCTTAATACAATTTAGTAATATAGACCAATATAGCTCAGGCTGCGATATTAGAAAATAGTAGAAACCCTGACCGGCTGATCCTGTATATTTTTGTTGTTTTAACTTCTTACTGTATATTTGCAACAATATGCGACAAAGAATTTGCGGATTGCTCGCTTATTTTATACGTGGGGAAGCGCGCAGCTCTTTGAATATTTGCTTCGAATATTGACCATTATTTTTTATCAATGAAAATAAAGCAATCTGATTGGTTAGCGAGCGTTTCAGAGAGGTCCGGATTTTTGCATCCGGCCCGCTCTGAAACTCATCCGGCCCGCCTGCTCCGCTCTTGAAATTCATCCGGCCTGCTCTGAAACTCATCCGGCCCGCTCTGGATTACGCGACGAAACACAGGAGTGAAACAATTTTTAGATTTAAAAATCTGGCCGAAAAGTTCAAAAAGCTAGCCTAACGATAGTTAGAGTACAAAAATGAATTGCATCAACTCCAAAGGCTTCATACTAAGCACGATACGTCGAGAAAACTAATACATTTGTTTTAAATGCTCGTGTATTAAAACTAACACATTAGTTTTATTGCTCGCGTATTTCAGTATTTGGCCACATTAAAGTTAAAAATACAGTTTAAACAGATATCATGTCAGAAAAACTTTTCTCCATACATAAAACTTAAAAATATGACCAACTGTAGTGAAAACATGATTTTTCTGCCCATTTGTTAAAGTATTTTTTGTATACATGTTGTAAACAAAAAAATTAAAGCCGTAGTTCTTGGCAAACAAAGTTGAGGATGTTTTTTACCGTGAAATGACCAGAAACAAATTACAGCATACCTTGTTCATTGTCCAGTTTTAGCAGAAAGCGTTGATCGAAGTCAAAACACATGCATTCACTGCATGATTCACTTTGTGAGTTTTTTATGGCCAAAGCAAGTAAACACGAAGATATCCATGTCGAGGAAACACGGAATACCAGAAAACCAGGCGAAAACCTTTCATTCCTATGCTTTTCTACTGCCATATTTAAAAATATCGTGTACATTTTTACAGAAACAATGGTTTTTTGTGAGTTTCTTGCCAGTTTTCTTGAGTTTTCGTCTTCGTGTTTTCTTTAACATTCAAGTTTTGTCAGCCTCGCTTTGAATTCACAATTGCACTGATCTCAAATTATTTCGCCACACGGGAATTTTCAATTTTAATAAATTCTTAAATTTTATGTTGTAATAAACACGTTATTTATCGAGTAGCGTCGGTCGATGAGAAAGTTTGCTCGGTCTTGAAAACGTCCGCCCCGGGCTCGCCGTTTTCAAGACCTCGGGCACAGTTTTCATCCGACCTCGCAACCGGTAAATAACATATATTTATTTTTTGAGGTCCGTAACTCAGGTCCGTAACTAAAATAGAGCCTTTGATTGGTTGAGTACGAGGTCCGTATCACACCAGTACGGACCTCTCGCAACTTTTCGCGCCAAAACAAACAAAGGAGTGAAGAAATAAACACGAAAAAATAAACACGTTATTTACCGTTCTGGTCGGTCCGTACGGGAAAATATTTTCCTCAGTTCAGAAGCGCGACCTTCGGTCTCGAGCCGGTAAATAACATATATATATTTATCAATGTTTGTGCTGTCTGAAGGGTGATGGGGCAATCAACTCTGATAGTAGTAAAAATTCCTAGTACATCCAAAGGAAAGAGGGGGTGAACTTCCAATTTTCTCCACGAGAGAAGTTTGCATGTTTTCTGGAATGCTACAATAATCTGCGTTGTTATTGGCTGTTGCAAATGTTCCAACTTTCTTTGAAAGTCAACCATAAATAAATATTTTGGAGAATATTTTTGAGCAATTCGATTCTTGTAGAATGCCGGGTATGTATTTCCAACTGCTTACGGCTTACCCCTGCATTTAGGCTTTTCTTCGAAAATATACAGTACCCTTCACCCATGAAGCTGAAGTGCACCTCAACATGCCCTATTAGCAGTTATTTCACTCTCTGTTACCAAAACATGCCCAAAATATATTTCCATCATATTTGGTTAATCTGCTCTAATGGAATGGCAGGTTGCAAGTTTATGTAAACTATTCTTAAACCATGAAGCAAAACATGCTGACTAATTTCAATATATTTTTAAAATTTCATTTTCTAGTTAATAATGAGTAATGAGCTTCCAATGAGCTTCCCACGGTATTCCCACGGTATTCTCTTACGACCCTCTACGGTATCTCCTTACTTGCATTCTACTATATCTCCTGTACTTGCATCTCCCACTGCATCTCCTACTAGGTGAGTGTGTGATACTTGGCTATCCAAGCCTTTTCAGTAATTCTGTGACACTTTTAATGAAACAAGGTTAAAAACTAATTTCTTCTGTTTATTTTCAGTGTTGAATGTGATGTGGATCCAACATATTATCCTCACCTGTTTTTGATACCTGCTGTAAGCTCTAGGTTATATTTTATCTGTTTTATACTATTTATTATATACTGTAAAATCTTTATTATCACACTGGGGGTTATTTTTCAAGGATGTTTGGGAGAAGGGTTATCGGAATGGGAGGGCGGGGGGGAGGGGTTTAATGGAGAGGGAAGCATATCAATTTTACTAAAACACAGCAAGTAAGAAACACATATGAACTAACATGAAATTGGAGACTATTAATACATCAGTACTACATGTGTATTTCTTTGTTTAGCCCCTTGAAGAGTAAAGGGCACAATTTGCAGCTTAATGGGTTAACAAGAGACATGGGCAGATATATAGTCTGGTTAACTGCCATTAACGTTCAACACTTTTCCTTTGATGAGTAAAATCGTCTGGCATTAGACAGAGTTAAATGACAAAGTGGGCGCATTATGGCACAATTGCGGCTTACTAATAATAATAATAATAATAACAAACTTTATTTAAAGAAGGTAAATTACAAAACTTAGTTTAGCAAAGCCAATCTTATACTGGGCCTTCTGTCCTATTATTATCTACTTAACTAAGATACATGTTAAATTTATATGACATAAACTAGAACAGTAACACACACAAAGTACAAATTGAAAACTACTAGGCCTACGTTAATCTATATGTTTCTATATACTTGTACCAAAACAGTATATGAGAGTACAGAGATTTCTGTGCAGTAGAAAGTTGAAATAAAATCGTATCCTCACGGCGGACGATATTTTTCACAATTATCGTATCTGGCGTTTTGATTTGGCTAGTGTTTTCGAGCTCAAAATTGTAAACATGGCGCCCAGTTTTAGCGAAATTACAGAAGTGAGAGTTTTATTGCATTTTCGCCAATAAAGCGACTATGTTACCACCAAGGAAACTCTCATGATTAAAAGTACTTAAGATAAACCTCTTTGGTTTGAATTTCAGCAAGAAAATGAAGAAATAAACGGTAAGAAATCTGTTTTTGAGGCTAGATATATTTCGCTTGCGAGTTGTTCATATATACTGTGAGTCTGTCAGTATCAAATCATTATCTCTATACTTATATAATAAATAAATTATTTCATGGTTGTCTGTTTGTACGAATTTTAATCACTGTTGTGAAAGATTATTGACTCACCTGTTCGCTGCGCTCACTCGTTCGTTAGTAATCTTCACAACTCGTGAATAAAAATCGTACGCACTGTCAACAATGAAGTAATCTCTATATACAAGATAGCGCCACTGTATGGCAGCAGAGTCTTCTCTCTAATTGTTAGTTTAGTTCTCGGTATCCACAGATCATCACCACTGAACTTCTAGTAACTCGTTTGGTCACTGATGACTTCAATGTAAACATGTTACTTATATATGTGGGGACCAAATTGTTCAGGATTTATATACCATTATACCTGATCGTAGCCTGACTCTTTCCTGTATTGGTAGAACTCCAGCGGCTATGAACAGTGGACCAGAAGATGTTAGGGCTTGGTTCGTCATAGATAACTCTCAGAGCCAACCTTTGCAGTTTATGTATGCGAGTAATATGACTTGATTGTCCACAAACTGTGCAGCAATAGTCAATGAGGTTGGAAAAAGCATTTGTAATAAATTACTCTGTGTCCAACGGGTAAATACTCCTTAATCTGTCTCAAAAGATGTATTGCTTTTCTCAGAGACTTTTTTGCTACTTTGTCGATCTGTTGTTTCCAGGATAGATGTTCATTGATAACAAATACCAAGTAATTTCTCATTGTCGGTATATTTTAACTGAACTCCTTTAAATTCTTACTTGTAAGTCTGAATTTAGTGTGGCTGCACGCTGATAAGTTGTTATCATACTGGCTGCAAGTATGCTTCTTGCTGCTATTTACTACCATGTTGTTATTGATACACCACAGTCTGGAACGTTTGCCATATCCTCAGTTAATTTAACATTGAGTTCCTCGACTGTTCTAGCACTTCAGTAAGAATCATCGAATCATCAGCATACATATCTGTGCTGGAGTTGACATACAGTGGAAGATCGTTGATAAATGCTATGAACAACAGAGGACCCAGAATACTTCTCTTTTTGGGACACCATACTGGGACGATTTCTTTGATGATAAAGTTCTTCGAACTGTACAAGTTGGTCCCTCTCTGCAAGTACGACTTAAACCACGCTAGTGTCAGATCATCACATTTGTAGACTTCAAGTTCTCAGCAACAAATCTGTATCTACCATGTCGAAAGCTTTATGAAGATCAATAAATACAACCCCATTTAAGAGGCCGCTCATATTGGATGTCCACACATTTACTAAGATTGCATAACGCCGTTTCACACGAGTGATTTCTCCTAAAACCAGACTGGGCATGATGTAACAAATTATGACCCGCGAGAAACTGATAAAATGATTATGAACATGACGCTCATGTACTTTACCGACAGCGCAGAGTATGGCAATGGGTCTGTAGTTCTGACATCAGACTGGGCACCAGTTTCCATTTTATTGAACACCTTGGTCAATGATGGAGCGTATCAAATTGGCTGACATCTGTAAAATCTTATGACTTAAGCCGTCAAGTCCAGCTGCTTTGTGCGTGTCCAAGTTACGTAAATAATTGCAAACTTCCCTTGTTCGGTTAGCAGCGAATACTAAACTTCTTACATCATTGTCAATGTGGCAGTTGACCATTTCTCTCCCGTTAATTTATCAAAATTACTGGAACACTTTTGATTCGCAATATACTTGTCAACAATGGTGGAGAAAGCGTTATTGAAATGTTCATACATACCTTGATGAGTCTGATATAGTAGAGTGATCTGAGTCGTTTCGGGCAAACTTGACGGAACAGTTTTAACATTGGGTTGGAATAATGTCAAGCAGATATTGCCACAGTTTCTTTGAGTCACCTTTTATGATTTTCAACGCAATGTTTTATACTTCAAGATGTTTCTTGCATCCCTAATTATCGAGACACAACGGTTTCTAAGAGTCTTGTAATTACCCATATCGTTGATTGATTTGAAATGATCCCTTTGGGCCATACACTGGATTATTTCGCCAGTCATCCAATCAGGTTGTTGTTTTTTACTCTTTTTCTCGCCAAGGTAAATGTTTGTCAATCAGCATCGAGAAATAAGTTGTACCATGCGTTTAAAGCACCATCAACTTCATCAAATATATCGATTGTATTCCCAAGGACTTGAGATAAATCTTTACAAAATCAGTTTTCTTCATTAAAGTTCTTGTAGCAACGATATTTAATAGATGTGTAATGCTTCCTACCGAAAAAGTATCTTTATATACAACATACAGGTCGGATAATGATCACTAATTCCGAGTTTTGGGACTTTAATCAAGCGTTTCTAACTGAAGCGTTAAACGTTTTGGGACTTTAACACTTCTAATTCCGAGTTTTGGGACTTTAACGCTTAATGGATTAATAGAGCATTTTACTGTTAGTATTAGTAAATTATTCGTTGAGTACCTATTTGAAATTATCCATAGCCAAAGGCAAAAAGAAATAAACTGAGTCCGGATCTATTAAGATCTAAAATGTTTGAGATACAACTACAGTGTATACTGGAGCTTACATGTTATCACAGAAAATGTGCAATTTCTACATTCTACAACATTTCGTTAATTTGTTAAGTTTTTACATTAACCCATTAACAGGCAGTACTCCTACCACTGACGAGCAAAATCGTCTGGTGTTAGACAGAGTAAAATACTAATTAAGTGGGGTATCTGGGCGCATTGCCAGCTAATGTTAAAGTAAGGATTCATTTAAGAAACAATTCTCTGACTAGGATGCTACTACACATGATGTAGAAGTTTTCGATATATGGTTACCATACTGAAATTGCTAAGCAAAATTCCTTTCCCAAATGAGCTGCCCCCACTGCCCAAGCTTCCAGAGCCACTGATGTGTGCACTTGGGACACTGGTCTCTTTCTCAACCTCCATCCCTCCATCCCAAGAAAAAACAGTTTCACTATAATTTTTGTATATTATTGATAACCAAAAGGTAAGATATCTTTCAGGGAATAATTATTACTTATATTGGCATTTTTACAACGAAGAAGAAGTTTCAAGAAAGATGTCTGGGGGAGGTCAGACCTATGATTGTTGTGTGAGTTCATATCAAACAGATTTGCTTTTTTCCCTTCTGCTAGTTCATTCATTAACAGGGCATAGGGGAAGTAGAATAGCGACATATGTCAATAAAAATTGATCCAAATTGCTACATAAGTACATCAAGAAGGTGGAACTTATAATATAAATACAATAGCATCTTGCAACTGCAACATATAGACTTATTGTAAAGATAAGCTTTGAACTGATTGTTGCTCTGTTCTGCATAACAGTTGTAGCTGAATGGCGATGGGTTTATGTATGTCCATTATATATTATATAACACCTTAGTAGCTTCTCATCATTTATTTGGTTGATTATGATCACTTGACGTTGAAATAAAAGTTCCATTTTCACGATCGTGACATATAACCTATAATTTGATCCTCTTTTTGTGTTTTTCAAATATTCAAAAGCGCTATAACAGCTTGAGTTATTTGGTCTGTATTATCGTTTAAAATTTCCTCCCATGGACGGTTTTATTTACTTTTAAAAACTGACAAATCGCGTCGCGTGCTGCCGAATCGCGTCCGGCGCGTCTGGGCCTTTATACGAGTGTAAGTTCTCAGCGTCTTATGTAAGTCGCGTCTTCCCTTTCTCCCGTACAAAATGGCCCTTCTTAAGGCTGGTTTCCATTTAGTTGTAATTGTCGTTAACACATCAAGGTGAACGATGTATTATAGGAGCGTCGATATATCTTTGCAATCAGTAAAGACTGATTTGCATAAAGCACACAAAAAGACAAGATAGATCCAGACTATTTCACATCGTCGAACATGACTTGTCGCCCTACATGACAGATACGACCAAATGGAAACCAACCCCTATGAGTTATGTGTTTAATCATTAAATCCTGGCACTCTCTTCCCTTAACAAGCTAAAGTCCTAGTTGACATTAGATTTGAGTAAAATAAAAGAATTATGACGCATTGCCGCTAAATTTTCCTAATGGTATTTGTGCATTTGAACTCGAAGGTAAGAATCAAAGTGAACGTGCGGTGCCAGTGTGAGTAGAGAGTAACGAGCATTCGGCGGGTTGAGTTTTCAAAAAACTACCGATAAGAACTTCGACGATAAGAACTTCGACGTTTCGAGCGAAGGCCCAGGGCGTTGGCCTTCCTGAAACGTCAAAGTGCTCTGTAATGTTGTATTTTTCAGGTAGATTTACACAACTCAACCGCCGAATCTTCTCGGTACGAATCATGGGCATTAATAGGTTAGAATAAAAGCTTTCACCGTATAGGGGCCTATAGATTTCTTGGTAGCTGATCATGATCGCCTTGCCATCATGTTTGTGTTTGGAGCTGCTGCTGGATCAATCATCAGGCTGGTCTCTTATCAGTTTACTAGGCAATTAGGCGTGGAAATCCTTGGGAAAGTGGTGTATGAATGATATTTGTTTTGGTGCTGATGGTTCAAAAGGATTTATCAAAAGAAACGAAGTAAAATTTGACAAAATTAGCTCAAAAATTCTCAGTTCTGATGGTAATATACACCGGTCAATTCCAGTGCAATTCTAGTTGTTTTGCTTAACTGATTATGACACAGAGAGATTTATTGGCTTTCGATCAGTCATTTCCTGGAGGAGTGTCGCTTAATTACATAGCTAATATTATAGGTCATTTACCAACAAATGTCTGATGAATTTATGATAACCACCATCAAAGTACTGAGAAGAAACGACTTTGGCGAAAAGTCGAAATCTCTTTACATGAGTAGAGTCCTCGTTGACAATTGAAACACGATTTCAGATGTGAAAGGCGCTTGTCGGACGACTGCGCCCCAAATCCTATTACATTGATAGTAATTAGATGAGAATTTATGGCTCGGTTGCCGACTTTCATGCAAATCTTGTTCTAATTTTGAGCCTTCTACAAAAACGTTCACAAACTCTCACTTTCCAGGTTTATTTGAAAATTATAATCTTTCTCTAGCATTTCTTATCATTGGGATTACATTTGAATATGCTGTCCTTTATTATCCCTACTTTGCATGTTTGACGTCATATCACAAAATTATTGGAGCGTTGATGGGGCTTCCTTTATGTAGCAGCCTTGTAAGTAGGCTCAAATTTATAAATTGATTTTTCATTGATCTCCATGCCATCCAATCACTCCTTTGATCGATATTTAGTATTTATGCAAAACGTCCTATTATAATACGTATTCTTAAAATTATTTTGCATTTTCATCGCAGTTTTGCTTATCCGTGATTGCAGTTTTTCAAAGGTAAAAAGGCAAGTTCATTTGGGGTAACAAGTCATCTTGTAATATATGTGCTTCCTTT